>JASBNA010000011.1:600000-1052860 GCA_038087015.1 Cerrena zonata
CGAAATGATATCATCGTCAGTGGGAAGGGTATCCGGAGGACGAGGGAAGTTAGGCAACCTCCTTGGCATCTCCAAATCGCGTTTGAGCTGACGTGCAGCACGACGAGTGCGACGGTCAGAACGTTGTTGACGAGCCCGTTCTTCATCTGAGGGATTCGACCATTCACCAATACTCTGAAAACAATACTGTCAGTGTTATATCCGGAGAAATTTGAGTAGTTTGCTAACCTCGTCGTCAGAGCTATCAGCACCAGTTCCAAGGTCTTCTGACCCAGTCCATTCACCAATCGCATCATCAACAACATCCGGTTCTTCGACCTGGAATTCACCAGCTGGCGGCAGGAGATAAGCATCATTCGATTGCCCCAAAGTGGTAGGGCTATCCGTCCTTCCAACCGAATGCAACGAAAGCGCGGCAGATAACTTAGACACATGTCTAGAATGGATCCTACTTTGAGCAACAGTGCTCATACCATCTCTCTCCGTCTCGAACCCATCATCACGAGCTCCCTCAGCCATTGTAGAAAGCTGATCGTCAAATTCTATATCCTCGCGTGAGTTATCCGCTTCAGTCGCGATCGGTTCGTCCTCTGGAGGTTCTTCTACTTCCGCGGTCGTATCTAAGCCGAAACCTCTAGAGAAATCAGGTCGACTTTCCGGGCGTGAAAGACTGGGTGGCGGCGCGAGGGAAGATACACTGGTAGGCACTCTTCCTTGAGGGGCAAGGATTTCTCCACGAGGACCAGGAGATATACGCGCTTGAACTTGCTCGGAACCGAGTACTGCGTTGGGTCCGAATGGATTGAAACCTGGGGTAGGATTATACGATGAAGATTGGTAGCCAGGCGGTTGAGCGAGGGACATAGAATGTCCGTGACTCCTTCCTTGGAACCTTGGTGGAAGACCGTTAGAGCTTCCGGGTGAAGGTGTCAACTGAATGAGAGGTTGAGGAGAAGTCGAGAGGGAATTCAACGCAGAGTTGTTTTGGGATTGTTGTAATTTGTTCAGTTTGAAGAACAAGAGCGCAGGATCGGCGGGTGACGATATCTAAAGAAGCGTGGTGGCGCAGATAAGTTTCACAAAAGACTAAACAACGTGTTGAAGGGTAGGGAAAGTGCAGAAAATGACGTACTGATGCAGCTCGAGCATGAGGCGCATGGATGCTAGGTACAGATCCACTCAAACTTCCGCCCACTCCGAGCTTCTCAAGCTTCTCCTCGATAATGCGTCGCTTCATCTCGTCCCACGCGCCCTAAACCGCAAAGCATCAGTTCCCATCAACCAGAACAAAGATAACCAAAAACAAACCTTTCCAGGTAGAAAGACGTCTACGGTGGGGGGTATATATTGTCTCCACGCGTCCGAAGGGTATGCTTCCACAGTTGTCAACTCGGGTGCTTCAATGGTCTTCATCTCTGGTACTTCAGCTAACGGAATGGGTTTCCTCGCCCAAGCCTGCTCGGTCACAGACCCGTCTTCCCCATTCTCAACTCTCTCCTTTGGCAAACTCACCACAACCTTCTTCTTCGATCCAGTCGGCGCGGCGGGTGCTGCTGGTGTTGCAGGAGCAGCCGGAGGCAACGGACTGACTTTCCTCTGTGGTCCTCCCAACACCGCTTTAGGTGGCCCTCCAGTGCTGATGCTTTGGTTCCGTTTGCTCCTTGGAATGAATGGAGGAGGAAATTGCCCTGGTATCAATGCAGGAGACGGGAACATATTTTGACTGAGCGGGGTCATGGGAGGATGCGGGCCCAACATGCCCGGAGGTGGAAGAATCCCAGCAGCAGCCAATTGGGCTACACTGGCTTGCGCACGGTGCATAGACGGTCTACCGGGTGCACCAGGGGGGTGTTGAGGGAAGAAGTTGGCTTGCATCGGTGTCTGAAGCGCGTTTGGAAATTGGGGATGCATTCCCACTTGAATGGCCGTGGGTAGACTGGGCGAAAAGAGTTGAGTATTATCACCTCCAAAGACTCCAGGTTGCTGAGAGTTCAAAGAGGGTGGAATGAACAGCCTCGATAGATGATGGGCATGGTGCTGGCGAGGTGGCATCTGAGGATGGGCGGCCATCCTGGCGCGTAGAAGACGAGGTTACGAGGAAAGAAAAGGATAAATGAGGATGAAAGAGACAGTAGGACCCGCAGGCCAGAGAAAGACTCGGGCGACGATCCTGGGTATCGGAGACTTGGTGGTATCTTCAGAGCAAGTCTGCCAGACACTTGAAACTCGAATCAGACGGTGAGACTCGCTGCCACGTGCACGGTTACTTTCGGAAACTGTTTCAGTCCCAAGTTCCGTTGCAGAAAAGTGCCCTCCTCACCTGCGTGTTCTACTCTTGCTAGAGCTCTATGCTCTTGACTCTATGGGTATGAATGCGAAAGAAACAATCTTGACCACCTCCCGACGCGAGCTCGTATATATTGCACACAATGCAGTCGATAATGGAATAGGCGCCCATTAAGACAAAAGTGGTGGCTCTGAAGCTGACAATGATGGTAGGCAAAGTCAGCAATTTTAGCCAAAGGGTAGGCTAATTATGACCATTATCTCTCGAGTTCTGGAAGGAGGCCGAAGTCAATGGCAGCCCAAACCAGACAATGCGCGGTAGAAGTGGAATAGTAGGTCAATTGGCATGGGGAGGATAAAGTTGATATTAGCATCGATCAATTCTTGAAATACGATTGACGTTACGTCCTTCAAACGTTATGGGTGAGCAAACCTGACTTACGAAAGTAGAATTTCTTACCCGTGACAAGCCGTAGCTGTCAGGGATCGGAGTTTTTTGAGTATTGGCGGGCCCAGCGCGCAATATTCTGACCCAGCCAAAATGTAAGTGTAAGTACAGCAATCTCGCCCTTCCACCTCCACTAACCTCCTATTAGTAGGATGCTTTATCCATTACTCACTCCTCACACCAACCCGTGTTTCAGGGCTCGGACGCACCAATCTCAGCCGAAAGTGAATCTCAATCACGAAAGAGTCACGGGGAAAGGGGTGAACAACGTCCAAAGACCACAACGAAGGTATATATACCTCTCACACATCTCAGACAAGTACCCAGATGTGGAGCAATGTATGACATGAAAGAATCTGTCTCAGAAGACCACTCGTCCAGCGGGGAGTTGCCGTATTTGGGTACAAACCGGCCTGATTTGGTAGTGTGGTTTGCCGTCATGGTAGTTCGAAGGGCTGATAATGGCAGAGATACTGAAGACCACGAGGATGTACTATGAGTATCTAGCAGCCTACTAAGGCTCGTGTCTATCACTGAAGCCTATGTAACATTCGAGGATGTTCTGACATGAACGTTTGAACATCGAGAAGATGCCACTCTGATTTTCGTCATGCAGGTTGCCTCTTCAAGTTTCTTCAGTAACGTTCCTCCCGTCTGTCGTTGCGTGCCTCACGCTCTGCTCGAACAGACGATGCCACTAAACACTCTGCTTCTCTATGCATCGCGCTCACCAGAGTAGGCAAGACTAGACTCAAAAGGAGATAACGGTGAGAGAACCCACACAAAACCCCTCCGTCCCTCTCAGATCGACCCCATAGTATCAGACCCATCCTAACGAATCGAAGATAGCAATAGCGAAACCCCACCAACAATCCGGAGATAGCTGGAAGACCATATAACCAACTCGGCTCCGTTCCTTCGATCCCCCTGCCCAAACTCTAATTTCGACTGTTTACCGCACACGAAGGACGGTACGCCGGTTATGAGGTGAGAGAGTATGATACTCCTTCGAGTAAAGTCCCGAGCTCGGACTTGGGTTCAGTAATCAGGACCCTACCTATCATATCGGTTTATTCTTGGATTGATCCTTTTGGTAAGTTTCCTTGGAGTACTTACCCTGCGTATTGATCTAGACTTCAATTCACTCAACACATTCAATACAATACAAATTCCGCTAAATGACCGAGGAGATAGACATAGAAAACCGAGCGCCGACACTGACATTCCCCAGCCCCAACCCCAGTCGAAAAAAGGACAAACGTATCTCTCCAGGAACCCATTCCTAGCCTCTCCAATTCAACCGCCAACCTAAACCCTTCAAACTCCCTAGAATCCCTTATGCCCATAGCACCGTAACCCATCTGTCTATCAAATCTCCACCATGATCATCAAGGGCAGCTCAAACACCGCCCGGTGGCCGGTGATCCAAAAGTTGGTTACCGATTCCCATAAGCATGCGCAAATCTCCTTGTTCTTATTCATCTATACATAGTATTTGGTTCGGTCCATTTCATCTGTCTAATACACTTTGTAGGTTTTATCGCCTACTGGGGTAACGCGGACTAGAATCCAATGTATCAATAGAAAACATGGAAGGAGAATGCAAAATAGACGAGAGCGGAATGCAACGAAGCAATAGGCCTTTTGACAGAGTGTGAGACCGGGTCTAGAGGGAGAAGTCCGTAACTGCGTATAGCCAACGCAACCGGAACATAGAGAACAGATGGGGACGGTCAGAATCACAGGTGCTGCTGGAAGGACAGACGAGGCAGAGTTTGGGTCCTTCTCGAGTTTGCCTTCGTCGTCATTGAAGCTCGAAGCTCATCCCTTCCGAGGATATTCAATTTCACATGTATCACGGCGAAGTCTGTCTCCCGAAAGGCTGAAGCTTGAACCAGATTAGATTTCAAAATGGCAGCATCGAGATGCTGGACTAGACATCGCCCATACGGATCTTCTTATTCGGAATTACAACCATTCAAACAGTCAGGGTAATTGAGGTTATGGCATATATTTAACAGGCGTAAAGGTACGTATTGCTATGGTACAGTAAGTAATAGAGTACGCAGCACACGGGGGAATTAAACAACCAGTGCATTAGAAACGTAACCGGTATTGGAGCTATGGCCAACTCCATCTAGTAGCAAAAGCGATGCAGAGGAAAGCGAACGTCCAAGCCAGACAGCAAAACGGACGAGTCAATAATGAAGAGAATAAACAGCGGGCATGTGGGAAGGGATAGCGCACGGAGAGTGAAGATGAGGTATTGTTCCCAGAAGCACGGGGGGTAACAAGAGTATAGCACAGAAGGTATAAGGACAATGCAAGATGAGGATGAGACGGGATCCAGTAAGACAACAATTAGACCACAGAAAAGAGGGGGACCATAATGAACACATAAAAATTATACACGGGGCAATGATGGCAATGAGTCGATAGCAAGCATAGAGCAGAGACAGCAATGAGGAGACCTTGCTTAGAAGGTCGAAAGCGTAATAGGACCACCTAGGGAACGTGGACCGAGTTCCTGTGGAACACGAAGTTGGAAATCTTGGTAAAATATGCGTAAGAAATTGGTCACAAGGAATACAAATTCAACGGTACATACCTCCATCCTTGAAGATGGGATTCTCACGTCTGCGGCGTTTCTCCTCCTCTTCACGTTCCAACTCGATCTCGTATGGCAGCTTAGTACCATGAGGTCGATAGCCGACGAGGTTTACCGGCTTCGGTTCCCATCGGCCACCGCCAGTGGCTTTGCAAATTGCACTGGAGTATCTCAAGGGGTACGTAGCCAGCTCACCAAGATCAGAGTCAGCAATGTGCGAGCCATTGACGACAGAGGAAGGAGGTGAAGTGCGTAAGGGAGAGGAAGTTATTCTGGGGGAGGTATAGTGCCGCCTTACTGACGGTCTCTGGCGTTGTGAGGACAATCGTGGGGACCTTGACGGAGATGACGCGCGAGAAGAGTCGTCTTGGCTAAGGGCGGAGCGCTCAATCACGGACGAGTGCGAACGTTTGCGCCCATGGATCTGATCGTAACAATCGTCACAGACTCTTGCGACTACAACGGGAGAGGTTGGGGAATCATAGACGGTGATGGGGGTATCTCTGGGAGGATGGTGGAATTCCAAATTGGTCGTGTCAAGGAGGGCTGTTCCTTTGGAAGAACAGTCCGCGCAGAAGACGCCACCACATTTCCTGCAGTGCTGGATTGATGGAAACCGATGAGGACGGAAATATGATGGAGATAAAGTTTGTGCTCACATGTTTGCGTTCAAAGATAGAAAACTTTTTACGGCAAAGGAAAGTATCACAACGGGAAGCTTGGGAATCGGGCTAGTGATATCATCTATGCGTTAGCACATGTAATGGGAACGGTTGCACCCGGACAGGAGACGCGCGGGTATGTGACGACGCATGTTGGACGGGATGCAGATGCGCCACACGACAGCGCGTGCCTGTCCTGGGGGAGGGTAAACCAACATACCTTCCAGTGCTGCTTTGACAACAGGACAGCGAGGTACTCGTTGGCGCGTAACGGTTTGCTGGAGGAGGCAAGGGGCTGGGGCGTATCGAGAGAAGAGGAAGACTCGAGAGACTTGGGGAAGGACGCGCTACTACTCAATGAAGAGGAGCATGTTCCTATAAGAGTAGACATGGTAGGCAATTAGTGGCAGTTAATTGCCGGTTGGAATTTAAGCATACCCTGCGATGAAATAATGCTAGCACTCTCGTCTCCGGAATCTGGGTGATGTGCTGAGGGAGAAAGCGAACTGATCCGCGATACTATAGCAGCAGCGAAAGACATGGCGAATAATGTCAAGTTGAGTATGTGGCGAGGCGAAGAGGGAGGAGGGATGGGGGGATGAATGGCCGCGGAGGAACCAACGGAGGAACAGAAGGAGGAGGGGGGTCTATATACTCTCGGGACGGAGGGGGCGTGGCGTCAAAGAGAGATCTGGCGCGGATGCTGATCTTGCTGATTGGCCTTGGAATCCGGCGAACTATGGGCGCCAGTGCAATCGCCATCGCCATCTGGGCAGTTGGTGGATGCAGTGTTTGGTGCTGTCCCTTTCCTTTCCCGGTCTCCATCCACTTAACCTTTTCCCTCCCTCGCCACATCTTCGCTTCCTCCCGGCCCTAGCTGACGGCGAAATACCGGTCCCCTCCTCTCTATTACCCCGCATGCACACAACTTCCCCACTTCTCCATCCATCTGACAGTCTCCTCTGCAAGCGAATTATTGCCAGCGATGCGCGACCCATTCTTGGAGCATCCTCTGGGCTAAGTATCGGGGACCATGGAGCACCCTCTCCCGCAACACCACGATGTAGCACAAGTCTCTAAAGCGAAACACGAGATAAGCCCAGCACGCCTCTTTTGGTAATTTTGCATTCCATCTCCCCACCCCAATGCTCTCAGCGAATCATAACCCAGCTCGAGGCTTTCAGACATTTGGTCATCCCGGTCATGCACTTGCTTGCACGTCACCGCCCAAACGTCTTCTTCCTAGCATCTTCTTTCGGAACGGTCGAGGAAGGAAACCTCACCTCCCTCCTCTTCATCGTTGGCCCTGATCGTTGACTGCGAGGTAACGAACGTCGGACACGACGGACACAGCCTGCTCTCGCTTCCGCCGTATTCACAACCTGCATCCGCCCCCGGAACGACATATCCTGATAATCCTCTTCCACTAGTCCTGTCGTATAGCACCAAAAATTACTGTGCGAGTGCGACCTCTACGCACCTTACCCCAAGCCACCGCAATTTTACGCAAAAAAACATATGGTTGTCTTTTACTCCTTGCAACCCATGCGCTCTGAAACATCCAGCCACACGACCGCTTCGCATCGTTTACCCACCTCTTACACCTTACAGCACCACTCTAATAGTTCGGACCGTCGCCTAGGCCACTAGATTGTAATGTTTACGTCTATCTCTCGGGAAAGGGTCATTAGCTTTTGATTTGTTTATTGCTTTCGCCCCATTGGCCAATAATCTCAAGCGATGTTTCTTGCTTTTGACAAATACCATTTGATTCCGCCGTTCTGCCGAAATCGCCGCAGCGCCTTTCTGTAATTAGCCGGTCTGGCCAATGGATGCACTAGAATCGGTCCGTGCACGCACTTGGCCGTGCCTGGCGATGCTCACTGACAGACACGCAACCAATCAGCACTAAGCTTCAACGTTATCTCCTCCAGCCTATGAAAGTCAAATTGGTCTCAGTCTGACACCCTATTCGCCAGTTAGTCTTGAAACCAGACACATATGGAAATGACGGACATTGTCGGTCGGAGTCTGAAGTTGTATTGGAGAGATCTTTTCATAGCGTTTGGTATAGAGGTGTGTGGGTCAATCTGCGGCCTTTGCGAGAACGTTGGGGATTCCCTCTCTTCATTATGTAAAAAGAAATTCACGCATTATGTTTGTGACAATTTCTTGAGGACATACTACGTACGAGTTTTCTGCGAGTGAGTGATGCATCTCTCAATATTGTGCATCTGCCTGCGCACCAGCATATGTCTGAAAGACAGAAGGTGTATCAAATTCACTCGATGTCCTAGAAAGCGCTCTGCAACCTTCCTGGGATGTCTGGTGCGGGAGGGGCCCTTGGAGCATACATGAGCTACCAACGACTCCCACGTTAGATTGAAACATAACATTCCTTGAGAGCAGCGGAGACTCGGTGACCTGAAGCTGTCTACATGTCTATCAAATCTTAACTTTTAGTATGGGGATTTTTCTGATCCCCAAGAGAAACTATACCATTCGTGTAATTGCCGGAAGACACACAAGAACTTCGAGAACGAGAAACCTGCATGTATGATTATTAATGTTCCAACATTGGGCGTCCTGTGTTTTGAAATATGAAAACCCTACTTGGTAGGTCACATATAAACATATAGACAATACACGCGTTTTCATTACAAGCATCCTAACGCCACTATTATTCCGACCAAATTGATGATGGAATGCTAGAAAAGTAGACCATCACAGCACGTTGTCCAATCATAGTGAGACCCTCGGCGAGCCAATAGCCACGCGTGTGTGCATGGAATTAATAAATATACTTAGAAGTGTAAATTTGCAGAAATAAACCCGGAACTTAATCCAGTAGTCCAATCAAGCAATTAACAACACTCGTTTATTTGGCAACTGAGAGCGGGTGTAGATGTATCATTGAAGGTGGGAAATACCAGGCACGATGGGCGGGAGCCGAACATTACAATAAAGGAAAAGGGTTGACGTCCGGCGAGTAACATGCGTTAGAGAGATTGTAATGAGACTCGACTTGTCAAGAAGCATTAAGGGGGAAACATGAGATTGTGTATGATAGAACGTATGGGATGGTTGGGATTTGGAAAGAGTACGAAATACAGCCGGTATGGATAAGGTTTAGGTTTGGCTTTTGGAAATCGTTACCTGTCAGAGGTATTCTTTGGAACCAACAGAAGTCGCTGGCAGTTCGGTGGTAGTCCCAGATGTGTCAGCTCCTAGCAGTTTGTTGCATATCTAGATGTAAGAAATTGCGATCGAGGAAGTAGAATAGAAGTTAGTCGGATAGTTCGGGTAGTCCGGGTATTTCTGCCAGAGTTTTGAAGTTGGAATGAGTGAAGGGAAAGTAAGAACTCCAGATCTTGGTAGGTTTTTTGAACACAGCGGGGAGAAATCTGGTGAAGGAAGGCGTGGCTTAGAAATACGCTCTTGAAGGGCTTATCTTATTCATTGTCTGTCTTGTTGGCGGGTATGTCGGAGTGGGAGTTCGGAACCGTGACGCCTGCAGTGGCAAACTCAACCACTCCACGTACAACTTCAACACCTCGACGTTCGACCAGGCTGTAGGTTTTAGGGTACCTTCTTCTTGACCGGGCCGTCTAAGTCGTCTAACACTACGACTGGCAATGATACTGCGATATACAGGGGTCGGTCCCATATACATTGATTGTGCCACTTACGTCGTAAAACTTGCATATCCAAAAGGTACCCGTGAGGTGTTAGGACAGAGTTTGCTAGACCGTACAGCTCCTTTATAATCGAGAAAGGTTCCGATCAAGTACTCTTGCATCTGAGGGATGTGGTGATAATAGATCGACGGTCGTTACGGGCTACATCACAGCACTCACAATACAGAAAGAATTGAATCACTAGACATGTATTCAATGGCGGCTCACACCGTTCATTTCGGAACACACAACGGACCCGGGAATCTAAATAAACGGTTCAATACAATCAGTCGCAATTCAAACGCAAAGACGTCAAAATCATACCATCTTGGGAAGACTCTACTCAAGGTAAAAGCACCCAGGTAAAACACCAATTAACATGAATATATACTTTCCAAACACGCTATGACATCCGTAGCCAAGCTCTCTCAACAAGAGCCATTACCATTCTCGACTCTACTTCATCCATCCTCTCCCAGCTTGAGCTCGTGCTCATGTCCCCTCGTTTGCGCAGCACCGACATTTCCTCAACCATACTTTCCTTTCCCTCATTTCCCTCGTCATAGCCTTCGCATTCTTCCTCCGAAGAAGTCGTGTGACGCACCGCCACCGTCGAAACACAAGTCCTCCGAAGCAATCCCGACATTGTAACAATGACAGCCTCGCCAAGCAGTCCGGTTAAGTTCCTTTCCAATTCGTTGCGGTCGGGACAAAAATCATGTGCATTTGCGCCGTTGGAATCATGTGTACTGCAACTGGGATCGTTACGATCATCTGGGCCATTTGCGTCGTTGCTGGTCATGGCCCTGGGATTATCTTGATCTTGATCACCAGAGGTATTTTGATGATGTCGATAATCTTGTCGATGCGGCTCCGAAAATTCAGAGGGTCCAGGCAGAGATGGGGTAAATGAAGAAGGATCGATGGGGTTGGTACCCTTGATGGATGTGCTCGTTCCCAGGGATCCCATTGGCAGAGTGTCGTCCTGATGACGATGATGTGGTTGGTGTTGTCCATGTTGATCGCGTATCCTGTCCCTGTCATTGTGATCTCTGTCCATCTGATTTCGCCTAGCCACCTCGTTCACAACATCCCTTTCGTTCGAAACATCTATCTCGTCCATCTCGCAAAACATCAGATGCACCACATTGCACAAATACCACATTGCATCCTTCCTCGCCAGCTTTAGCACCCGTCGGTCCGTATTACCCAGCTGCTCCCACTCCTGGTCGGCAGATGCTATATCTGGGCTCGAATTCGTACCGAGACCCAGCGTCGAGTGGACGCCACCATTAGTAATCCCACCTCCACCTCCCCCTCGAGGTCGAGGACCAGAACGATCCGGGGTAGAAGATACCCATGGGGCGGTTTCCCCGAGGTTCTCGGCAGACATATGATCAGTGCGAGTGCTATTAAAAACGGACCGAGATGATGTAAATGGGGTGCCAAGTGTGTTTGGGTGGTCTGAATATAGATTATCGAGTTCGCGTACGGTTCGGAGAGTCATGAGTTCGAAGAGATCTTTGATTTGGTCCGAAGAAATCCGATTTGGAGAGTCAGCGTTGACGTAGGTTGTACGTAGAGATTCTACGAGGACCTGGAGGAGAGCGAATATCTGAGGTCTGAAATCTACTATAGATCGTGATGGAGGTGATGAGATAGATATCTTTGGTTCAGTACGTGAGAGCAGGGCGGTCAGAAAGTTTCGAGAAAGCGAGTAGAAAGACGCGAGCAGTGGATAGATGAGAGAGTCCATGAATTGACGCAGTAAGTGTCCAAGAGCAGAAGACAACTCGTCGTCAGATAGCTTGAGTTTATCACGGTTCAAGTCGAACAAGGGCAGAACAGATGACAGCAATCGGGGTATAAGTACAGTTGCAGCTTTAAGCAAGCCAGTATTAGTATTCAGAGCATTGTTTGTTGTCGGGCATTGAAGTATAGGTTTGAGCGAAACAGTTATAGATTCCAGAGCCCGATGAGCAGCAGCACATACTAGACCTATATCGGTATGTTTCTTGAGAAGGATAGTATTCAATTGTTCGAAGCTAGCTAGCAGATTGCCTTCAGGAAGCTCATAACCTAATTGAATGGAGGATATTGTTGAATTGTCGTCAAATTGAATGGACAAATTGATAGTGGGGTATAGAAGTGCAATTCAAAGAGAGACGCACCAGATAAGATCTTCATCTTTGCTTTGAGCTCTTCTACCGTTTTGATGATTTTGGGCTCTACTGCAGCGGCACCTTGAGTCTTCGTAGTTTTCTTCTTTGATTTCTTCTTGTTGCCGGGTGGTGATGTTGGTGTCGGAGGCGGCTGTGAATTTCCTTCTCCTACTTTAGACCGCAAAGCAGCTAGCTCTGCATGGACTCGATGAGGAACTGAGAAATTGTAACATGTTAATCGTTTCATCATACCAACTTGTTCCGCATCAGTCTTCGTTTTTAGAGTTTGGAGTTCTTCTTCAAGTGTCAACGCACGCCGTCTCCATTGTAGAGTAACCTCGTCGACATTTGACGAGATTGGGAATTTGGCCTGGAGGTCAAGAACATATGCTAAAGGGTGCATATATTCGTCAATGTCTTGGGCCTTAGAGAAAGTCTAGGCGAACACTTGTATGCTTGGTCCGCGGGTTTGTACCGTAAAGCAACAAGTGCCTATATGCGTATGAATTAGTTTAGTTCAGTATCAAGGGTCTGAAACGTTCAAACAATTGCTATTCTGAGAGCTTCTGGCTGCGAACAAGGTGAAATAGCGGCCATAGTATATAGTGGTAAGGATTGTGAGGAGAACCTGGGGTGACCGTTATGACCAAGTCTGTGACCTTGGGTGACTTGCCGTGATGGTCGCGTTTCAGAACGCGAGCGTGACTGGCTTGAGGGTACGCCCTCTTCGATATTTCTATTTCTTTCCAACTTCTCGCAAATCGACTCTCCATGCTTGCTGTGTAGAAGCGTACCAAGTGCGTCGATACACGTATGCGACCTAAAACTATCCCACTAGCCGAGGTTTGTAACATTTGCACAATAGCATATGTATTCAAGAAAGCAAGTCGAGTCATCACAAGGTACGAATTCTACAGTAACTACTGTATAACATAACGTTCTCACAAATAACAGGTTTTCAGCCAAGAAATAACACTAGGCAACAACACGAAGGATTAACAACATCTAACATACACTTACAAAGCAAACAACACGCGTCGAAAACCCGTATCGGTTGTATCGTTCAAGAAAAATCATTTAATGGAGGGAGGTATCGCGTCATAAAGGGGAGGGGGTTGTCTGTCTGACAAGGGACGGGTTCTTACGACCTCGAACTTTCTTCCCGCCAAGCGGTGAGTCTTGTAGACCTAATGGATACATCGGAGCGCGAGAACTTGGAGGCGAGCTAAACCGTTGAGCACTTCGCATCTTTTCTGCTCTAGGCTTCGATCGCTGAATCGGCGTCTCTTCGTACGTGTATACGGTTCGGGGTGGACTCTTGTTCGAGGTCGAGCCGAAGGTAAAATTGAAGGAAGAAGGCAGAGGCTTCGAAGATTGGGTCGGAGTTCGTAGAAGATTATTCCGCGAAGACCAGGCAGTTGTCTTGGGGGTCGTGAACGGACCACCAAACTGCATTCCGCGACTAGGTGTCGACGTCGGATCGAACGGAGATTCGTTCACCCCAACTCCGAGACCAAGTGTGTTGGGAGTCTGCTGCAATCGTGTGAATTGCGTTCGCGGAGTAGACGGGCCTGCTTGAGGTGTAGTCTCCCAAATAGACCGGGTCGAAAAGGCTTCGGGCAATCCTCGGCCTCGGTTCATGGGTGTGTTGGGAGCAGCAATTGAGCCCCATGGTACGTTCAACGACATCTTAGAGGAACTCTGGAAAAAGGACGGATCGTTTGGGACGAACGTCGGGTCGTTTGTAGGTGTCGCTACGCCGAGGCAGTCAGGACAGTACCATGGGTCTTCCTCCTTGCCAAGTTCGGATATATCTCTAATACCTATGCATTGAAGGTGATACCAGGTACGACATTCGTCACATTGTACCAGTTCCCGACCATCATCCGGACCTCCACAAGCACAAACCGCCTCCTCATCAGAATCATCGTTCTCCCTTGCGCGCTGGAGCCGTTTTCGGAAAGCCAATGACCGCACTGAACGTTTAGATAACAGAGCGACTCGGGCATCTGCTGGATCACTTGGGATCAAAAACTTCTTGTTGAACGTTTCAGATCTTGGTTCCGGATTAGCTTTCAGAGGAACCATCTTGCCTCTGCCTCGTTTGAACGGTGGATCAACAGCAGTGACATCGGATCGCAAAGAGGGTTTAAGTGATTGATCCTCGTCATCCTCTTCATCACTACTGCTTCGATCAAGGAAATGTTCAATCACTTTCATCCGTTCACTGTGCTCCATCTGTGTCAGATGCGAACGCTCTTGATTACGCACTGCCCATGGGAATTCTCCATCTAACCAATTAGGCTTCATGGGCTCTGGTTCTTGAGGAGGTCGTTCAACACCTTTCTTCGCTGGAGTAGCCGCGCGACCTTTCCTCTTCCGACCAGGTTTGGGTTTCGGCGGCGTCTCAGGTAGAGTGAGAGATTGATCAACTAAAACTTTTCCTTTGCCGTCGATCTCGATAGCGAAAAGTTTATGAGATGAATTACGCCGATGAGAACCCTCGAAAGCTGCGAGTCGTCGACGTTTGGTAATTTCTCTCTCGCTTGGTACCCAGTCTTCTGGCTGTTCCTCAACGACGGGTGGAGCAGACTTTCCAGGCGTAGGGTGATGCAACCAGTTGATGGCCTGTTGCGACAATTGAGGTTTACTAGGCTTCTGTGGAGTCTGAGGTTCTGCGATATACGCTGGCGTTGCACCATACCGCCGAAATCCACCAGTAAACAGACTTTGTTCGAAACTCTCCTCTGACGTAGCTTGAAACAGGGCTATCCGTCTTCCCTTGACAGGACTATCGGCAATGCCTAACGTGGTGGTTTCCACCTCCTTCTCAGGTGGGTCGTTAAAGAAGTTATATTCGGAATCCGGTGAAGATCGTTTTAAACGTTTGAGATACTCCGGCCGGCGAGCTTCAGCCTCATCCTGACGAGCGGCTTGGTCGACAGCTAGCTGTAGACGAATTCGATGGATTTCGCCTCCAACTGGTCGTTGAGGAATTGGTGCTTGGAGCGAGGGTGATGGTTTGGCGGTAACAATTCCTGGCATTGGGCCATCGTCAATTACCATCAAGTCCTCTCCGGGACTGCTCAGGCGTGGTCGCTTAGGTGTCGAGGGTCTCGAAGGCGAATGCCCATTCGATCGCTTGTCCATGAACGGGGATGACAGACCAGAAGGTGCTGGGGAGATGTCTCGTGACATAGGTGGCGGGGTAATGGAACGATGCGAACCATTTGAAACAGAAGTAGTTTCGTGTCCGTCATGCTGGCTACTTCCAGAGGTAGTTTTGGGAGATGGAGTACGGCTGTGGGATGTCAAAATTCAACGACAGTTTCAATATTATTTAGACCGAAGGATGTCTCACAATGGTCGTGAAAGTCTTCCCTTCCTAGGAAAAAGTGGACTAGATTCCGGTGTGAGAAAAGAAGGTGATGGTGGTAAATCATATTCGTAAGGATTCAATTCTGGAAGCGGTCGTTGCGATTTGTTACGGGTGGGCGTTCCCTGATCGAAAGCAAGTGATGTATAAGCATCTTTGTTTCCAGGACTGTAAAAAAGTGTATTAGCAATTGGAAAATGTGACGGACAAAGTGAGCAATAAAATATGGGAATTGCGGTGAGTTGACCATAGAGGCACTTTCTGAGTGACCAAGAGGGGACTAAGGAACAAGGCAGCATTATAGGGTCGGGATAGTATACGCTGGAAGTTGTATTTCGTAACAACCTGGGTCCGCAGTCACCTAAAATCTCAAACGGGGGTATCCTGGGACCAGATCGATCTTGTGAATCCATGACGACTTGGTAGAGGTTTCCTCAACCTCCTACAAGTATGCAACGGACGATGCTAAGCATCAACAGGGAGCAACGGCTGAGATTCAGCAGTACTCGATACGCCTCATTGGCAGGGTCTGGGGGGTGGCGCTACTTTCGTAGGTTTGTCATCTGAGCAACGTTGTCTCCTTTCGAGCGCAAGTAGGTGCCAACAATGTGCCAAGTGTTACGAGGCCATCCGAACATAATTGACAGGCATGATGAGGACAAAATAATCACCTTTGGGGAGTGGGCAAATGGCTAGTAAACTTCGAGTTGCTTGCAGGACCGCCTCCACGAGATGCAGGAGAGGAACTAAGCGGTTTACGAAGGTGAGATAATGATACTTTTCCAAACGAATTATGTGACATACTTGGGCGTGGGTAAATGCTGTCGTGCAGCCACCCTCTCAGCGGCCATAGCTAGCGCAGATCGATCATCTACATTCCGAATTAGAGGAGAGGTCATAGTAGACAGTTTTCAATGAGAAAATATAACGACCATGTTGGAACTGGCGACATACAAGTTGATGAGACTCTCTTCGTACTCCCCTGTTCAAATTCAGGTTTCGCATGTTGAGAAGCAGACATTCAGGGTCTGAGGCGGGTTTATAAGGTGGTTTCAGTAGCAAGGAGAGCAATTAGGAGTTGGTTTCGCAGAGATGTATCGTAAGAGGAAGAGAAAGCAAGGAGGAGGAAGGGAGGAGACAGTGTGTTGAACTTTGTGTGTGGTGTCAGTTCTCAACTTGTTGGTCTCTGCTGACTAATCCGATCTCGATCATTCTTCGTCCATATAAGGCAACCCGAAATTCATTTTGGAAGTTTGCGAGTTTGACTCGCTGAGATTCCATGCACTGACCCAATCTCGGTTGGTAAATATTTCTTCATATCACAAACATGCAACATTGATTGATTGCTCTCAAATCTCAGCATTGGGGTACTTTAGCTTCACTATGACTATCCGTGCAATCGAGTTTTACTGTGGTATCGGTAGGTAATTAGTTTCAAAAGATATCCCTCGTTGAGGCCAACTCTAACGCAAGTGGACCAGGTGGCCTGCACAAAGCCTTCGAGACAAGCAATGTCTCAGGATCGGTTGTTTGCGCCTATGATTGGGATCAGTCGTCTTGCCACGTTTATGAAACCAACTACGGGACGGAAATTGTTAAACAGGTCTGCCAGTGAATTACGCGACATATACTTTTACCTGTCTAACCAACACCCCCTTAGATAGATATAACCAAGCTGACAGCATCAGGACTTGGGTCGTTGGATGCACAACTATGGCTCCTATCCCCATCTTGCCAACCATATACGGTCTTGAATCCAGAGGCGAAAGGAGCGGCTGATCCTAGGGCGAAATCATTCATCCATCTTATGGAAGTCGTCCTTCCCGAGTTAGTGAAGATGAAACAACATCCATCCCATCTACTGGTTGAGAACGTGGCAGGATTTGAGGTAGCCCGACCCAACGTTCTGTTCGCTTGCTTAACCATTGGCTGACCACGCTAGTTTCACATAGACATCAACTACACGCACGAATATATTGCAGATTCTACAAGGCCTTGGGTATAACACCTTCGAGATCTTGCTCACGCCACTACAGTTCGGGATCCCAAACTCTCGTCTTCGTTACTATTTACTGGCCAAGTCCGACGACCAACTTTTCGCTGACGTCCATGATACTTCCAACATAGTCTGGAGACACATTCCAGGGCAAGGGGTAGAATGGGAAGACCCCAGATCGCGATCTCAAGGATGTGACTTGGGTATCAGGCAGGTACGAGAATATTTGGACGTAGATACAGAGGAACTGGGTCCGTACACGATACCAGATCGTGTATTAGAGAAATGGGGTCGATTGTTCGATATTATCCTTCCATCTTCACGCCGAAGTTGCTGTTTTACTAGAGGTAGGGAGTTATGCAACTGGAGGGTCATGTCGATTTAACCTCTTTGTGCAGGATACACTAAAATGGCTGAAAGAGCTGGGTCTGTATTGCAGCTCAATGAGTTACTCGACGTAAGTCCCAATGCCATCCTCCTATCGCAAATGCTAACTCAAATGATGCATAACCGTGCATTAGACCACAAAGACATTCGACCAGTTCCTGGCTAAACAGCAAGCGGGGGACCCAAACGCGGTTCGTCTTCTAGATGAACTCAAGCTTCGATACTTTACTCCAAATGAACTGCTGCGGCTGTTTTGTTTTGAACCCCCTATTTCGGAAGGACCCCAGACCTTCAAATGGCCTGATTCGGTCTCAACCAAGACACGATACAAGCTTATGGGAAACAGTGTAAATGTACATGTAGTACGAGAGTTGATTCGATATCTATTCAAAGAGTGAGAGTGAACGTAACATAAATAGTGTGTTTATACCTTGTACGAGTTATCGACGCTAGTCTGGGGGACGTCTTTATCCACTCCTAGTAGGCTAGAGGAATACGAGTGCTTGAACTTAGACACAACCCGGACAGAATGCCAAGGTCCGAAATTCGACCGATGACATCAGCGTGCGTGCGGACGCGCTCAGACGTAGTTTGTGCCCTACTAAAGATCTTCCTAGAGGACTAAAGGTACCTCGGCCGTACCACTGGTGAGCATTAAAGTCTTGTGAATGAGTTTTGAACATTGAGAGCAATGTTATATTTAGGGGCTCTATTTAGTATGGTATCGTGATCGAGGATCCTAATAACTGTATGTACTGATACAAGTCTGATGTTTGAGAGGTGAATAGCAGGATGGTTGTAGATTAGATCGACAATATGTACGCAACTCCGAAATGTCCAAAGTCGAGATAATGATGGGGGTAGGAAATCACGAGCCGACGGTAAACGACTCTCCACAACCACAGGCATCCTTGACATTGGGGTTATTGAAGGCAAACTTTGCGCTGCAATGAGTTGAGTAAATAATTACCAAGAGATAGAACAGTAAACACGTACCTCAGCGCATCCTCCTTCCAATCCATCTCGCTGCCAATGATTGAGAACAGGGCCTTGCTATCTATTAGCACCTTAACGCCGTCTTGCTCGACCACTTCATCGAACTTCCCCGCTTTGTCCACGTATTCGAGATGGTATGACATCCCGGCACATCCCTTGTTCCGGACACCTATCCGTAAATGTTGAGGCGTTGGGGACTTCATGAGGACGTGTAACCGCTCGACCGCTCCAGGTGTCTAAACAAGGAAGCTCACTGACCAACGTTATCATACGAGCAGACATGAAAGTTGGCATACCAGTGTAATAGCAGCTTTGGCTGCTCGTAGCTTAGGCTTCGGTCGCTCCGCCTTTGGTATTGGTGGGGGACGTGCTGCAGTTTGCGGCGACGAGGCATCTGCTGACAAATCTTTCGCTGACGGTGGGGTTTTCGTTGGAATGGCTACTGGTGGTGTTTCTCCTAGAGCCGGGCTCTTGGAAGAGCTTGATACGACTGGTGCCGGACTTGGGGGATGTGCGACGGCAGACATCATCGCATGTCGGTGGTATACGAAGCGTGAAGTCGAAGCAAACTGGGAAGAGAGAAGTCGAGCAGTACTTTGTGCTCGTAGTGATAGTGCAGACATTGTTCTCAGATGTTGTAGCCGTTCAATGTGAACGTGAAGAAGAGTGAGAAGGATGTGGTGGAGGACGGAGAGAAAGGATGATTTAAGACGGAGTCGAGGTGGAAGATTGCGGTATGCAACGACAAGCTTGGGGTCGCTTATCTAATCTAGGCGGGTCGGGTTCGACCAATCAGACAACTCTGGTTTCTTTCCAGCACGGCCTCGATGTTTCATAAGATCACATCTCTCCTCCTACCCTGAGTGTCTCATAAATACTGGGTCCATCTTAACCAATTTCCTGATGGTTTTTGTGCTCTTTGGAGCATCAAAGCTTCCGGGCCAGTTCATGATCGAGGCCAGACAACACCCTTGGGGTTTTACGGAAAAGGCAAGCCCCATGGTCAGGAAGCAACGTATACTCATTATTTACAAATCCCTTACTCTCCCGTTTCGAGCCTTCGAGCCTCGAGATATTTCGAGAAAGCACGTTTATAACACATTCTTTTTTTTGCCAGCAATATCGTCTCAACTTAGAAAGTCGAGTAAGCATTTTCACCTCCTCCCGTCCAACTTTCCCACGGTTTTCTCACCCTCAAATCGCCCACTTTTCCACCGAGCTATTCAAGCTTTACTCAAGTCGTCAAGGGAATGAATCACTCACCTATTATTCACAATTTCTCACAACTCTTTTTCTTCGAACTTGCTTCCTTTGTCAGGGAATTTCGTCGATCGATTGACGAACCTCCAGTCCATGAAAACGACGATGAATACGTTTAAAACCATGTGGGATCTCGCTCTAGACACAGATTATGTGCTACCTTTGCAGGTTTTCGGACGTTCGTGCCTATAACTATCCTTCCTGCGCTCATAAGGCCTGGTTGTGTTTTTCCAAAGATTATTAGTCAAAGCCCCAAGATGTGAAGAACATTGACGAACGTTGGAATATCCCACCCACCACGCTCTGTCTTTTGCATCCTCACCTTCTGTTATATGTGTCCAAGGTTGACTTATTTAATACTACTGTATCATGCTACAGGCATTGAGCGGAGTACACAGGTACTGAAGCTATCTATGTTGACCTTGCCCTTCGACATGCACTGAATCTGTAACTTACATCACTATAGTCGCGTTGTGCCCACTAAGCTCGCTCCCTGGCTGAAACACAAAACCTTTCATAAAGATCTTTCTGTCAACAACAAGCAAGACTGCCTCATGACGCTGGTGATACGGTAGATGTCATTCCACTTATGATACCTCTTGTTTGCATCCGTGGCTCACGTTCTCTGCACGGAGGTTGAGCTCCTTCCCAAAGCTTGCTTATTGCTACTCTTTCTTCATCATTCTATCGTATGACTAATATCTATCTAACCTAGTCGGAGCCCTTGACTATATGGAAATGTACCCACAGGGTAAACTCAAGAAACGTAATCTTCAAGCGATAGAGTTTAGGTATATCACCTTGGCCTCCATTATTTCCCTATCCTGAATACTTACTAGTGTTTCTGTTCTCAAATTTGGAATGACGTCTCCCGCATAGGCTACGGACACGTAACTTTGAAAATAGAGTTAAGATCAAGTCCTGCAAAAGGCAGTCGTTAGTGATAAAAAGTCTAACCCTTACCCTGATTGTTGACGTGAGTTCATTTGTGTTTCTGCTCTTAGATTGCATTGACCAACTAATCCCGTGTATCTCATATCCCTCTGTATCCTGATCAGACTCTATTCATCTACCATAGCACGCTACTCTATCAAGGATAATTCCAACTCATGTTGGCGATTTAACATTTCCTTATTTTGGTTCATCGACGTTCAGGGTTAGTGGATTACCCGAATCTTCCAAATGCAATGTGGGTATACTACCTCCAGATTAACCTCCGGTGTTCACAAATTGGGCTTCTAGATCTGCTTTCTGCATGCGCGCTGATTCTTGACCCACCGCATGACCAGACTCCTCAGCGGCACGTTGGTTCTCGGGAGGTATAAAAGTCTTCTTCACCTCGACAGAGTGGGTCACCAACAAGCATTTACTCGCTGCTACAATTTCCACACATATCACAATGTTCACCACTCATGTCTTCACTGTCGCTATTGCCGCAGTCATGCTCCTCGTTGGCCAGACTCACGCTGCAGAAATAACATCTCGCGCAGCTTTGATCGCCGTTGACCCCGGTATGAGACTCTCTTTCACCCTGTGTTCGTCGATGTTCAACCCTGGTTTATCGTAACTTAGTTTCGGCTTGTGGCCCTCCTAACAACTTGGACCACCACGAAGGATCCAGTTGCAAGTTTCTCGCTGGGCCATCCAGCAAATCTTCCGTCATTTCTGGAAGTAAGTCATCTCTATTCAGGCAATTCGGCGGCCAGGTTGCTAATTCGTCTTAATCTCAGAGTGTTTCTTCGTTAATGGACGGCTCACCTGCGTTCCTACTTAGTAGATTTGGAAGGTTATGCTGTAATGGAATGCTGATGTCGTTGCATAAACCCTTGATATATACATACGTTATCAGTTATAGTGCTTGTGTCGGTGTTTGCCTGCCATTCCATAACAGCATGTGATCTCAACAAGTACAAAGCACAAACACACCGACACCCCCTGAGCAAGGAGGTTGTCGTTCGGTCTGTATCGCTGCCGGGTTATACTTATATCTGTCAAATCGTGTCAGTCTCCAAAAATGGTTTTATCAATAGTTCAATCACTTTGATACAAGACGTTACACGCCAACAGTATTCCTACATTCACAATGATATCGTTTTCTACTACCAAACAATGGCAAACACTGTTCCCAATCTATTGCACCAAAGGGGATCCGAAGTCCAAAAATATCTGTGTTGTTGATGTGTAAATGCCAAATAACGTTCAACTACTAACGGGTTGGAAGACCCAGCTCTGGTTCAAAGCACCAGTCAAGGGCTCCATGGTGATCTAGAAAGATAGCGTCGTTGGTAAGACAACTCAGACAGTCGACTGTCGTGATGCGCTCACCTGAGTGTGGGAAACGGAAGATCCAGTGAAGCACTGGCAGGCGCATCCTTCCATACAGATGCTGAATAAACGGGTTAGTAGCCGGATATATGTCACAGATAGATCACTTACAAAACACCATTGGCGGCAGGCCTGATATTAAATGGGGAAGGGGTGGTAGGGTTGAGGCTGACGACTGTGGTTCCCTTTAAACCAATGAGTTAGATCTTAGATGTAGATGAAAAATATTGGGCTAGAATGTATACGTTTGCAGTGGTTTGCTGAACAAAGCTACTGATAGACTGCAAGTTAAAGGCGCCACTGGAGTTCACGGTCACATTCCACTAGTAACACGTATCAATTAGTACAGCAATTATCGACCGAGGAGATGTGACATATCTCTCACCTGCTGGTTATGTGTGGCTGGCACGTTCAGAGGGAACACGATCACCTAATCATGCGCTTAGCACTGGATACAAGTTATTTCAGCATCAGGTGAATAATCACGGGATTTCCGAGAACTTTGAACCAAATGGCAGAATAAGTATGTAGCCGGACGAAGGTTGGTCGATTTATACATACATTGTAATGAGGCGGTAGCATCCATGAACAATCCACTAGCAACGTTTTGGATAGTATATTTTCCGGGGGTGGGTGGGGCCGACGCTACAAGGGAACACGATTTATTGCAGGAACAGGGTAAAATATTGTGGGCTTGCCTGAGGTAGCGATGACGCCGCCAGCTGCGATGACGATGACAGCGAGTTTAGCGAGAACAGTGGCCAACATTGTGGTGTGATTTGTGAGGAGGATAGCTCAGTAGTTATCTTCGAGTAGTACCTGTAACTGACTGGAGCTTCAAAGCTCGCAACGGGGTATATATACTAGAAGCGATGTCCCATCCCTATGCGGGTATATTGGAAGAATGTCAAGTTCTGAAGTATTTGTGAGCGCACAGTCATCATTACGTGCAGAATAGAGTCATTTGATCCCCTGTTTCTGACATGAAGAATACCTAGTGGACCTGTCTCGAGCTCTAGCTTGATATCGGTGCTGTAAAAGGACAAACAATATCCAAGAGGGTCGCCGACAATGTGTTCTGGCGGACTGTGCATGTCCATTAATCTTTGACGTGGGTAGAATTACGCATGTGCTGAGGAATTAAGACCGCATGATCAGTCATAAGCACCAGATAAAGCGAGAATTACTTGCAACGTACAGACCTAGACTAGGAAATATCTGTCTTTCCCTCATTCATTCAAGTCCGAGATTGAGTGTTGTTCGAGTGGAGAATGACATAGATTCTGTATATCCATGTTTGAGTTTGAGACGTTGAATTGTGAACATTAGAAGCTCCAACCCAGGAATGTGGTAGCTTGAAAACAGGTTAGCCAAAGTTTATTCCTCCGGGATTAGCGCCACCAGACTTCAAGCTTACAAAATCCCGACGACGAAGATGTAGCTTCTTTGCGCCACTTCCTTCGGGATCTGAAGGGCTGTATGATTTATAATCACTCTGGAGCGGTCACGGTCAACTTCTAGTCATCGTTCGTGCACGACCAGTTTTGACATCTGGTTCCTGCGTAATTATATAAGGTCGACAGGCCCGCTTGAGACTGTCCCTTTGAAAGGTCAAAGTCATTAGTGTTGACAAGGGAGCAGCGAGGTCTGCAATCTAGATGGTGGTCGCGGTCATCGAATGGATGGGGGCAGCAGGGGGTGTGCTCCCCGGAATTGAGTTATGGTGATCGAACTAAATGTTGATATACTTCTGTTGTCAGAAATGTCACGACATTGGCGGAATCTTCACCTGTATTCCCGACTAAGCTCTGAATGAAATTATGAGAGGATGAGGGTATATTGGGTCGATTTATGTGATGAGGAACCATCCAATTCGCCATGACCATTATCGATTTAAGTGTTGTTAGTTTGCGAGGATTGCCACGTCCAAGTCCACCGCGTTCAGTCTTTCAGTTACCATATAAGGTAAACACATGTGGTTTCAACAAGTACAAATACGATACAGGCGCGATCGTTCCATCTAGAAACAAACACAACCTGCTTGCATCGCAGGTCTTCACCGGGACTATTTCCGTATATACAACTAGGCTCAGTTCTCAGCCTCTAAATAGAGAAGATAGTCGTTCTCTCAATAATATACAACCACTCCAGGCGCGCCGTGCAAATATCATCATAGTATGATCTTTCAGGCAATGACTCATCAGTTCTGGGCGCCGTGGGCCGATGCCAGTATTCTCAAATGCCCTGTTGGCTGACTCTCAGAGAACTATCTCACATTTGCTGCTTTTCATTTCTCATAATGTTTGCTCACAGCACTCTCGCTATGTTGAATGCTAATTTTTGTTCAGTAGCTGAGTCTAATGTCATATCACAGAATAGTGATTCTCCAAGTCGTCAAGCGATGTGACAGATATAAACAATAAATATTCCACTTTCTCCACCTCTAATGAATACTAATCACCTTATGTAATGTCAAAGTCGTACTGCCATCCACCGCATCAGTCCAGGCGTGCGAGCGAACTAATCATGGCTATCATTGGACGTCATAGTGAGCCACCGACTCATTTAACGTTATGAATTGAGATCCTTCTCTCACAAGTTTGACCTTCCTACCTAGGGTGTGTCGGCTATCGTATACGGAACTACGGCGACCGTAGCCAAGGATCATTCGAAACCAGTTTGTTTTACATCCATTATTCATACACCCCACATATTTGCATAGGTTGTGGAGACTCGCTTCCTTCCCTCGTCTGCGCAATGATTAATGGTCCCGGAAATTCATTGCATGACGAACATCCCTAACAACACTCCAAAGATCGAAAGGTATAAAAACACTCTTTACTCCGGCAAGACCAGAACAACAACAACCACTTACCTCTTTTCACAACCTACAACTCACTCACAACTCATATTACAATGTTTGCTACTCGTGTCATTTCTATCGCCGTCGCTGCAGCTTTGCTCTTCGTCGGTCAAGCCCAAGCTGCCAACACCATCCCCCGCGCAGCATTGATCGCCACCGATGCTGGTAAGGACAGCTCCCAATTGATTCATTTCACGATGCTCATACTCATTCATCTTGCAGTCGCTGCTTGTAACCCTCCCAACAATGGCGATCACAAAGTCGGTTCGAGCTGCAAGTTCTTCTCAGGTCCATCCGACAGTTCCCCTGTCATTTCTGGCAGTAAGTTGATACTTCGTGCGCGTCGCGGAATGATCGTCTGACCATTTACAATCTTAGCCTGTATCGACCAAAGCGGCACTCTCACTTGTGTCCGTTCCTAAGCACAGAATGCTATCATTTCTTGATGTACTCATCGCAGCGGTCTCAATATTATGATTTGTTTCGTTTTTGAAGTTCAGCCCTCTCGAGAAAACCATGATAAGAGTGTGACGTTAATATTGAAACGTGATAAATATGTGATTAGAAGGTGTATTGAATGATTATACAAAACAAGGGGTAGGTAGGGGGAGTGGGGAAGGGGTAAAGGGTTAGTAAGTCTGTAATCACAGGAAACGATCTCTACATGTATCAAACCAAACAAAAAAAAACCTAGATCTCTGGATCTAGTTAAGTCTACATACGGAACACAAAAGGGGAGTGGAAGAAAAGAAATAACCTATCTGACTAGGCAGCTGGTAACAAACACGTCATTAGCGATGGTCGAGATTAGAAGGAATAGAAAATACATACCTTGAAGTCATGTATCGCATGCGATGCCGGTGGCACCGAGGGGATCGTCCTGAGATTCTAGAAGCTGGGAATAGGCTGGGCTCGTAGCTCGTGTTGGGAATAGCTCGTTAAGTGTAGTGAGTAGCTCGTGATGGGTATAGCTCGTTATGTGGGTCGTACTTGATAGAGTGTGACGATAGAAATGTCTTTGGTGTTCCCTCGACCAGCGATGAAGGAGTAGACACAGAGCAGTGCGAAGACACCGGTAGAGACAGTAAGGCAGTCTGGACGCGTAAAGACAGTGGTGACAAGATATGTCGAAAGGCACGATGTAAGTATAAACGAGCGTGATGTCAAAGGAGTGTCGTGACAAGTGAGTGTGTGGTAGCAATGTGCCAGGGATTGCGGTGAGCGAGTGAGGCAGAGATACCTTGCAAGGCGAGCGTGAGGTAAGTGCCGTGTCTCAATCAATAAACGAGCGTAGGGTAGGCATGTTGTCTTCGATAATGAGCGTGGGGGTACGTCTGTCATAGTGAACAAACATAGGGTAGAGTCGGATGAGTCTGCGAACAGAAGACTCGATGCACAGGTCGATGTACGGAAATACTCAGTGGCCATCTGAGCATATCCGTACACCAGTTAGTGATTTTCGTCGACTGACGAGACGGGGGAAGTGGATGACTCGGGTGAGGAGTCTGGTATGCTGTGACGACGACAGTTTCGAGTGTCTAGATAACAAAATGAGGAAAGGGTACATCGGGAAGTGGAGGCAAACCTACCTGAGCTAAGACACGTTTGAAGAAGTCAATGAGCGTAAGTCTGACATAATGTCAGAATAGATCGCTGAGGGCGATCTGAGAGGTCGCGGAGGAACCTCGTAAGTACGGTATCTATGATAGATCATAAGCATGGAGCCAAGCCGAGAAGCCAAAACACTTACCAGATACCGATTTCCATGGACAGGGTCAATGAACGAATGTAGGATAGTCTGTGGTCGGTGATCATCCCTTTGGAAGATGGGGTTCCCGGGTTCCATCGAGTTCGAAAGGGTGATGCTCTTGATGCAGCGAGGTTAGTGATGTGGAAGTCCTGTTGACTTGGAGTGACAAATCATCGTTGTGAGGCATATCGAGAATCTTGAGGGGTATCAGAGAGAGAAATACAAGCTGAGACGTGTTCCAGGACCGAGAGATACGGAATGAGAGTGAGAAATATCCAAATTTAACCCGGAAAATAAACTGAGACCCAAGAGATAGAGAGAGATTATTCGAGATTTTCGTTGTCAAGATTCTAGATGCAAGTTATTTGAGATTCGTTCTACGAGATTCTAGGCGACCAGATCCGAAGTTAGCAAGTATAGAGAAGACATGAAATGCAAGACGTACCTTATGCTGCAGAGTAAATTCACCTTCGTTTGAGTTCCTTGTGAACTCGCTTGGCTGACCGCTTGATCCAGCTAGTTCCTTTCGTCACAAGAATGCGGATCTTGGACTTTTTCTTCTTCTCGCTGTCAGCATCGGGGGTGGGGCACTGTTCAACCTCGTGTTGCTTGATATCTCGAATTGCTTCGAGAACAGCTTCCAGACTAGGCTCGTACACTTCCTCATCCTGCGAGCAGCTGAACGCTTCTTGTTGCCTGTAAGATCTCCTGGGCGTTCTGATGGCTCCTGCCTGAGACTCGAGCATTGGACTAGAACGAGGACAAAGACGTGGGCGAGGACGAGTGAGGAGCTCCTTGGCGATGGTACGAGGAACTCCCAAGAGTGTGGAGATGAACTTAGCTGGCGAAAGTGCTCGAGTAGGTTCCTTAAGCTCGGTGTGATGCCTGTTCTCAGAAGGAGCGTGAGGGGCAGTTGCTCGTTGCCTGGTCGAAGACTTTGAGATGTCGTATGGCGCCGCAGTAGAGCGAGAAGTGCGCGAGTGAAGCTTAGATGACCTTACGCAGCCCTGAGGAGATGAAATACTCATTGGCTGTGTTAGTGAAGGCAGCGGGATGACGGGCGTCGCTGAGTCAATCTCGATCTCATCCTCAACCTCGATCTCAAGTTCAACATCGATTTCGATTTCGACCGTTGTTGGTTCCACGGTGAGTTTTTCTTCGAGTTCGACGGCGAGGGTGTTTACTGTGATGTCTTCGTCGGGCGCAGGACAGGGGTCGAACATATTTGTCTTACCACCAAGCAATGCCATGATCTGATCCTCGAGCATTACCATACAAGACTCCAGAGAGGGCAGCGGCGAGTATTGTGTTGGCGGGGTGCTGAATATAAAGTCTTTGTCTGGGACTGGGAGGTCGTCCTCATGAGGTGATCCGTAGAAAGGATCTCTGAAGCTCGTGTAGTCGTGAAGAGTCTCACGGTCCCAGTCCATCGGAGCCGGAGAGGAGCTGGATACCAGAGTTTCTGTAGACGAGCTTGCTAGCGAGGAGACATCATTGTAGTAGAGCTCAGAGAAAGATGTGTAGGCAGGCTGCGAAGGAGAAGAGCGAGGAGTCCGCATGAACCTATTCTAGGTTCGACATTTAGTACACAAGATGATAAAGTAACAATACACACTGAGGAGGAGTAGAGAAAGGCGGCGGGTCTATGTCCATGTACTCAACTTGCTGCACAGCAGCGAGGGGAAGTGTGGGTGTGGGTGCTTGCACCCTATCGAATGCAGCCTTGCGCTGAAGCTTTGCTTGCTTAAAAGTTTGTGTTTTACCCATTATTGTACGTGTGGTATATAAGTAGTGTAGAGGTATATGGAGGGTATCGAGGGTATCGAGGGTATCGAGGGTATTGAGGGTATCGAGGGTATTGAGGGTATAAAAGTTGCAAAGGCTGAGATGGTGGAAGTAAAAGTTGAACGTAGACGAGTGCCAAATGTGGATGCACGCCCGCTTATACGCTTGCCGCGGCAGTCAACACGCTTGTTTGTCATTGTGTACGCGTCGCGTCGCATCACATGACCGTGTTCAGAATCCGTTCCTGTCAGTAGCACCAAGGTAGGACTGGAACTCTGACTCGGAAAACCCATAGAAACATGAACTAGTTTAATAGAGCAGCTGCCACATTTTGAACCGAGTATCAGCCCCGAACATTTCCAACATGCTTTCCCGTACTAATAATTTATCACATCACGCCGTGGAGGCCCTCAAACAGTGATTCTCCAAATTTGCCAGGTTATGTGATACCTACATTGCGGTCGATCAGTATTCTCTTTCTATTCTCCACAACTACCAGCATATATCATGTTGTATGTCAAATTTGTGGTGCTGACCACCGCCCCAGGAAGCCAAAACCTGCAGCGGCCAAACAGGCAACAGATCTAGAAGGTCGTCGACGACGATTTCATTACTATGTGAGTCGACAGTGACTTCTCTCTATATCATAGTGAGCGATACTT
Organism: Cerrena zonata; assembly: GCA_038087015.1. Classification (NCBI taxonomy): domain Eukaryota; kingdom Fungi; phylum Basidiomycota; class Agaricomycetes; order Polyporales; family Cerrenaceae; genus Cerrena; species Cerrena zonata. The sequence continues at coordinate 629,244 of JASBNA010000011.1, forward strand.
CTAAGGCTAATGCCTACGACTGAAGGTTATCTAAAGTTTCATGAGCACCAGATGCTTTACAAACTACGGATATGTACCATACCAGATCGTACCGTGTTCGGCCTCCGTTGTACAGCAGCCTTCTGGATGCGGAATAACGGCATGTTGTATGACGAGAGGAGACTAGCATTATTGATAATGGTCCTGTTTTACGTCCCTTTAGCCGAATACCATCTACTTCTGTATAGGTTGTGGAGCCTCGTTGTATTTGTGAGTCTGCGCAGTGATAAATTCTTCAGATGTTTCATCGCATGACGAACATCCCTAGCAACGCTCCAAAGGTCGAAAGCTATAAGAACCCTCTTTACTTTGACAGAGTGGAACAACAAGCACCTATTTACATTTGCAACTTACAAACTATACTCAACACTCAAATCACAATGTTCGCCACTCGTGTCATCTCCGTCGCTGTCGCTGCAGCCTTGGTCTTTGTCGGCCAGGTCCAAGCTGCCAACACTATCCCTCGCGCTGCCTTGATCGCTACAGATCCTGCTAAGAATAGTTTGGGAGATTCATAGCACTCACTGACTTGAATTTACTCGTGTCACAGTTGCCGCGTGCAACCCTCCCAACAACGGCGACCATAAAGTTGGATCCAGCTGCAAGTTCTTCTCTGGACCATCCGATAGCTCTCCTGTCGTCTCCGGCAGTAAGTTCCTCCAGTGCTCATATTGGAATCGACTGACTCAACGTTCTCAATTTTAGCTTGTATCGACCAAAGCGGCACTCTTACTTGCGTTCGTTCCTAAATTTGAATTGTTACACGGTAGTGGAGAGACGAACGTTTTTGAGGGACTGACGTACTGATGTATGTCATACCACAATAAACTATTCATCTCGCCGCAAATATCTAGTTAAGCCCGTTATGAGCCATAAAAATGCAGGATAGCCAAATACTTTTGATCCCAACAACTACAAATATGACGACATCCGTACCGTATGGTTCCCAACAGCTCCCAACTTGACAATTACGTTCGAGGAACGCCATCCACATAATCATTCTAAGTAATTTGCTAGGGTCGATGCTAAGTTTTGTCCTCTCCTGTCGACTCATCTGCCATCCATTCCAAGTACAGTGGATACAAGTGGTCGTGTTTCGGAGGTTCCATTAACCCTACCGGCCAACACGTGAACCATACCGATGGATTGCCGATAACCTCGCCCCCGCATTCTTCTCTCTTCATATGTCTGTTGCACAGATATACGGCGACTGAACCTGATGTTACATTCCGAACAGACGTATCTGGGGGTGAAATGAGTATCCATATGTCTATCGCGGTCCTTTGGCGTAGCCGATGATTGAAGACCTTTCTTGCATCCTTTGTATAGGCAGTAGATAGGCAATTTCGCAGATTCACTAGTCTCGGTTTTCTTTGTTGTCCGACGACGTTTAATCGGTTTCTGAATGGTTATCAATGACTGTATTTCTGATCACAAGGTCAAAGTGTACTCACCGATTCATATGCTCCGTCTTCCTTAGGTTTTCTGCGCTTAGACCTTTTCTGCAAAGAACGCGAAGAGCTAGAGGGATAACTCGATGAGTTAGTGGTAGAAATAGAGGTACTAGTGGCACGACTAAATGAGTTTGATGTCGGTGACGGGGTCGTCGTTGGACTTGGAGATTGATAGGGGACACTTGTATCTCTTGTTACAAGAGAGAGTGAGAGCTGTCTTGCAACAGGACGTTGAGGATGAGCCATTGGAGACGTGTTGAGAGAAGAATCCGTGTTCCGGTTAGCAAGTGTTTCGCGAGGAGTGTGACGAGCTGATGGAGTGGCACGAGCGGCCATGAGCTCAGTCTTTATCTTCAGAGAAGGAGAGCTAGGAATAAGTTGATTCTGATCGCCTGTTATGATCTTTGGGGCGGTACGCTGTGAGTGGCGTCGAGGACTAAGAGCAACTGGTCTAATCAGGGATGCATTCAATCGTCGAATGGGAGTACGAGTGGAAGCAGCCAGAGATGGAGCAAGCGTTCGTCCACTCGAAGGGCTGTGGGACCGAGCTGGCAAGGCATTGGTGGAATTGAGAGAAGGAGACGGAGGACCTTGCGAATTCTGCGAGCTTTGATCAATAGCTTTGATCATAAGCGTGAGCTCTTGGCTTGTACGCTGTATAGGAATAACGTTAGTACATCGACACAACTGTATGGGCCATAATGGAAAAGGATTCATACCTCTGGCCCGTTTCCATCTTCAGGTAGTGGAAGCCACTCATCGTCTGCGTCATCTCTCGCTAACACGGGTACTTTTAGGGACCGACGTTCAAGGTTGCGTACCATGTTCCCAACCCTAGTAGGGGCAGGAGAAGGAGAGGGAGCAAACTTAGTTTTGTTAGACATCTCTTTGGGAGAAATAGGCATGAGAGTGGCAGGAGGACGAAGGATCTCAGTGCCATTTATTTTATAACTTTTCGGATCCCGGTTCTCGTCCAATAGGATTTCGATTCCCAGTACCGGTTCGAGGGGCGCGAGTGGCTCAGGTGTTGGATCCGCGTGTATCCCCGAGGAAGGCGTAGGGGGCAAAAAGGGAAACGCGTCGACGAATTTGTCTTCAGGAAGCTGACGGAATATGTAAGAACAATAGGTTATAATGAACAGAGGCAAAGGAACAATGACTATACCTCTACTTCGTCTTGTCCCTCCTCTTGCGACGCGGATAAATAATCTTTGAAATGCGAGATTTGATCGTTGAGCTCGTATGCCTATAAGTAGTGCCACAGATTAATGAGTTTCCCCGGCTTAGAGCTTAGGCCTCACCGTTTGTTGAGACATTCCAATGAAGTCTGATAGATATGAGGGGAAAGACGCGGTAAACACGCCTTGGAAGAGGAAGTCCATGACAGATATGTCAACTCTATAGGTAGACAGGGGTTTCAAGAAGGTGGGGAGACAATGAGTTGAGAGAGGGTACAAGAACAAGGGTGCTATATAGGTTGGTTGGGATTGACATACGCGTGTGGCCACATATATTGGTGGCCATTGTTTGGTCAAGGCCAAACGGACACGGAATGACGGCCACTTACCGTCTTTGACCTCCACGAGAGACAAAACACCGCGGACTGTAAAACGAACAATTGTCACGAGACTTGGCCATCAAAGTGAATAAGTACATGCAAGAATTCAATAGCACTCGATTGCTGGGTTATTTACAGGTAGCATTTCCTCATAAATACTTTCCATAGGCCGGCCGGCGCTGTCTATCCCTTCCGAGACCATTGTCAAAGGCTTGGAAATAAGGTTAGCCGTGAGAGTTGTGGCATTCGAGTCATTGACCGGAAGGGCAATACCAGTGGATAGGGTTACTGAGGATGTCCTCATTTTGGTGTTGGGGGGTGCAGCTTGGAGTTTTTTTCGTGTTATTCTTGCATTACAAGGAGTCGAGTGGTCCATTGGCATGGTTAGGCTGGGAGTCAGCTCTTGATCAACGTTCAACGTTCAACGATGGCTCATCCTGACGCCAAACATGACGGCGCGGTAGTCTTTGGCGAGACAGTCGAGGATATTGTATGCCAGTTAAGCAGGAAGCTTGCATTGCTCCATGAGCCAAAAGAGATTGTGGCTACGCGATAACTGCTCCCACTTCAAGTTCCAAGAATCTCGATCATCATTGCGTTTCTGTTTGCTCATGTTAGGATTGGGGGCTATTGCCTTATCCAGATACTTACCATGATATGATCGTGTTGCAGAACAGCTTCTCATACAGCAGCACGAAGTACTTCAATGGTTGACGTTAGCTTGAAAGGGAATGTGTGAGTGGACTGGACAATTAAACTTAATTATAAACAACCCAATGGAAGTGTATTCAATGTCTAAAACGAGTGACATGCGATAGATCGATAAATTATAAACGTCCTAATATCAACAGTGTCCCAGTCACAGAGCATCCCATAACAAAAGAAGTAGTCTAGATGTAAGAAACATTACGTCGACTTGATCAACGACACGACCGTTGGAAGTTGACCTTTTTCGTCATCACCAACGGAAGGGTACTGAACGCCAGAGAAATTCCAATAAATATCCTTGCCCTTTGGTACTTCGAACTTCAATGTTTCGATCAATACTGCCAAAACGACCTCTGTTCGGATACACAGATCAGTCAGTAATCAAGCACGTAGAAAAATATTGACGAGACGCACTCATTTCAAGTTGAGCAAATTTAAAGCCGCTAAATGAGGCGTTTAGTAAATGTGGTTAACGGAAGAACGGGAAAAGATGAACTTACATGCATGCACGTCCACCTCCGAGGAAAGTCATTCTGCGTAAAACATGAGTGAGTCTTCTTCAGATATTTACCAAAGAGACTTACAGGTTGGAGTATACTCCGGGTATACGAGCCTCGGCTAAGGCCTCTGGCAAAGGGTTTCATGAATCTCTCTGGCTTCCATTCCTCAGCATCGTCTCCCCAAATGGCCGGGTTGATATTGGATCCCAATAGAGCAATTGCGACATCGGTACCCTTAGGCAAAGGAACTTCCGTGAAGATGCTACCATCCTTTCCACGGACAGGCTCAGAAAGAGGCATTACAATATCTTGTGTCGTTCTATAGTATGTCGTGTTAACATAACATCATAATGATAGGAGGCGCGATTAGCTTCCGTACCTTCGGTTAATAGTCGCAATAGGAGAGTATCTGACAGCCACATGTTAAACCGATCTTTACAGTGAACATAGTGATGATGTGCTTACAGACGTAAAGTTTCCCGACAGATTGCTTCAAGGTATGGGAGAGCGACAAGCTCGTCATAGGGAATCGCGTCCCGGCCGTCGCGAGCAGCAATCAGTTCTTGACGTAACCTTTCCTGTACATCCTGGTGCTCCGAGAGTTTGTGAATAATGTGAGAGAGAGCACCGCTAGTTGTTTCGAATGCAGCGAAAATCAAAGAGCTTCGAAAACGAACAGGAGTTAGAAAGAGCACAATCATAACAATAAGACTGAGATATATACGTCATCTGTCCCTTGAGCTCTTCATCTGACATCCTATCCTCTTCGGAACCTGCCATCTGTGATTTCACTATAGGGCGAACTGGTTAGTACTGTGGAGGGGAGATTCTGAAGGCTAGCACGTACTCAAAATACTGATGATGTCCTTGCCTTCACCAATCTGCGAGGTTACGGCCTCATCACCGGAAGCGAGTGCAGTCTTTTTCGAGTCCAGAATTTCACTAACGGTCCTGACAAGGGTATCGCTGATTTCGATAGACTTCTTGATTCGGTCAATGGGGACGTTCTCGATCGCCTTGCGTCGAAGCCAAGCAGGTCCAATTTGGGCGAAGAACGGCATGAATCGCATCAGCAGGAACAAGGGGCTGACAGTGGGTCTATACAAGAAATGATCAGTCCATATAACAGTGAGGCAACCGAAGGATATGGTACTGACACGAAAGGCCTTGAGGTACTCTGCCAAAATATTGGGCTCCGTTGAGTCAAGTTTATCAAAGGACCATCCAAGACCCCCTTGACCAATGAGTTCCAATGCCGTACGAGTCAACCAGCTTAGCATATCAATCTCTTGTTCTCCGTTTGTAACTTGCTTCAAGAGAACCTTTCTCAACTATTTGACACAAGACCCAATTAGTGAACTGTCATAGATCTTGCATGGAAGGGCATTTACCCTATGTGCAGTCTCGTAAAAGAGTGGGGTCATATGACGCATGTGGTTGATGTTGAAGACTGTGGAGACGCGTTGAATGACTCTATAAAATGTTTTGAGAACATGGTTGACATACCGGGGTTGAGGGTCTTTCGCTGTTGACGATGCTCTTCACCTGTAGAAGTCATAAATACGTAGACCAAGTAAAACAAATCAATACTCGAATACTCACCCAGCGATGACAAGAGTCCTTTTCCGAAGAACAAACGGTTGAAGCTAACATGCTATTGAGCGAGAATTCCAAGTCTGAAAGCATTCAGGGACATACTTGAGGAAAACTGGAGTTTCTTCATAAATATATTGATCCTTGACCACGATGTTGTGCATGGCTTTTGGATCGAAAACGTAAACCATCCTCTCCTATTGGTACAGAGTGAGTTAAACCGAATACGTTAGTGGTAGATAGAGATATGTACGCCAAAGAGTCCTCTGACTACCGAGACGGGTCCGTATTCATGAATTAGTCGTCTATGGAATCCCCAAGCGTTTCGGTTGAACATGTCCGTCAGGTTACCTGTAACCCATTATCAGAAACATTGCCAGCAGCCACTAGAGGAGCCTATTTCAATCATACCTGTAAGTAAACTGTTGGACGATGGACCTGGAAGATTGTCCAATGGCGATGGCGCAAAGAATCTTTGGTACAGCGACGACAGTACCCATAGCACCACACCTGCAACGACTAACTGAGAAGGGAGTGAAAGAGACATTGTGGGGGAAATAATTTGCCCTACTCTTGTCTCAAATACAGAGTTATATACCGTGCCCGGATATACGGCCACCGCTAGAAAACGCTGCCTACTGAATACCTCACGGGGCTCGCGTTCCGGATGATGGGGGACCTTGACATAAGATACTGGTTTCTACGCAATCCATCATGCTCTTGGTCGTCGACGGTCGTGATTCTGTAGAAGCACAGTCGGCGCCGGGTGGTGAGGGCAATTGAGGGGAGGGTAGTCATCAATTCTGTGTCATCAAGGGATGGGCTTCCGAAAGGCTGCTTCAACCTTTTACCGCTGCTGCGTGGTAGGACGGAACCAAAACAGGCCTATCAACTCGTTGTCATTATGACACCTTCCTCTATGTTCATTTTGATAGGCCATCACATTTTCAGAAACTGCGGGCTGTGAAATACAGCTTTCTCGCTCTAGCGTCTTCAGAAGACTAGGTAAAACTAACGCAAGAAATATGCCAAGTAACAAAGGAGGTGAACGAGACGCAGGCATGAACACCATTGTCATGCGCCAAGTGCTGTACAACCGCAATCGAAGAACACTATCTTCGAGGTGATAGTGTCTGTGAACAATAGCGGGAATCGCTCGGATTCACCTCCGCAATTCTGGGGAACCCCACACACCTGGCTTTCGTAAAACATGATTCTGCGGAATGCCCAGATCAGGGTATCACCACAATCATCCTCACCTCATCCACCATTTTCTTGTCGCCAAGTATACACCCAGGTGTCACTGTACATACTCAGTCGGTTTGTTATATAAGGGAAGGTGTCGTTTCGGACCCCGTTCAATACATGTCTTTCGCGAGACAACCAGCCTTCAATGTTCCAAGTATTAGCACGTATGGTGGGTCGTAAGGTATACAATGAATAGCGCAAATAATAGCTACAGCTAGAATACAACAACACGCAGCGGCATCAGCCTAAATACCTACTCTCCGTCTCGGGGTTTGCGTCACCCTCGACCCTGCTCCAATTCCTGTACTGCGGGGAGTACCCGGTACGATAATCTTTGAAGATCCATGAGAAGTTTTCACCGTTAACGCTTCCTCCGCAACCTTCTTCGCCGTCCTGCGATTGAAATTAATATCTGCGGCATAGTCTGAGCACAAGATAGTGACTCACTCTTCTCTTTGTTTGGCCATCTCCATCTCGAGTTCGGCACGTTTCGAGAATTCACGATCTGCGACACGTCTGTTACCTCTCTCATCGAAATTCTTCTCCTTGACGGAATAGAACACGGAGCCAAGCTCAGCTGATAACAACTATCAATATCTGGCCATGGTACGAGACCAAAAGTGCAAACTTACCTAACCAATATGCATCGACAGCAGTTACCTGTGTCATGTATTCTTTAGACGTCAAGATCAGTTCGTGATACACGACGTATGTAGGTGTATCTGGCATATTTCTTCAGTGTGAGGAACAAGAAAGGAACGAGGGCCACTTACAACCAAGTCCGTATAAAGCACTGGTTGGGTGCAAGTGCGTTGGCAGACCAGTCCTGATATTGACAAATTCACCGATACCCTTTACTCTGGCCGCTTGATGGAAGTATCCAGCAGTGATCGCTTTTCTATATAGATCCCTTCAGTAAACGACTTTACAATAAAGAAATGTAGTAGTACGAACCTGATGACATCGAAATCAGTTCCAGCAGAGATGAGTTCCATCTTTTGGAATTTCATGATATCTTCCAACTGTACGCGCACTTCACGAGCCTTGCGAAGTAGTTTGGGATGCAAAAAATGCCTTAGTCCCCAATCGTCACGGTACCTGAATCGTGTTCAGTAAATCGTAGGTAAAACAGAAGCGAGACACAAAACACTAACCCATGGCTCTTCCATTGATTGAAAACGTTGAGGAGAGTAAGATGGTCGCTTTCAGGAACATTGAACTTCTCTCGGGCAGCATCAGCTTCCTCCATCCTCTCCTTCGGTCGATAGAAGACACTCGGTACTGATAGCATGGAGACGATAGTTAACATCTCTGCAGAGCACTTATATTCTACTGAAGCGATCAACATTTTGGCCATAGATGGTTCCATTGGGAATTCAGACATCTTGCGGCCAACAGGAGTGAGATCGCCAACATTGTCAAGAGCGCCTAGGACCCAGAGTTGATACATCGAATTCAACATGTTCGCCTAGCAGATTGCTTTAGACGAGAACTCCGTACAGATATGATAGAAGCTTACCTGAGGAGGGGGATCCATAAAATCGAACTCGAGCAGGTTCTTGACCCCAAGGGATTTCAGGAGCAATACCGTATTCGCAAGATTGGTTCTCTGGATTTCGGGAATGTTATTTGGGAACATTTCATTTCGATATGCCATCTCAGTGTATAGACGGTAGGAGAACCTAACCAAGAGTCAACATAGAGCACGAGCCATTATGGTGATGAGACGTACCCGCTGCCTGTACGACCAGCTCGTCCAGAGCGTTGATTGGCGTTGGCTTGACTGATAGGAGTGATCTGCAAGGCATCCATACCCACTTTAGGGTTGTATACTTTGAGCTTGGAATAGCCGGCGTCGACAACGTATAAGATACCATCAACTGCAATGACATGAGTATATTGAACTTCAGGCATATTTGCGACAGCTTACCTGTCAATGAGGTTTCTGCGATGTTCGTAGCAACAATGACCTTTCGTCGTCCATCAGCTGTAGGTTCGAAAATCTTCGCTTGCAAGTCAGCAGGCATCTGAGAGTAGATGGGTAATACTGATAATGGAGCAGGGTCATCCAGTTGTGACAAACGTTCTGGTGTTAAAAATGTGAGGCTCGTATTGGTTCAGTCAGAAATAGGAACAAACCATTGACAACTTGGCATGTAATCTCAATATCCTCTTGACCAGTCATAAAGACTAGAATATCACCCGGGGGTAGTGATAGATGGATCTGAAGTACTTGCTTGACTGCACTATCGACATAATCCTCGCATGGCGACTTTGCGTGGAACATCTCAACGGGGAATGTACGACCTGGAATAGTGAACGTAGGGGCATTTCCATAAAAGCCTGAGAACTGTATGTGTCTTAGTCAGAGAGCTCACGTTATCCACCAATGAAATTGACGACATACCTTCTCGGCATTCATTGTTGCAGAAGTAACGATAAGCTTCAGGTCGCGCCTTCGAGAAAGAACTGATTGGCCAAATTAATATAAGAAAGACGAGCCTTGCAAAGAAGGACGCACTCTTCCGGAGCAAACCCATTAGCACATCGGTACTAAGTGAACGTTCGTGAGCTTCGTCAAGGATAATGACGCTGTATCGGTCCAAGTCTCCCTCATTAAGGGACTCTCGCAACAGGACACCATCAGTCATATCTAGCTATACGTCAGCTTAGAGTCATTTTTGCAGCTCAGTGTTTACTCACATTTGATCCTCGTCTCGGGAGAAGTACAATCCTCGAAACGGATTGCATAACCGACTGTTGACCCTAGTTTGCACTGGGAGAAATGTAAGAACGAATATACGCGAGAGCATAGCTATGAACATACCTCCATCTCTTCGCTGACACGCTTGGCGACTGACATGGCGGCAACACGACGGGGTTGAGTACAACCAACAAGACCATGAGTGCAATACCCGTCCTCGTACAAGAACTGAGCGAGCTGAGTAGTTTTTCCGGAACCAGTTTCACCGACAACGACGACAACTAGATTTAATTATGTGAGAAGATAGTAAACTGGGCTAACGAGTGAACTTTACCTTGATTCTCCCGAATCACCTTCAGGATTTCTTCCCTACAAGCAAACGCAGGCAAGTACTCTCTTTGTTCTTTCAGTGTTCGGCTCTTGGCAAAGGCACTGACACCGGTTGAAGATTTCAGATGTGAGGCAAACTTGGATTCGCCTTTATAATCAGCCTCTTCCTCCTTTACCTTAGTCTCAGCTTCAGCTGTAGACATGAAACAAAGAAAACTACGTGAATGTCCAATCCGAGGAGACATGAGATAAGACACTCCAAATACACGTACCTTCAGCTGCAGCATCTTCATCCTTGACACCCATGATATTTCCGAGTTGAGTACCACCTAGAGCAGCCAATTTCGCAGCGGCCTTGGCACGCTCAGCTTGTTCTCGCTTCTCCTTCACGAGTGCACTACCCTTTCTTGCGAAAATGGCCATGTCACTTGTTGGATCACGGACGGGGTTGATAGGTTCGAGCTGTTTAGTGAACACTGTTCGACCGTCGAGGAAGGGTGGTTTGAGGTCGTGCACCATAACGTGCACGGTTGATTCAGACTCGTCCTCGAAGTCGAGATCAATGGTCTTCCGAGTAGCTACACCAGAGGTTAACATTCGATTAGCCTCCCAAAGATCGTTGTCTGCGTTCTGTATATTTCAGAGGGCGTTAGAGAAATATGAATATTATCAGACAAACATATCAGACACAACTTACGTATTGAGCTTGTTTTGCAGAGACCTTTTTCTAGAAGAATAGCAAACGTTAGAAACGCACAATTTACTGGGACGCGTAAAGTGCTTACTACTTGACGAGCAGCTAACTCTGCTTGCCTCGCTGCACCTAGATCCTCATACTGAGCAAGTGGGTTAAAATCTTCGTCCCCTGCCAGCCCTCCCTCTGTACCATTATACCAATCTCTGTCGAGTCGAATCTGTTCTTCTTCCCACTCTCGCATATCAAGAGTGACAGGGGCACCGTCGTCTGAGCCAGGAGACCCGCCTCTTGCTCTTCGTGGCGTAGGTGCATCCCAGTTCCTATTCCTAGACGAGCCCCAACCTGGTCCTTCGTCTGATCGACGTGGTGTAGAGTCCCAACCAATATTAGGAACACGAACACTCGGTGCATCGTCACGACCACCACGTTCTGAGCGGGGCGTAGCATCCCATCCTCTTCTGTCATTGCGACGATCGAATCCGCGGTCACGGTTGGATCGTCTTTGGAAGTCACCAAGGCCACGAGGAGCATCCTCACGAGGTTGGTTCTTTGCAGCAATTCCCTCTAAAATCAAAAAGATTGTTGATTAGTTGAGGGGTCAATTATGTCATGACAAAGCGTACATACCCTTTTGATTTTCTCGGTTCTTTCGACGTTCCTCCAACCTCTGCCTCGCAATATCAGACAAGCCACCTGGGTGGGATGGGGTCTCGTTTCCTCGTTGACGCATATTGGTTGATCGGGAGACTGGCAAGCTAGGAACTGGTGTCCCTTAGTCAATATACAGATACATTCTCGCGACGAACTGAAGCAAACGAACCTTTGAACATGGGCTCCGGCCCATCTCCGTCTAGCTTAGGCTTCTTTCTGCTTCCCTCGCCATTTGCTGCTGCTGCTTCACGCTTTTCTCGAGCTAATCTGTCGAGACCGAGTATAGATGTACGAGGAGTAGGAGGTTCGATTGGTTTGGCTGGCCTACGGAATGTGTGTTGCTACATGGTATTAGTAAACAATCCATAGTCAACTGTATACAACTACTTACTGCGTCATTTCTAACAAGACCTCCAGCACGAGGTGTATCAGGGGCCAGAACTTCGCTATCGTGAACCACGATTCCATGAACGGGTTGAGGTGCAAGTCCTGATTCCTCCTGCTTGAGATGTGACGAGATCTCGGCATGTATCTCAGCTAGAAAAGAATCTTTAAACTTGCCGAAAGATCTTGCAGCTATATAGGGGGTAAGATGAGAAGTTGAGTTTGAAGTGTTGTCTACACACCAGATACGAACCCGTCTAATGAGCTATTACGGGCAATATCTTGTACTCTTCGTGCAAGCAGGTCGTTTGGGTTCACCAGGTTTAGTGCACGAGACAGTTTAATAGCCAGTTGGTGTATGAATTCATCATCTTTGTGTTCTGGGGATGACATTCAACCGTAGTCCTTTGAACAATTGAAATGAGAATGAGTAGTACTAGCGGAAACTGAGCGTAGTGCTAATTCTGCAGTGCAGCCTGAACGCACACCGGCGTCTATAATAGGCACGTGATCGGTTCGAGAATTTGAAATAATTGATTACCAATGTACTCCTTTCGGAAGCATAGCGGCGAGTTGACATCCAGTCCACTGGTTCTCTCTTCTACGGCTGCTGAAATCCTCTTCGATATGGTAAAATATGTTTATGATATCCACAATACAAGGATAATATCTGCTATTCGGTACGTCTTGAAAACCTGTATTTAGCTCCAATATTTGTGACGAACATCATTCAGAACTTCTCATCCGGCGAAGGGGGTTAATCAGCCATTGCTGCGAGCACTATGGAGGTGAGTCTTTACTTCGCCTACTTCTTATGTTGCTTCTTACGTTGCTGTAGACCATGGACATTGTTGTGGCTTTCTTTGCCAATGTCCATACGTAGTTATGCCTATTCCGTGCTGTGGCAGATAGGAACAAGACTGTACCCAGATGGAGAAGATTGTACTCAGGCTCTCCCATTCGGGCTGTTTGCAAAGCGTGCGCTAACAGAAATAGCGCGTTCCGCTGCTCAAGCCAATATACATGTCGCTATGAATACTACTATACCGGTGCCGACAATCCTCGACTTTCTTGAAGGCAAGAAGTACTCGCTGACAATTATGACCCGTCTCCCTGGCGAAAGTATGTGCGAACCCATGCTCAGTGGACAGATATCTGAGGAATATTTCGAAACGACTATGCGAGACTGGTTTACCCAGCTCCGTAATCTTCCCCCTCCTGACCCAATGCGTGTCACTAATTTCGACGGTGGAATGTGTCACTGTTTCCGTGTCACTGGTGACCAATTCGGTCCCTTCCCTGATATTCCTTCGTTCCACGAGCAACTGCTCCGGATGTGTCCCTTCTCTGATCAGGAACGACTCAGGCCTATTGCGGCGAAGGTTTATAACAGATCTCATCGCATCCTCTTCGCACACGGTGATATACACGTGCACAATATTCTTACACACAAGGGTCGACTAACTGGCCTAGTGGACTGGGATTGTGCAGGATGGTATCCTGAGTACTGGGATTATGTCGTCGCCATTTACCACATCAAACAACATCCATTCTGGGTAGATAGCCTCTCACGGATATTCCCGCAGTATCAAGACGAGCTGGAGATCGAGAGAGAGATATGGAAGGTTCATTTTCCCTGGTAGCTAGCTCAAATGATTCTGCGAATAAACTTCTATCCGCATGTGTCATTATGGTCTTTATCCTTACAATTGAGGTTTGGTTGACCGATATTACTGTAAACGTTTGTCGATAGCAGTTGGATACGGAAACCCGCCTCTGCGAGTCATGTTTCTTGTCAATGAGCCGCTATTTCCTTTATTCATCCTTCTCAATTCAGAACCAGCAATGACCCGAACCTTGTTGTATCGGTATAGTCACTGCGGCAATAGTGCGTATACATGCCTCCTCGTATTGAACATTGAACATCAGCAGATGATTATCCGGTCCCGGTGAGTTTATTGTCACAGTTAGTATATTTAATTTGTGATATATTCTAAGCAGAAATACAGAAGACAAAGCCGTCGATGTTGGATGATGAAGCATTGCACGTAGAACACAGCACACGGTCCAGTTAAGACGAGGCGACCGCTACATGTATCTTTAGAGAATCACCAACAACTGTTGGATCATCGTTGCCGAGAGCGTACCGTCGAATACCGACATTGTGCAATACACGAACAGCCCGTCGAATCCACAGCCACGGACTAAAACCCTCATGTGCTTCCTCGGGCATGGTCACAGCCATTGGACCCGCCCGATAACCCAGTAAATTTGCTCACATTTGACACATCATTCAAGTCACGGCCATGGATAGATGAGTCGACACTTTAGCACCTATGTATCCACTTGAACGTCCTACTTATACACTAGTGATATTATCTATCGATAATATCGGAACACGACAATGTTTACAGCGAGAATTTGTGTAGCCCACTGGCACTACCAAATTATACGATTCAAGATGAATTAGTAGCAGTGTGCACCTTGTACGGCCTTCCGACCCCCACTCCCAAACCATTGCTAATGGCATAGGATTATGTCACTAGCTGTGCCAGTCACTAGTCTTGTTGTACGGTGTGTTGACTCGGCAATAACCGAAGCCAAGTTCAACATGTCACAGTGTAACGCTCGGGTTCAAAGCCCCGATCAACGTTAAACGTTGGATGAGAACAGACTTGCAGTGACGCCTCCACAATCCACTGGTTCTCCCTTCCATACTTGCTGAAGTCCTCTTCGATATGGTCAAACATGTTTATAATATCCACAATACAAGGATAATATCTGTTATCCGGTTCGTTTTGAAGACCTGTATCTAGCTCCGGTATTTATGACGAGCACTATTCAGAGCCTCTCATCCGGCGAAGGGAGTTAAGCAACCCCTGCTGCGAGCACTATGGAAGTGAGTCGTTACTTCACCTATTTCTTATTCTGTCTCTTATCTCGCTGAAGGCCGTGGACATTGTTGTGGCTTTCTTTACCAACATCAATACGCAGTTATGCCTATTCCGTGTTGTGGCGAGTAGGAAAAAGGCTCTATCCGGATGGAGATAATTTAACTCAGGCTCTCCCATTCGGGCTGTTTGCAAAGCGTGCGCTAACAGGAACAGCGCGTCTCGCTGCCCAAGCCAACATACACGTCGCTATGAATACTACTATACCAGTGCCGACAATTCTCGACTTTCTTGAAGGCGAAACGTTCTCACTGACAATTATGACTTGTCTCCCTGGCGAAAATATGTGCGAACCCATGCTCAACGGACAGCTCTCTGAGGAATACTTCGAAACGACTATGCGAGACTGGTTTACCCAGCTCCGTAATCTTCCCCCTCCTGATC
This sequence comes from Cerrena zonata, assembly GCA_038087015.1. Classification (NCBI taxonomy): domain Eukaryota; kingdom Fungi; phylum Basidiomycota; class Agaricomycetes; order Polyporales; family Cerrenaceae; genus Cerrena; species Cerrena zonata. The sequence continues at coordinate 644,445 of JASBNA010000011.1, forward strand.
CAATGCGCGTCTCTAATTTCGACGGTGGAATGTGTCACTGTTTCCGTGTCACAGGTGACCAATTCGGTCCATTCCCTGATATTCCTTCGTTCCACGAGAAACTTCTCCGAATGTGTCCCTTCTCTGATCAGGAACGACTCAGGCCTATTGCGGCTAAAGTTTATAACAAATCTCATCGTATCCTCTTCGCACACGGTGATATACATGTGCGCAATATTCTCACACACAAGGGTCGACTAACTGGTCTAGTGGACTGGGATTGCGCAGGATGGTATCCTGAGTACTGGGATTATGTCGTCGCCATCTACCATATCCAACGACATCCGTTCTGGGTAGATAGCCTCTCGCGGATATTCCCGCAGTACCAAGACGAGCCGGAGGTCGAGAGAGAGATATGGAAGGTTCATTTCCCTTGGTAGAATGCAGCCGATGATTATAACCTTGACTACCACATAATGCTTTTTCGACTGCCCTCTGGTACCACAACTGCTTTTGGATGATACCAAACGGTCTCTGAGAGTTCGTAGCTACTGCATTTCTGTCATCGGGTTCAATTATTATTATCACGCTATCACATTCTATACTATCACATTCTATACACAACGTTGGGAGGACCGGTTCATTGTGTTTATCATTGCATATATAATAGGGATCTTAATTAAAATAATTGTGAAGGAATTTAGTACGATTGAAGAGACATTTGTCTTCTGTGATTACAAGGTCCAGACATCGATTTGACAGGATACTTTGAGAATACCCCTTCTCTTGGGCTTCTTCACAGACCCTAGTATTTCCTTTTTCCAAGGAGACTGTGATAAGAGGTATGGATATATGTGTAATCCTGAGCATCAACATGTGTTGGTCGGTGCCTATAGAGAATAATGATGGGATTAAATTGACACCACCGCAGAATTCTTGGACTGCATCGTGTTTTGTTTCGTGAACTAATCAGTATATGTCGAGGAAGTTGACTCGACGTGCATGTACAGTCAGATGTATCATCTAAGTAGCTATCGTAGTCATACATGTACTCATTACAACGTCGAGGCACGAGCGTTTAGATTGCTTGTATGCCTAAATTATATACTCACTCACTCACTCACTCATCTGTTGAACGCCGCAGGGTGGCCTGGATACTAAGAGGTGTTATGCGATACATGATATCCCAGATACTAGTAGGAGGTAGGCTCTGTCTTCACAAGAAGATTAATCATGATTTAGTGCCAGACTTCCTAATATTTTCCAGAACCAAATCGACAGACCCAACGAGCCCCCTCACGGACCATGCAGTGTTTGGTTATGTGTATCAGTTCAGAACTTTATTGCGGAACTTGCCGGGAAGTCGCACAGCTCATCATTGAGCGACTCGCAGTACCTTCATCTCCAACAAGTTGGACTACATAGTCACCAAAAGGCTTCTCCTCAGTACATTGGCACCGGATTTGTAGCCCCACAACCAGCAGTCCCAGAAGGCTCCGCTTCTCAGTATGGTCTCTGAAGAAGACCATATAGTCTTAGATACATTGATACGGTATGACCATCTTTAGCTGTATGGTTCGGACCGTGTGCGGTGCTAAATTGACGTATTCTTTGGTAGGACATCCAAACCTGCGAAAGGTGTATCACACCCCTTCCTCGATCTTATATGGAGGTAAGCGACTTTTTAATCACTGCGTTTCATAAAGCTCAATATACATCAGACCATGGACCTCTGTTTGGTTATCACTGCCACCTTCATTTCGCCTCCGTACCTATTGGCATTTATGTTGGCTAGGCATAAAACTATACGGACGAACTGCCACTTTTATACAACGCTTACCCTTCGGACTTTACTTGAAGCGTGAACGTATGGACACATTAACAAGAACTGCATTCGGAAATATCTACGTAGCCATGAACACCACTATTCCGGTTCCAACTGTGCTCGATGTTGTAGCCGACGGCATGAACTCACTTATGATAATGACTAGCCTTCCGGGGACTGACCTGCGTGACTCCATACGCAACGGCGAGATTTCCGAGGAGTCGTTCGAGGAAACCATGCGGGATTGGTTCACTCAGCTGCGCAATCTAACTCCACCAGACCCAAATCGTGTTTGTAGCATTGATGATGGGCCATGCAGGAGCTTCCGTGTTACCCCGGATCCATTCGGCCCATTCCCTGATGTTGCTTCGTTTCATGAGAAGATTCTTCGTACGTGTCCCATTAGTGAGTGGGAACGCTTGGAGAAAATCGTTCCGCAATCTTACAATAAAGAACACCGTGTTGTGTTCTCACATGGGGATCTACATATCAGTAATATCCTTGTCCATAATGGTCGCCTTTCTGGTCTTATCGACTGGGAGTGTGCCGGTTGGTACCCCGAGTACTGGGATTATACCATCGCCATATATCATATCAAGAAACTTCCCTTCTGGGTCAACTCTTTGGGCCGAATTTTCCCCCAGTATGCACAGGAGTTGGAGGTTGAAAGGGTTATGTGGAAAGTCATTTGTCCATGGTAAAATTCCAGCTCCGTATCGCTGTTATCCACCTTGTAACCACCTTTTATCGCAATAAGCCCTCTTCGTTGCTGTCATGATATCATGAAATTGCTACCATTTTACAGTGCTGGTTTGCAATGAACTCTCCTTTACGAAGTCACTGTACTTTATACCATTATGACATTGTCCGAAAGACGGCAGGTCGAATACATAGGCTACCGATAACATCACTGTGGGATGACGGATTGTACTTCAGCAATCATTTACGTAGGTCAGCAGTCTGTCAACTTCAGGGATACAAATATGCCTCGAGGCAAGGAAGTGACAGAGCATGATCATTTCCAAGGACCCATTCGGATGCGGATACGTGGATTTCACTCCATGGTCATGGTATATCTTTCCTTATCGCAGGTCTATATTTCCTGTTTTAGGTTCAATCACCTGTGTGATCGGATTAAAGATCGAAGTTGTGTATGAGCGGGAATTATCGAAGAGACTTCGAACCCTACGTTGTACTTCCACCGAACTTCCACTTAGAACTCATAGTCAGTAGAAATGCTGACCGTGCACACAGAAGACGATTTGTTGGTTTTGTCCGCTATTCGATAAGAAGCTTCCTAATACTTCAACTCTATACTCATTCTCAATTTCTGGTTCTTTCAATCAAGTGCGTCCTGACCCAAGCAACCACTGTTGTGTCTCCTATGGAGCATGTTCTCTTCAAAATTGGTTATTGTTCTCGACGCACAGCTCAAGTTACAGTCATATTTTACTGTTGCTAGCATAGGGTACATTATATGGGGATACGGTGAACATGGATGGTGAGTAATGTATTAATGTAGTGCTAGGTCGGAACAATGAACGACGGTCCTCAAAATTCTCACGGGTCACCTTATCAACCGATTTCCAACATCGTATGCTGGGATCAACTAAAAAAGGCCACGTAACATGTGGCGTTCTCCATCCGTGCATCGTACGCAATATTGACCTAGTGAGTTAAGTCCGTGTCTCTCTTGCCAGGCGATAACTCCTTCATTTTACCTTTCGAAAGGACCGTCGAAAGGTGTTTCCCAAGTGGTTGCATGCCAGAAGCTTGCTTGAGGTTCAACGTTCAACTCTGATCGGACCACACAAAGATCTCAGATCTAGACGAGAATTGCCGAATAAATTTGATATCAAACATTCAACGTTCAACCGTGTTGAACTCACTCTTGTCGCTACATAACATCATACCACGAGGTTCACTGGAGCAATGGCGTCGATGGCACAGACAGACTCCTCATCTGTCATATCTGCTATACGGTAAGAGCCACATTGTACTCAAATGTCCATAGGCCAACGACTGGTTTCTCTGGGATAGTGCGTCTCGGCCTGCTCGAGGCATTGAGCAACCGCTACTCCATCTCCTATGGTGGTTTGTCAACTTATTCAGACTTAATGATATATTCACTGACCCTCTTCATGTGTAGCCCTTGGACCTCGCTTTGGCTATCGTTACCTGTACCATTCCGTCGCATGGTCTACCACAGTCTTTGGTGGGCAGGGAAAAGGATATACGGAAGGGGATCATTCTTCACCCAACATGCTCCTTTCGGCCTCTTCCTCAAGCGTACAGATCCAGCGATCTTGCGGTCGGGTTCCCTCGCAAACATCTTTGTTGCGGCGAATACCACCATACCAGTCCCAACTATACTCGACTTTGTGGATGATGGCGAATACTCTATGGTGCTTATGACACAACTACCAGGCGAAAGCGTCCGCCAACCCATCCTTGACGGAATAATAACTGAAGAATACTTCGAAAGTACTATGCGAGACTGGCTCATCCAGCTCCGAGATCTACCCATACCAGACCCTCAACGTGTTTCTAGCTTCGATGGTGGACAATGCTTGTCTTTCCGAGTACACAAAGATCCGTTCGGTCCATTCCCTGACATTGCTTCTTTTCATAGAAGGCTCCTTCGAATGTGTCCAGCAGCTGATGGGCAACGACTCGAGAATGAAGTCGTTCACAAATCTTACGACAAGTCCCATCGCATTCTATTCACGCACGGCGATATACACGTGCACAATATTCTTGCACACAACGGCCACATTTCTGGATTGGTTGACTGGGATTGTGCTGGATGGTATCCTGAGTATTGGGACTACGCTGTTGCCATCTATCACATCCGTCGTCATCCGTTCTGGGTAGGATGTTTCAGTCGGATATTCCCACAGTATGAGGATGAGCTTGAGATTGAGAAGGCGATATGGGATGTGCATTGTCCGTGGTAGTAGTTGGCCTCGAGTTTTATGATATATTGTTTGTGTAGTCCTCCTGTTTACAATCACCCATAAATCACGATATCAATATGTTCCCATCGGAGCACCATTCATTAAATACTGTTAACTAACACTTCGTATGATGGAGAGCGAACATAACCTGCCAAGTCCTAGTACTCAGTATAAATGTTTATTGAATTGAATTGATTCAATTTCGGAGATGACCGAAACGGTTCGACTGCCGAGTCTGAAAACCAAATGTTCGGACGAGTTTGAACTTCTTTCCAACCATTCACAGCCAGAGGTTGTGAAAATTCTCTTCAATATGAACACCACTAGATACATTTATAGTATCCATAACCCTAGGATTATGTCAGCTATCCGGTACGTCTCGAAGTGTATTCGGACTCAATGGTATTCGTGACAGGTTTTCAGGGCCTCTCATCCGGCGAAGGGGGTTGAACAACCACTCTTACGTGCGCTGTGGAAGTAATTACGTTTTGCTTCTGTCTGTCAATTCTCACTTATATCTGTGTAGACCATGGACGTTACTGTGGCTTTCTCTGCCTCTTACTATAAGACGACACACCTACTCCGCTCTATGGTGGATTGGAAAGAAAATCTATCCCAAATGCCAAGCTTCCGTTCAAATTCTTCCTTTTGGGCTCTTTGCAAAACGTTCTCTGACAGTAATAGCGCGCTCTGCTACCCTTGCGACTATACATGTCGCTATGAATACTACAATACCGGTACCGACAGTTCTGGACTTTATCGAAGGCGAGAAGCACTCTTTGACAATTATGACGTGTCTCCCTGGTGAACGCATGTATGGAGCCATGATTGAAAATCAGATCTCCGAGGACCACTTTGAAGCTACGATGCGAGACTGGTTAACACAACTCCGCAATCTCCCTCCACCCGATACTAGATGCGTCTCCAACTTCGACGGCGGAATGTGCTTTTGTTTTCGTATTACTCGTCGTCCATGTGGTCCATACCCCGATATTTCTTCCTTCCACCAGAGACTCCTTCGAGGATGTCCTCCAGCTGATCAAAAACGGCTCAAGAGCATTGCGCCAAAGTCCTATGACAAGACCCACCGTATTGTTTTCGCACATGGTGATATCCATGTCCACAATATCCTTGTACAGAATGGTCAACTGTGTGGTCTAGTCGACTGGGACTGTGCAGGATGGTATCCAGAATACTGGGATTATGTCGTCGCCATTTATCATGTGCAACGGTTCCCGTTCTGGGTAGATACCTTCGCTCGGATCTTTCCACAATATCAGGGCGAGCTGGAGGTTGAGAGAGAGATATGGAAGGTCCATCACCCATGGTAGGGTCCAAATAGTCCGCTGTCCAACTTTGGTGAGTATTTATTATGATCATATCCTTACCTGCTTCCATTGATACCAACTCTTTCTGTAATTATTAGCTTTGTCGCACCAGAGCCTGGTCCTGGCGACAATGAATATGTCTCTCATGTTTCTGTATAACCTAAAATCATCCTTGAGAGTTCAGAGCTACTGCTTCCACCGTAACGAGAGACGAAGGTGGAGCTACCTTAGGGGGCTCGGTGATGGAATCCCGCGCTATTCCCTGAAACACTTCTTCCATGATTTCACCAGTCAGTGCGTCGTCTGAAACGCTAAAGGGACGGGTAATCATACAATCATTCAATATATGAACGAGATCCTTTCTGTGAACTCAACTCGTAAGTCTTAGCACCTAGACAGTGTGTGACTCGCGGTCAAGTTTTGATGACACATGTGGTCATCCGTCGGTGCCTATAGAGAACAATGGAAATTCGTCACAAAAGTATTCCCAAGCATCCAGATTTGCCGAACGTGACGAACCTTGGTCCGTCCACAGTAACGACCCACTCACCATCCTCCTGCCCAAGAACGTAACTAACCGCGAAGAGATTGTGACAATATCCCCTTGTTTGTCAACGTTTTCGATCAGAACCAAGGAATGTTTATCGTAAATCGAGAAAACCCTGAAAGCGATGGCCCACACCGTAAGCGGACATCCATCAAATGTGACTCAGATATCAAATCTAGTTAGCCGAAGATCAAGCGATCCATGTTTAGAATCTTATTGCGGAGACTGCCGGTGTCGCTAAATACGCGAGCCGCGATTGTTGAAGTTCAGCTAGTGGGTTTATTGGGGTCTTCCAATACGTAGTACTTGTCAGGTATACTCTCTTTACTTCTAAATGGACCAAAGGATGAATAGGAATAGGGTCAGGCCTCCATGTATTTCGGAGAGCGTATTATCAGAGCTTAAGAAAACTATTCGGTACGTTCTCGATATCATTGCGTGTCATGAATTCCGAATCTACTAATTCGTTCTGAAGTTCTTCAAAACCTGCCATAGGTGTGAATACTAACAACTCATTTCTAACACTCTTTCTATCGAGGTATATTACACCACTCATACACGGTATCCGAAATTCTGACGCCTTTCTAATGTGTATAGGCTCTGGACCTCACTCTGGCTTAGTCTCCCTACGTCGTGGAGACGTGCAACCTATCAACTTCTCGAAAATCTTGGAAACCGAAAATGGGGAAGACCTCCAGGTACAGCCCAACAATTACCTCTCGGGCTATACATAAAGTTCGGTCAAGCCGAACACATAAGAAGCGAAGCCCTAGCCACAATGTTCGTCGCGAACCATACTACGATCCCCGTCCCTACCGTGCTCGACGTCGTACCTCATATCAAGGGCGCTGCTATGATAATGACCACTCTCCCCGGTGACACTGCTGGCTTGGCCCTCCATAGCGGTGAACTATCTCGAGAGGTTTTCGAAGATACTATGCGAGATTGGCTCTCCCAATTACGTGCTCTACCTATACCGAGTGATGGTGCTGTTTCCAGCTACACCGGGGGTCAACTCAAATCTTTACGAGTCCGAGACGAACGATTCGGCCCATTCCCCACCATCTCCGCCTTCCACGAATACATAGGCGTCGGCCCACCCCCCATCCACACCCTCCTCCAAAAATCATACACCAAACCGCACCGCATCTACTTCACCCACGGTGATCTCCACCTCCACAACATCCTGACTCGGGATGGGAAGCTTACGGGATTGTTGGATTGGGAGTGTGCGGGGTGGTGGCCGGAGTATTGGGAGTATACGATTGCGATGTATTTTCATCGGATGTCGTCTTCGTGGTCGGGGGCTTTTAGGGAGATTTTCCCGGGGTATGAGGAGGAGCTTGAGGCTGAGATGGCTATTTGGGAGATTCTGTATTAGTGTTATGAGGGGTGGGGGTATGGTTTGATTCTTTGGTTCTCTGGTGAATGACGTGTGTGCGTATGCTTATATTCACTAGAGTGAATATAATCGTGTTTCGATTTATTTGACAATTATTCATACCTCGCTGTATCGGAACGATATAACGCGCGGTCAAAGGTCCCTCGCTTGCGTTGACGGGATCTGCAAGAACTGATACTTGTAACAGTTATTCATCAGTACTCACTGTCATATCGGGAATCCTATAATATCCAAACGCTCTATGCTACCGGACTCCCACTGAACTATTCTAATACTGAGAAAGTGAGAAAGGGTATGGATTGTGAATAATAACAAGGGGGATAGAAATCGTTTAACGTTGCTGGGGGTTTGGAGGTACATTTCAATACGTTACATGGAATGCGGATTGAGGGTCCTAATCCAGTGAATTTGAAAGGGATGTTGTGAATCATGGGGTGTCATAAGTAGAATCAAATGTAAGTTTAGAACAAAGGGCATGATCGAATGTCGAGACTCGCGGGTATACGGGGTCGGGAAAAACTACCACGGGCAGTGCACTTCCCATATCGCCTTCTCAACCTCCAGCTCATCCTCATATTGAGGGAATATCCGAGAGAAACAGTCAACCCAAAACGGAAAGCGACGGTGATGGTATATGGCAACGGCATAGTCCCAGTATTCGGGATACCACCCAGCACTATCCCAGTCAACTAGCCCAGACACCTGATCATTGTGGGCAAGAATATTGTTTACGTGTAGATCACCATGCGCAAAAAGGATACGATGTGATTTGTCGTGAGATTTGGGAGCGACTTCCGCCTCAAGTCGTTGTCCAGCAGCCATTGGACACATCCAAAGGAGCTTCTTATGAAATGCAGCCATACTTGGGAATGGACCTATCGGATCCCTGTACACTCGGAAAGATAAGCATCGCCCCCCATCGAAGCCAGACACGCGTTGAGGATCTGGAACAGGTAAATTACGGAGCTGAGTTAGCCAATCTCGCATGATACTTTCGAAGTATTCCTCGGTCATTCGACCTTCCTGGATGGAGAAGCGGACACTTTCGCCTGGTATTTGGGTAGTGACCATCATGGCGAATTCTCCATCATTGATGAGGTCGAGGACAGTGGGGACGGGAATTGTAGTGTTCATCGCGACATGAATGTTTGCTAGAGAGCCCGCGCGCAAGATCGCTGGATCACCACGTTTTAAGAAAAGGCCAAAGGGGGCGCATTGAGCATTGACTTCTCCCCTTCCGTACCACTTCTTGCCTGCCCACCAAAGACCATGGTAGATTGTACGGCGGAACGACGCGGGTACGAAGAGCCAAAGCGAGGTCCACGGTCTACAGGTAAGGCAAATGGGATACAGCAAGATTCAAGATAGGCAGTTTGACAAACCTCCATAAGAGTCGCAGCAGTGGTTGTCTTATACCCCGAGCAGGTTGAGAAGCCCTAAAGAGAGAGAAAATGGACATTGATATCGTTTTTGCATTGTGGTACAGATATAGTTCTTACCGAATAGCAGACAGAACGGTCAAGGCATCTTCCTGGCTAAGAGCACCCGATGATACAGGAATACGACGCAACATGACAACTCGTCATACGCGGCTGTCAGAAGTGGATGTTGAGATTTATTCGGAAATTCCCGTCCAGATTCAACTTCGATCTTCCGATCACATTTCACCAAACCTCAAACTTGAAGTTTGACACCAACGTCCTCCGTGATAGGCAAGTAGACAAGTCTATTGCGATTCATTTATCCACTTGAATGTTTTTTTAGTAAGACCAGTCGTGTTCTGGGCTCATGTCATCCCTGCCTCGAGGTGATTTTATATCACTGCACGCATCCTAACGTTGCGTTGCGCGGAACGAAATAATATTCTTCGTAATGAATCATATACTATCGGGGCATCCTTGCATTGCATTTGGCAGAATCCGAAATATGTACCACATGTTGCCGACATACGTAACACGTACCAGTGAGTCTTCCTTGCGAAACACCGAAACAAGTTGAATTTACTATCTCACCGTGACAGTGGTGTTATCCATATAATCCAGGAATAGATGTCGCTTGAGTCAAGAGTTACTGTGTCCTAGTTTGTGAGATGTGTATCTTACGCTTCGACCTCTAGGTATATAAAGACAATGCAATTAGGTACTAGACACCCACCAAACTGCTTTTTCTTGAAGTAGAGCAAGGGTGCGTGTAGTCATCGTCGTCCCCTTGAAACTTCCAACCCTGAGGTCCTCTTGAACCTCTAGATGCCAATCCCAGATAGGAACAACCCGCCACTTCCAGCTGACATCATTGCCGTCGGCCTTTTCTCTCGCGAAAACGGCGATAACTACCACTGCGGAGTTATTGTTGCGCTCGCGGATGGTATGGTTGTCGAAATACAACCGAATAATCGTAATTGCGATCAGGATGGTTGGACTTGGAAGCCTTGAGTTTGTGAGATACGTCACACCGATGTCGCAAAGTCTTTACACGCCTCGGCGATTTTAATCATCGGTACATCTCTCTCGATCTACCAGACTCTGGTTACCTATTAGTGTCACGAAACAGGTCGACTTGGTGTTCACACGGTCGAATACATCTAGGAGATCGTTTCTCAAGTCCCTATGATTGTCCTCGAACCTGCAGAAGCTAATCAGGAACTTAAGTCCAATGGTATTATCCATATCCCCTTGTTTGTCAACCTTTTCGATCAGAACCAGCAGAATGTTTATCGTAAATCGAGAAAGCGATGACCGACACCGTAAGCGGACAATGTGACTCAGATATCAAATCTAGCTAGCCGAAAGACTAAGCGAGCCATGTTTAGAATCTTATTGCGGGGACTGCCGGTGTCGCTAAATAGTACGCGAGCCGCGATTGTTGAAGTTCAATCGACGGATTTTATTGAGCTTTTCCACTATGTCGTCTTGCTGTGTATTCTCTCTTGACGTTTAAATGGACCAATGGTCAAGTAGGCATAGGGCTAAGTCTCCATGTATTTCGGAGAGCGTATTGTTAGAACTCAAGAAAGCTATTCGGTACGTTCTCGATATTGCGTGTCATGAATTCCGAATCTACTAATTCGCTCTGAAGTTCTTCGAAACCTGCTATAGGTGTGAGTACTAACGGTTCATTTCTAACACCCTTTCTATGGAGGTATATTACTACATCACTCATACATGGTATCCAAACTAATGACGCTTTGTAACGTGTATAGGCTCTGGACTTCACTCTGGCTTAGTCTCCCCATATCATGGAGACGTGCAACATACCAACTCCTCGAAAATATAGGAAATCGCAAATGGGGAAGACCTCCAGGTACAGCCCAACAATTACCTCTCGGCCTCTACATAAAATTCGGTCAAGCCGAACACATAAAAAGCGAAGCCCTAGCCACGATGTTCGTCGCGAACCACACAACCATCCCCGTCCCTACCGTGCTCGACGTCGTACCTCATATCAAGGGCGCTGCTATGATAATGACTGCTCTCCCCGGTGACACTGCTGGCTTGGCCCTCCATATCGGAGAACTATCTAGAGAAGTTTTCGAAGATACTATGCGGGATTGGCTCTCTCAGTTACGTTCCTTACCTACCCCGAGTGGTGATGCTGTTTCCAGCTACACCGGGGGTCAACTCAGATGTTGTCGAGTCCAAGACGAGCGATTCGGCCCCTTCCCCACCATCTCCGCTTTCCACAAATACATAGGCGTCGGCCTCCTCTCAAAAGCCTACACCAAACAGCACCGCATCTACTTCACACACGGCGATCTCCACCTCCACAATATCCTGACTCGGGATGGGCGGATTACGGGGTTGTTGGATTGGGAATGTGCGGGGTGGTGGCCGGAGTATTGGGAGTATACGATTGCGATGTATTTTCATCGGATGTCGCCTTCGTGGTCTGCGGCGTTTAATAGTATTTTTCCGGGGTATGGGGAGGAGCTGGAGGCTGAGATGGCTATTTGGGAGATTCTTGATTGATATAACCGGGATAGTGACGATTTATGGATTCTGGATGACGTGTTTTCGTAGATATTTACTAGAACAATCATGTTTGTGTCTTGATTTATGGGCTATACACCTTTTGTGACTTACCTCCCTATACCAAAGCGATACAACGTGCGGTCCAAAGTACCTTGCTTGCATAGTTATCTGATTTCCACACCTCATCTAGGCACGCTAAAAGCCACTAGGAAATAAAATGGATCAAGGTCTTTTGCTTCGAGCGACAGTTTGCCGCACCCAGAGCATTAACGTTGACCCCGTTAAAGACTTTGAACACGCAGTAATTGCTTCAAAAGCGGTCTTTAAAGACAACATATCCGTAACACGTTTTCGGAGAACTTTCCAGTTAGAGTTGGATCTAGTTTCAAGGGCCCGTCAGCTTCGCTGTCGTACCATGGTGCTCAACGTTGACTTCAACGGCTGTGAAGGTAATACTATTCACGAGAGCTGAGGTATAAGCGTTGGTCAGAAATTCAGTTAGATTCACCGTAAAGACGTTCTAGTACTATACGCCGTATGAAACTCAAACTAATGTTCTATCCATTAGGGAAACAAAAATATATTTCCGAAGTTAGATCATCGGGCAGGAAGCTAACATCAGTATGAAGTCCAAGACCGTAGAAAGCGGCCTCGTGGCGTTCATGGTAACGTACATGGTCTTAGAATTTGAAGCCCGGGACCGAGAGATGAATGGTAAAGTTCCAGAGGCAAACTGTCAAGATACCGTGAATGACTTTCCGTAGTTTCGGAAATTGACTCTGGTAACTCTCCTTCATAAAGTTTATGGTGTTAATGAGGCTGGTCCTACCAGATGTTTCTTGTTGTTCTACGAGAGATACCGAGATGAACGGTAAAGTTCCAGGGAGAAACTTTCAAGATAGCGTGAGTTACTTTCCGTACTTTCGGAGATTGACTCTGTCAACTCTACTTCATAAAGTTTGTGGTGTTAACGCTTCCTTGTCAGATGTCTCCTCTGTTGTTCTACAAGGGATTCCCTTGAAATAAAACATACCGTTGAATGTGACCGCCTAGAACGAAAAAAAGATCAACACATCCGGTCCATTTGTCTCACGAAGAGCTTGGAATGGTGAAATTGTTCTCTTTCACAATGGTCCTTGTGCGGGTTGTTATCCTAAGTGATGAGATTAAGTAGTACGGAATTAGAGGGATACTTGCGTCAAAGTTCGTCGGTGGCTTGGTCAACGGTCCTTTTCTGTATACGATCATAGCAGCCATGCATGTCAGTATTCTGGGAGATAAATTTGAAGAGCTCGGGCATAACGGTGCTCAACTTTGTTTTTGACATGAACTAAATCAAAATCGGAGAAGTTGGGGATGGGCCGACATACACGGAGAAGTTCGTAATCCCCACAATAGGTAGTACGCCTTCCATATCCGGACACCATCCAGGCACGACCAACAGCATTGCATTTTCGTGACATTATCCAAAGATATCAACGAGCAGCCACAGTAAATATGTCTGACCAGAAACAGGAATAAACAAAGATGATGTCACGCCGTTTGTCGCTGTATGTGCAGAGGACTGGGTCTGATGGGCGTGTGCTATTTAAACCTGCTTACCCTCTATCAGACGTGTTGGCGTGTCCTCTTTTTCTCCTCACGGCCATCCTGTTCCTAGTAGAACCTGGGCTCATCAATTTCCTGGAGAGCATAAAGTTGATTTGCTGACTGTGTCAAAGATGTACGTGTCCATCAGTTTCCCACCTGTGCGTTTGAAGCGACCGGGTTCGGACGCGAGGGAGGTCCGGGGGGTCGTTCAAGTCGCTATCGGAGTTGTCTCTGCAGTGTAGATGCTGAATCATACGCATAGAGGAGAGGTATCGAACCTCGTTGTATGCGGTCACAGCGGCTGGGCAAGGCATCCGGAACAAAGTTGGGATTTGGGCGGCTGATCGGAGGGCGCCTGAGACTCTGGGTCGATCGAAGAAAATCGAGAAGTGACGTCAGACGGGTCTAGAGCCGTGTGAGGGGTCTGTGGTGGAGAGAGCAGTGTGGAAGAATCGACTCTTGCTGTTGCAGCCTGACCCTGGCAGTGACTCTCGACTGGCAGCTGCTCACCATCCACCTCCGTCCCGCTCTCGTTGCCATCTCCCTCCCCCGCCACCATGCCTCCTCTCCAGCACCATAACCTCAAAACTCCCCAGCTCGCATCCAGCACGACAGAACAGGGCACAGCGGAGTTCGCAGAGGCGATATCCGCAAGATTTTCCCGGTCAGGAACCACTGCTCTGAGTCTCATTGCCCTCGGTGCACCACCTGGCATGATCTCACCTCCATCCTATCCATCTCATACCCCTTCTTCTTCCCATAGCATGTCAACAAACATTTCTTCCCCCGCTTCCGCTTCCGTTTTCCAACCCCTTCTCCCCGAATCTCTCTCTGACCTTCTCAGCGACTCTAATGCGCTTGTTCTTGACATCCGTCCGCACAACACATACGCAATCGCAAGACTGCCCCATGCGCTCTCCCTCTCTGTCCCGTCCACCCTCCTCAAGCGTCCTAATTTCTCGCTAGCCCGTCTTGCTCAGATGCTGCCCTCGAACGCTGATCGCACTCGCTTTACACAATGGCAGTCGGCGTCTCGAATTCTGGTCTATGATGCTGATAGCTCGGTCCTCCTAGACGGCGGTAACCTCTTGGGTCTCCTCCGCAAGTTTCGGAATGAGGGCTTCCCAGAAGATCGTTCCCTGACCTGGCTCAAGGGCGGCTTCCACACTATCTGGAGAGACTACCCATCGCTTGTAGACCATGAACCTCCTCCCAACGATGATGAAGAGGAGGACCTCTCCACTCCGATGACTACCACCATGTCTGCTCCTGCGGGGATAGACGGTATCCTGCGCACTAAGCACCTCCCCATGTCTGCCTTTACAATGAATTCAACAACGTCTTTGCAAACCGCTTCTCCTTCGCTCCTGCGCTCCCATTCTCGTTCAGAGGTATTGTCGTATTTTTCGCTTTGCTTTGGACGTACTGACCCGCACAGTTACCGCAGGCGAATTTGGTACCACCTACCCCAACAGCTCCTCGCGCGGATCCCTTCTCTGCTGCACCCACTCCCTCTCAGGCGCCATTTACTCTCCGCTTGCCCCCAACCATGTCCCGGGCGAGCTCCAGGCTCCCAGATGTCAAGGAAGGGCAAGTCGTGGACTCCTCCACCCTAGAACAGGGAAAGCAGGCTTTTCCGCGATTTTCGGCCCAGTCGAGTCTTCCCACAATTTCACCTCAACCTTCGATGTATGCGACTTCTTCACGTCCCCATTACAACTCGATGCCTCACGGCCAACAGGTGAGTTATCCCATCTGGGCGTATCATTAAAACCCTGCTCCAACCATCCAATCAATAGATGGCCTTCAACCCGTTCTTCGATACCATCCGGCAGAACTTGGAGCTGTCTCGTGGTGCGAATTCACACGAGGGTAGTAGCTCCAAGGCAAGTGCGATTCCTCTCAAGTTGCCAAGGAGGGTTCGACAACGTGTTGGTGAACTTCCGTTTGAATGGTTACGACAGATAGCGCGCAAGAGTGGGAAAGTGAAACGTCCTGTGATCGATACTACGACCTCGGAGAGCGGGGAGGAAGGGAGTACGAGTGAGGTGGATGATCCCTCGCCGTCACCCGATACGACGTCATCGACTAATTCGTCAGCTGAGGATCTCACTCGTGCTCTGGCCATGCAGTTCTATAAGATCGAATTGGGCGAGCAACGGAGGTTGATGGGTGTGATGGATCATCATTCTAAAGAGAGTGGGGTTGTCGCATCTGGCTCGATGGCGAGCACGGGGAGATCGGTATCGATGAGTGGAGCATCGTCTGGCGGTCTCGTCACGAGGAGTATCAGTCATACCGGTCTCCCGTCTCCTCCTTCGAAGTCACCAATGAAGTCTAAGAAAAAGTCGGGTCATGCGTTCCCGTTTAGTATCACCGCTGGTGTAGAAAAGGGAACGAAGAATCGGTGAGTGTTTGTGTTTTTAGTTGGGTATTTGGTTTGGAATCTAAAAGATTAAAAATAAAAATTAGGTATCGATACATCTGGCCTTTTGAGCACGCCCGTGTACGGCTGCTAAGGAAAGGCTCGGACGAGGATGATTACATGAACGCCAGTTACGTTCAGCCTCTAGGTACTACCAAGAGGTATATTGCCACACAGGGTCCCCTAGCGGCTACATTTACCGATTTTTGGACGTGAGTATTATTATTAATCTGTACTTATCTTTATAATTCCAATTGACCGTAAACATCGTAGACTCTGCTGGGAACAGAACGTTCATGTCATCGTCATGCTCACTCGCGAATTTGAGAGTGCGACAGAAAAATGTGGTACGTACTGGATGGAGGGCAGTTACGGTCCTCTGAGGTTGAAGGTCCTCGAGTCCAACGACACGCCCGAACGTGCTCTCAAGCGACGTGAGAGTTCTGGGTTCTTTAACCTCCCTTCGGTCGCATCAAAACCTGCAAGTACCAAACGTAGACGCCGTAAGAAGACAAACGGAGAAACTGACAATGAAGATTCAGACGGCGCACATACCATTCGGCGTGTCTTCGAACTAAGGCATACTGGTTTCCCATTGGCTTCCCCTCGTCACATTACTCAATTACAGTACCTCGATTGGCCGGATATGAACGTCCCTGATGATCCGACAGGCTTACTTGACCTCATGCAGCAAGTAGACGGCGTCGTGGAAAGCTCGAGGAAAGGAAGAGCGAAAGTCTGGGGTGAAGGTCCTCTAAAGGGACCGTCCGGTCCTTCGCTTCCTAACGAGTCTTCCACCGCAGCAGCCGATCAGGAAGTGAAGAGCGATGGTTCTTCCCATTCCTCGAATAGCGAGGATGAAGTGGACTCGAGGACAGGGGTTGCCAAGCATGCTATCACGAATCCTCCTGTGCTCCTTCATTGTTCTGCAGGTGTAGGTCGGACGGGTGGGTTCATTGCGGTTGATGCAGTCCTAGATGGGATTCGGAGGGAGATGAGGAAGAGGAGAGAGACGAATCCGGGTGAACCTTTGTCTTCGTCCGAGAGCAGAGCTAGTAGTCGTGGGGCTGAAGAGAGAATGGAAGTTGATTCTAATTCTAACCATTCCAACTCGAGTCCTAGTCCGCCACCACGTGAACACGGACAGGATGGACAAGACCGGTCGTCGAGTGAAGAAGCCCGTGCGTTGGGATTGGGATTGGGAGAGACTTCTGGGTTGACTTTGCCGCTTTCTGTGGGCCTGAATGAAGTTCATGTCCCTGTGGCTGGGTTTAGGAGTCCTCCACCTGAGGCTATGAATGTCGATGAGGGAAATCCGAATCCGAATACTACTAGCCCCCAGCGGCCTGCTGCTGCGAATAGGAATGCTACGATCAAACCTTCCCCACAGCTCGTCAACGAGGTTCAGAACCTTCTTAAACGGTCCTCCGCGAATGCGAAAGGGATAGACGTCAGTGCGTCCCCAACGCCACCGCCTGCGCCTTATTTCAGTAGTAGGGGGTCTGAGACGAGTGTGGATGATATTCGTGCACGACGGTCGATGTCTATTTCGACATCGGCTTCGGCCGCTTTGGGGTCCTCGTCGGTGTCGCATTCCCATACTGGTTCTGGACACTTGTCTACGAGTCCGGTTTCTAGCCATGGTGGGAGTTCGACGAGTTTGTCGCAGGCTATGAAGTCTGTTGTGATCCCCCCGACGACTTCGTATGAGGGGAAGAGTATCTATGGGTCTTCTTCGCAGATATCGTCAACTGGACCTGGGTCTACTGAGAAAGCGAGTTCTGGAGAGAACAAAAACAAGTTTGTACTCCCGGCTTTACCACCTACCTCACCTACATCCCCGAGGAGACCTACGGCGATGCGTCCGAGTACGTCGAGTCGGTTGAATACATGGCGATCCGAGGTCCGTACAGAAACCCAGGCAGCAGCCGCTGCCGAAGAAAAAGCTAGTCGGCATTCGGGCGTGCCTGAACGGACTTCTTCGAGTGACGAAAAGGAGCGGTCTGCGTCAGCTTCCGACGAACAGAGCTCGGAACAATCAAAGAGGTCGTTTGAGCACAATGCGGGCCCGAGGGCGTTGCATGATGATTCGTCGCCGCCGTTGTTGTCGACGTATGATGAGCCGATCCAGAGGGTGTTGGAGGATATGAGGGAGCAGAGGATGAGTTTGTGTCAGAGTTTGAGGCAGTATGTGTTTGTGCATCGGGCGATTATTGAGGGTGCGCTGATGATTGTGGATGAGGAGAAGGCGAAGAAGGTGAGGGTGGAGGCTGGGATGGTTGTGTTGCAGGATCATACCACTCCTGGAGGTGCAAAGATGGAGGAGAGGGAGAGGGAAGAGGAGGATAGTGCTCTTGAAGTTGAGGACGATCCTAAAACACCCGAACGCGATATTCACCTCGACTCACCTTTCACATCCCCATCCAAGAACGTCATGCGACGATGGAGTACATCAGAAATGGCCGACATTGTCATGCATTCCCCACTGTCTTCCCCAGGTCGACAGAAACGAGGCCCGAGTCCGACAGAGTTGACAAAGGAAGGAGCGAAGGGAGAAGTGATGTTGACCAAGAGACCGAGTGTTAAGAGGAAAGGAAGGAGCTCGGGCGAGGGGAGTCAGGAGTTACGCTATGTTGGAGACCCCATGCTCCCTTTGATTCCCTAGAAGGTTCACCCAACCCACCTACCCACCTGCCGCCAAGTTGGATTCTGAGAGGGCAAGTCGCCGTGTTCGTCCCGACCACCTTTTTTCTCGGTGGCTTTTTGACTGCCTCGAGTTCTGCGGGGAGGGGGCGTGAGCAGTTTTTAGGTTTGGGTTTACCGGTGTGGTGATTCGGACTTGCTCTTTTATGGATGTGGTTCCTCTTTGTCGCCGTTTTACGACTTCGTCTTCGCGCTTCTTCCTCCTCCTCACCCCGTGTTGGGCTGGATCTTCTCCCCGTTTTCTGCATTACCCCGTTTGTGTTTCGTTTTCTTGATCTTGTAGTTTGTAGTTTTAACCTTTTAACACAACCACAACAACACACCGTTATATACATACATACCTCTCTATCTATATCGCATGTATTCCCTTTTTCATCGTCTCCCCTCTCCATTCCCCCCATCATTTATACTTGTCTGCACGCAATACCGTATCATACCTGTATCATCATCGTTCTATCTCGGATCTCTCTCCCAACTCTCAACTCCATTCCATACGCAGTACTGTTCTGCTCACTTATATACATCTCTTTGCATACGAATGTGGACTGTAGGACTGGAGTTCCAGGCTCAGTAGCATTCCATGTGTTATCGCATATTAGTATGTCGCATATTGGTCGCATATATATCACCACATAGGCGCAATTTCATTTCCGTTGTGTATGATCCTTCTGTTGGAACGGTATGAAACTATGATAGACGTTTTGTCAATATGAGGGAATAAGCTTCAAGTTGAGGAAGGGGTATTTATAGACAGTGGGAGTAATATCACATTCACCTGGTAGGACGAATTCATCCTCCATTCGAGATCGTCGTTCGCTTTCACGCCTCCCGTGGGTAGCTGAGATGGTACAAGTAGTCCGAAAACAGGTCGGCCCTAGACCCTGCCTGGATTACTCGAGGTTGCTGCTAGATACACACGCCCTTGACCCATCTTTGACCCCATGGTCAGGAATGCAGATACTGAGATAGGAATTCCCGGGGTGCGGTATCGGCTATCATTGGCGTGTTGCGAGTCCGAGAAATTCGGAGTTGTGGTTCTGGTTTGAATGAATCGTTCGGTGCTACTGTGAGTTTTCGAGCTGTCGGCCTAAGATTTGAAGTATGGCTGTTAGAACTGTCAAGGGAGTATACACGATTTGGGCAGACTTGGTGGTGTTAAAGGGGAGTTACTGAGCATGTGTGTTCTTCGTGCTGCTCTTGTCGTCCTGATCGACGTACCAACTAATCGAGAATGACATTCCAAAGGTTCCGAGTGTTTTCGTATCGTAACTTGTAAGATGCCAATTGAAAAGGAAGGGAAAGGAGTGCATCGAATAAAGATATATAGCAAACGGAAGTAAGGTGAGGTGCAGTGCTGCAATTTACACCGGTCGCTGAGATCTAAATCCGAATGGAACTCTTACCTGTGAACGCTACCTGTATCATACTGGCTCGCTAACTTTTATTAATAAAAATCCTTTTACAAAGGCCTGGCCCTATGTTGGACTTGGAGAGCGCTGCACATTAGATTACATGACGAGAATATATGTAGCTGCCTAACGTATCTGCGAGAGGACCTCGCTGAGGAAGAGGGATGCAAGGTTTGTACAGGGAGAAGTGGACGCGATGATTGTACGTGATGTCTGCAGTGAGAGAAAATTAAAGCCAGTACGAGAGTAGGGCAAAGTGAGAGTAAAGAGAAGCATATAAGGAGCAAAAGGAAGGGGGCGAGTGGCGTGAGTTCAGTGACTATATGCGGCGGGAAGTACAATGATCAAGTTTGGATCGGCAAGAAACTACCAGCACAACAAGTGGAGCATGCATATGTTCAAGTTTAAGCTTTTGTGTTCGTATATGCGGAGGAGGTATCAGCCTGTACAGGGTGCATCGTTGTAAGCACCAAAATGGTCAACCTAGAATACGAACTTACCTTGGATGAAATGTATTGTACGATGTCATCTAGAACATCACCAGACACTCTCAACACTCGCTTGTGGGGTGATGCTGCAAATCGATCCTTGACAAAGGATACTGCACGCGAAATTATGTGCTTCGGATTCCCAGCAATTCCTCCCTTTTTCCGACGGGACCAGACAATGATGTGGAAGTGCAAATCCTCGAGGGAGGTGATTCGGTTAATCACGTCGATCGTGGCATCCCAATCCGCGTTTTGAAATTGCTCAAACCAATTGTCGGCTATGAAGGAGTGAATGACTAGGTGCAGGTGGCGAATGGTAGTTGGGGCGGAGCGTAACAAGTGTCCGAAGCATAGAAACGTGGAAATGGGGGAAAGCGATTGAGACTGCCAACACTTGGGTGATACGACAGTAGGGGTCTGCGTATCCCTAGACATTAAGGTTTTTAGGCACAACGAGGATAAAAGGGAGCATGACTTTAGGGGTAGTCCGGAATTTGCTATGTCACTGGAGGCTGATAAATCAAATTGATTAGCGTCCGAAGAATATCTGGTTGCATTAGCATATACCTTGGTCACCTGGTTTAGATGTCATGTTGAGGGTTAGATCTTGGAGACTCGACCCTGCGTCAACCAGATACGATGCGAGAATGTTGTAGTCACAGGGACTGTGTGCTGCGAAGAAAAGTGATTGTATTGGCTGGACGATTGGTTGGTGGATTAACCAAGCAAGCATAACATCCGCCCGTAAGGTTCTTTCGACAACTAGTCTCTCGATGTTTACACAGCCGAGGGTAGTACCACGCGGGGGTTGTCTTATAACGAAGTCTTTCGGAATCACGCCGAGGTGGAGGTTCCTGATTGAATTGAAGCAAAGCAAAATGTCCCAAATTCCATGAAGTGAGGCACTTTTCTCCATGGTAATCCGTTTAAGCTCGAGAGTCTCGAGTGTCCTGCTAGGACGTTTGGCAGCTGGCTCCAAGTCTTCAAAGGAGAGATTGGTAGAGCTTCTCCAAAGTACCTCATCTAAGCGTAGGTGCTTCAAGCGCGGTAATTGGTCGAGAATAATTCCGAAAGAAGCTGGGCTAAGACCGGATGCGTGTGATGTACATGTGAAGGATAAGCGATGGATGTATGAAGGGATTTCGGGATGATCTCGAATGTTGTCTAGAAAGTTAGAAAGTTTGTCTATCGGTCCATTGACCTCCACATCTTTGAATAGGAATTGTTGTGCGATATTGCGCCAGCAGTGATTGACAAGGGAGCATTTTCTCAATAGTAGTTTGTCGTCCGTAATATAGCCGAGGATAATATAGAATAATTCTAAAGGAAGCATGGTTCGCTCCTAGGTAATAAAGGATTGTGACTATGCAACGGTGCAAGAGCGTACAGACGCGTCGGCCGGGCTGTCGCACTGTTTGTTGTTGTTAGGATTGAAAGCCATTGCCCAATTTGGGACCTATCATACAAGGCTTCTTGTGAAACACATCTCGTCACAATACTCTTTTCACGTACAGATCGAGTGAAGCTTCCTGCGGAGCTACTGTACAGTATCATCGACTCTGAGAGCCAAAAACTGTAGCCAGCTGCTAGGCATCTTTGATATCTTTTCATCGGAAAAGGCCTGGGCGTCCCCCTTGATGAGATATGATGTGTTCTGCCCCGCCTCAGCCCGGAATGAACTTACACCTTGACACTATTTCGAAAGATTGGGTCATATAATAATGCCGCATATACCAGAAGACCTTTTGAAATGGACTCAATGCTATGGTCTCCTACTCGACCCGCCAACCACTTGTACAACCATTCAATTCGCGTTGTCCAAGCCTCGTGACTGATATGACCTGGCATTGTATCTGAGTGACGTAGGATCAACGCTACATGATTTAGCTCTCAATGTGACATATCTGCCAATCGATATAGGTATGTATGCTAATACAATTAGATTCACCGAAGACCAGCTACTTAACCCGATTTCTCAGATTCTAATGATATAGCAAGCACCGGGATATTCACCAAATCATCTGCGCTATCTTTCATATGTCTGAGCCGAGCGGCCTTCCTTGAAGGTCTGCATCTCCGCGTTGTGGTCTGACACTCCCCAGAAAGAACAACAGTGGATGCAAGACACTCGATACCGCGTGCAGTGTCTTTTGTCAGGGATTGCTTTATGGCATCACCCCACAGTCAAGTTCGATGAGTGTCTGATGTATGAATGACATGTTGCTATTCATCTTTTCCTCGTAAATTCCTTTCCGTTTGCTGCGTTGTGTCGGTTCTTTCACTGATGTACCTTGTATAGTGTATAGCGTGCCGTTTCCTCCGCTTGTATGGACAGGAACGCTTGAATGTCGGCGTGCTTTCTGTATTGTACCTCAGTAAGTAGTCTCAGCGGAGAACCTACGATTTAGGACCGAACATAGGCAACAGTTCCGTTTGGTCTTTGCAAACTTATTTAAAGACGTTTTAGCGACCAGCTCAGGTTTCGAGCTGCACCACTGCGCAAATCCTTCCCGAAGTTACTGTCTACAAAAGAGGCTAATATCATAGCCCCAAGCAGTTTTTACAATCCGCCTCTCCTCTTTACGCCTTTTTGCATCGCCTCCAGTCTTTCTAGAAGTTTTCCCTGGTCATAGCGAGGGAACTAAACCGAAGACTAGTAAAGACTAATCAGCTCAGTCTTGTCTTCTATTCTTTCGGGAGTTCAACCCCATGATGACGCGAGAGTGATGACAACTCTTCTCGCAACTTAGCGCTAACTGTGCGAACGGTTGCAAAATCGAGTACCTCTTCTGTGCTATCGTGGCCGTCGACAATTAACTGCGTGTGAGTCTCAGACATTGCATAGGGATGAGAACCTTGGGCAATCATGCTCTTCGTGTTCGTTATGACAGCCTACCACATCGTCCGGAATATAAGCTCCGAGTATCTAGTACTCCTCATCACGTAAATCCGCATGTCGTTTGCTAGATGGCATATATACACTCTGCATTCGCAATGAAGGTAAGTCAAGTTCCCCCACGATGTCCCTCTCGCTTCCATCTCAGCTAGTCATTGCGGGTGTGGTGCTATGGGTACTATCGTCGCTATACCAAAGATTCTTTGCGCCATCACCATTGGACAATCTTCCCGGTCCAAAGTCCAGCAGTTTACTTACAGGTATGCCCAGGCTCCAGAGAGTCTGTCAATAGGAGTCTGACAATGTTTTTCAGGGAACCTGACAGACATGTTCAACCGAAATGCCTGGGATTTCCACAGGCGATTGATTCATGAATACGGGCCTGTTTCTGTTGTCAGAGGGCTATTTGGCGTATGTAACCCTATGCATATTGCTAGTGTGTTCTGTCTTGCTCACTCTGTACTAACAGGAGCGGATGATTTACGTCTTCGACCCAAAAGCTCTGCATCACATTGTGGTCAAAGATCAATATATTTATGAAGAAACTCCAGTTTTCCTCAAGTATGTTCACGAACTCTTCGTTCCTGATTTTTTCCACTCAACCACCCGTTAGCTTCAATCGTTTGTTCTTTGGGAAAGGACTATTGTCGTCACTGGGTGATTGTTTATTTATTCTATCTATGACCCCTTGCTTAAGACTACTCCAGGCGAAGAACATCGTCAACAGCGAAAGATTCTCAATCCCGGTATGCTCTTTATGTGTCCACATAAATGAATAGGGTTGGCAGCTCATTTCGTCTAAGTTTTCAACATCAATCACATGCGTCATATGACCCCGCTCTTCTACGATACTGCTCATCGGGTAAATGCTGTTTCTCGCGGGATCTGTACGACGAATAACTGAAGGTTTCCCCTTGTAACAGTTGCGGAATGCCATCTCGCGCCAAGTTACAAATGGAGAACAAGAGATCGATATGCTAAGTTGGTTGACTCGTACGGCATTGGAACTCGTTGGCCAAGGAGGTCTTGGGTGGTCCTTCGACAAACTTGACTCACCGGATCCCAATACTTTAGCTGAATTCTTGAAGGCCTTCGTGTCAGTATCATCTCCTTCGGAACCCCATCACCACATTAACTGACCAATCTTTTCGTAGTCCAACCGTCAGTCCCTTATTCTTGCTGATGCGATTCATGCCGTTCTTCGCACAAATCGGTCCTGCTTGGCTTCGACGCAAGGCAATCGAGAGTGTCCCTATTGACAGAATTAAGAAATCTATCGAAATTAGCGATACTCTCAACAGGACCGTCAGGGAAATTTTAGATCTGAAGAAAGCTGCACTCGCTTCCGGTGATGAGGCCGTGACCTCGCGGATTGGTGAAGGCAAGGATATAATCAGTGTTTTGAGTACGTGTCAGTGTCCGGAATCTTTTCACTATAATACTAACCGGTCGATCTTGTAGTGAAGTCTCAGATGGAAGGTTCTGAAGAGGATAAGATGTCAGATGAAGAACTTATGGGACATATGAAGTACGTTCTGAAGGATATTACTGGATGTTCCTGACCACTCCTCATTGAAGCTCCTTGATCTTTGCTGCGTTCGAAACGACCAGTGGTGCACTCTCTCATATCCTACACAAACTTTCAGAGCATCAGGACGTACAGGAAAAATTGCGGCAGGAAATCACTGCTGCTCGTGAAGGTCGGGACTCGATTCCTTACGACGAGCTTGTCGCTCTCCCATATCTTGAGGCAGTCTGTCGGGAAACCTTACGTTTGTAAGCACATCACACTACGCTCTCGTAGGGTTTGTTATAATAATTAATGTCTGTTAGATACTCTCCTATTGCAACCCTTAACCGAAGGTATGGAGCTACCCTTTCCCCCTTCTCATCATACTTCACCTCTTTCTTGACACATCGACCTGTAGGACGACGCAAGATATCGTGATGCCTCTTGCTGCGCCTGTCCGCGGGAAGGATGGAAAGACATTCACGGAAGTTCCTCTACCCAAGGGTACCGACGTTGCCATCGCTGCATGGGGATCTAACATCAATCCGGCAATTTGGGGAGAAGATGCTGAGGAATGGAAACCAGAGAGATTCATACAACCTTTGCGAGAGGCAGTGACCGAGGCCCATATACCTGGAGTCTATTCTAACCTGTTAGTGTCAAAATTAAATATTTCTAGATGACGTCTCATATTCTAACACAGAATGACTTTCCTTGGGGGTGGTCGTGCATGCATGTAAGTCCATCTTTGTTTTTGTTTCCAAAGTAGCGGCGGCTGAACGGGCTATTTAGTGGCTTCAAATTCTCTCAACTTGAAATGAGTACGTTTTGTCAATAATTTCAGACTCATTTCGCTATAAATACTAATATATATTTTCGAACAGAGGTTGTTTTGGCGGTATTGATAGAAACATTCAAGTTTGAAGTACCAAAGGATAAGGATATCTATTGGAACTTCTCCGGTGTTCAGTTCCCGTCTGTTGGGCGCGAAGACGAACACGGACAACTTCCAACCATTGTGTCGTTTGCCAAGTCCATGTAATAGCCCTCCAAAGGTAGATAAGTTCCTTCGTTCGAATTCGGACACTTTCAATTTGTTGGAACGCTCATCGTCTTCCAACATTTTACATGTCACCCATTTTACACGGCTCGCTCATCTTGGATATACTTGAGTTGAAATTATATTTGTTTTGTTTTCGGTAAAGATGATCATATGTTGCACTTCTTCGGTCGTAGTAACGATGATCTCACACCTGAGTTTGAATCTCACGTACGTAGCAAGTGTATCATTCAAACTCTTTCTCTTAAATCCTATCTCGGTCGTTTGACAATTGCTGCCTCACCGTCGTTTCGCTTGCATCCATATGCAGCGAAGAGATAAAGGCATGTTCTTCATATTTACGGAACTCGGATCGACTTATCTATTAATATTCATCACATAAGAATCGAGATTGTCAGGAACAGTATATTGGGGAAGATAAGTTGTTGTTACCAGTCCACTTTAACACCCTACGCAATCCGTGGTAAGTGTAAGTGGGAAAGAATGAGAATCCTCAGTATCATATACATCGATATTTCCAAGTATTCGACTTTATGACACTCGGATAAACCGGAGACGCAATGAAATCTGCGATAGGAACATTTACACTCATGTCCACTTGACCTCTTTTGTTTCCTTGCAAACCTTCTTGTGACGCTTCCAGTCCACGTTCTGGCATGCTACCCTGCTCAAAGAATCAATATCTGGTTGTAAGGAATGGATGGTACAACTTGCCCGCAGTATCTAGATGCATTCGAGTAGGTTTAGCTCAAGTCTGCACGTGAAAACATATATGATCATAATGTACTGACCTTGTTAATTTGCAGCCTGAGCAGCGCATTGATTCTTTCTGCGCAGATTCTTCCGACTTGCATTGGATGCAGCTTGCAGCTTGCGGGTATAAGTATTCGAACCCGGGTTGTCGAGACATAAGTGGAGGTTCCATCCCCTTTATTGCGTCGCTAGCCTGTTTACCACATGGAGCGTCATTGTTGCAAATAAGATAAATCTAGCTCGAAGTTCATTGTAAAAATCACGGGTTGCAAAGAGGCGAGCCACTAACGTAGGTATCCATCTTGTGAGGTAACTCTGTAGACGGCTTGTAAGCAGGAAAGCTCTCCCTTGCTGGTTTATCTATGCATGTGTCGTCGTAAAGATCAGAGGCAATTTGACATCATCAAGAAGATAAGTCATACCACAGAATGCACAACGCCAATCATGGCTGTGCTTTAGATCCTCATGAATGCT
This sequence comes from Cerrena zonata, assembly GCA_038087015.1. Taxonomy (NCBI): domain Eukaryota; kingdom Fungi; phylum Basidiomycota; class Agaricomycetes; order Polyporales; family Cerrenaceae; genus Cerrena; species Cerrena zonata. The sequence goes on from JASBNA010000011.1 coordinate 671,759, forward strand.
AAGCGTGTACATTTTCGCCCAATCATTCACAACTTGAACAGAACCATTGGATACGGCATCCGGGATGCAGATTTGCAGCTGGGCCTCGATGTGACGTGGAGGTCCGGATTGACGATTATTGACACCATCCCCAGGAGCTGAGCCGTAGACAAAAGCTGTAAGAAAGTATGTTTGTGGATCTTCTGACATGGATAGCGATATTGAATAGATTCGGTGGTTGTAGAAAGAAAGAGGTTGGAACGAGGACGAGGTTCGGATTGGAGAGCTACAGTCTATGCCGTAATTATAGGACTGGCAGCTCGGTTAGGTCGGCTGGACAACATGGTGACAATGAGACCCCATGTCGGTCTTGGTGGTTGCAGGAAAGCAAGTCTCGATACTCGCAGCATTTAGCTTATCCCAGAACAGTCACGAATATTATGAGATAGTGACTACTGCCCCGACTGTCCAGCAGCAGGATCTATGACCGAAAGCGTAATGTTTTCTACCCGAGGCGTATTGGCAATACGATCCAGTAGTGATTATTCACTTCATATTGCATTGAGATCCATTGTAAGGACTAGGTAGGACAGATAGATCATTTATTAATGCAGTATCTATATAACAGAATTTGATTTAGGAATGGTTTGCATTCTTCGTCATTGAGATCAGAATAACTAACCTCCCAGTCACAGAGGTAGAATTCAGACCCATGTCCATTTCACCTCTTTTGTCGCTTTGCATACTTTCTTGTGCCGCTTCCAGTCTTCCCTCTGACAATTTGCACTGTTCAAAAGTATCCGAGTCTGTGCCTATTCAGAGCCCAAGGATGAATGAAGACGACTCACCCACAGTATCTAGATATTCAGGTCCGTATCCGCATGAATCATAGGGATACATATGAGTAAGAGGTACTGACCTCGTCAACTTGCAGCCCGAACAACGCATCTGATCTTTCTGCGCAGAATCATCCGACTGACATTTAGCACAACTTGCAGCCTGTGGGTATACCTGGCCGAACTTGGGCAGTCGAGGCATAACCGGAGGTCCCATCATCTCTGTTGCTTCGCGAGCTTGTTCACCACATGGACTATCACCATCGCAAATAAGATGAACCTAGACCGTTACGGTGACCGAGGTTGATTGAAATTCAGAAAAGCAAACAGAACCACTAACGTAAATATTCATTCTTGGAGGCTTCAGATGCATCCATGACATGAAAGCAGGGAGGCTTTCCCTCGCTTGTTTGTCTAAAAACATGGCCTTGAGCGAGTTTCAGTATTGAAAGGAGGCAACTCATACCACAATATGCGCAACGCCAATCATGGCTATGTTTAAGGTCAATATAAAGACTGTGCGTGTACATCGTCCCCCAAGCTGTCAAACCATCGGGTCCTTTGTTGAATTCTACATCAGGTATGTGGGCTTGAAACTCGGCCTCTACATGTCGTGGGGGGCCAAAATTACGAGTATCTGCACTGTCCCCAGGAGCCGAACCATAGACAACGGCCGTCAGAACGAACACTTGAGGATCTTCTGACATTCTAATTGATGGACGTCAGTAGATACGGAAAGCGAAAGATAATTTGTGATCGTGATCAAAGACGATGACTGTAATCGATACCTTGAAGTTCAACTTGAAGTTATCACGTTAGTACTAACACTATAACAAAAATGGCAACTCGTGACTTAGTTATATACTAACTTGAATCCGACATTGGACTGGTGACCTTGCACGTTGGGCAACCTTCTGTGGTGATCAGAGACGGGTTCAACGATCACAACAGGCTCCCGACGCTGGCGGAGCCTAGGTTGATTCATTGACATATCATGGGATAACCGGAATTACCGGGAACAGCGCTGTAGGCAAAAGGAAGCCCGACGGCGGAGAGGCGCATGGTGTGGACAGTGTCTCCCGACGCGTCGGGCGTCGGTCCCGCCATTGCGCGCTTGATCGATGACCACAACTGACTCGCCGCCGCCCTGTGCGCGATCACGAGGGGCGGGAATTGCCTTAAACGGATTAATCGCGCCTCCCCCGACGCTACCGCGTACGTTGAGCACAGCCATTATTACGTTGGTGCGCCCGTCGCGCTCACGTGGCTACGAGCCTTCATAAAGGCGGCATTGGTGGGAAGTACTTGCATCGGTCCCCACATCAAGCCAACGCGTTTCTCTCTTTACTAACTCTTTGATCCTCTTCTAGGACCTTATAGACACCATGCCTCGCAAGACTGCAGCTGTTACCGATGCTGATGCAGATGCTACTGCCGCTCGCGCCACCAGAGCCAGCGGGAGGACTCGAACTCCTAGTGCCAGAGCGCAAGCTGCAGCCGCCGTGGCACAAACGCTTGCAGAACAAAAAGCACAGCGTGCTAGTTCAAAGCCTCCTTCTAGGGCCTCCTCCGTCAAACCACCTTCTCGTGCAGGGTCTGCGAAACCTCCCTCCCGTGCAGGTTCTGTTAAACCTGCATCTCGTGCTGGATCAGTGAAGCCCCGTTCTCGTGCTGGCTCCGTCAAGCCTGCTACTTCTAAGCCTGTCTCCAAGGCAAAGGCCCCAGTCTCTAAAGCGAAGGCTCCACCCTCCAAGGCAAAGGCACCTGTCTCTAAGGCAAAGGGTAGGAAGCGTGCTCGAGATGAGGATTCGGACGACGACGATGGCGAGGAACCCGAAGCCAAGAAGGTGAAAGCCGATGATACAACCTTGGACGCCATTGTCGAGGACGAGGAAGAGGAAGAGGAACAAGGGGAAGAGGAGAAAATGGTTTGTTCCACTGCTCTTTTTTTGGTCGTCCGTGCTTGACGTGCGTTGATAGGTCACCGTGGTACAACGCGGTGCCGCACCTGTCGATCCTTGTTCCGGTTTGGTTGGTCAGTGAACAATTCAAACTTGTACCCTAGTTTGGATGGCAGAACACTAATTTTATTTATCTTGTAGATACACACCAAGTTTCCACTGAGGGTGGTGAGGTGTGGGATGCTATGTTGAATCAAAGTGACGTCGGCAAGAACTCCAACAAGTACGTTTGCTTGTCACCGACTCATTCTATCTTAATTTATTCATCGACCGTGTCTTAGGTTCTACGTGATTCAATTGCTTCACCCAATCGGCAATCCCAACAGCGTGAGCCTATTTACCCGCTGGGGCCGAGTTGGCGAGAATGGTCAGAAGCAGACCAAGGTCTGTCACTACTTGAATGATCGCATTCAGTTGACTTATTGGGATTATCAGGGACCATGGGGACCATCCACAGGTGTCTCTCAATTCAAGTCTCAGTTCAAGGCAAAATCTGGAGTTGAATGGAGCAACAGGCACGGTATGGTCGCCGCTAAGGGAAAATATACCTTCCTTGGTTTGTCTTTATCTTCAAGAGAAATTTCGTCGAGTACTGACGCGTTTCTTCTATAGAACGTGATTACGAGGAAGACGAAGAGGAAACTAAGAAAGCTAGCAAGGGTGAAGGAGAGGAACCAGAGAAAGTGCCTGATTCCAAACTCCCCGCCGAGATTCAGGCTCTCTGCAAGTTAATTTTCTCCACCAGGCTCATGGATGCGCATTTGAAATCTATGCAATATGATGCTAACAAGCTCCCATTGGGCAAGCTCTCAAAGGCTACCATCATGAATGGTTTCGCCGCGCTCAAGGTGAGCAATGCTCGTTATTGAACCACACCGGTGCTCGTACTCAATTATTGCCTGATGTAGGAACTGTCGGAAGTATTGGACAAGCCGACCGGTGATGTGGCTAAAGAGTACGGCGGCTTCAAGAACGCTGTAGATACTCTTACAGGACGTTATTACTCGTAAGTAGTATTCCTCCATCTGACTCGACATTTATTAACGATATACATTCGAATAGAATCATCCCACATATTTTCTCTCGTGCTTCTCGACCGACTCCTATCGACGAGCTTGGATTACTCAAACGTGTATGTCAACTTGAAATATAATTTATTCCTCTCCTAATTTGTCTCGACCCCACCTTAGGAACTTGATTTAGTCGATGCCCTTGGTGACATGGAGGTGGCTTCCAAGCTCATTGCTAGCTCCGTCCTCACCGACGACGATGGTCAACCCATCAACCAGCTTGATGCACACTTCCGTTCTCTCCGTCTCTCCAGTATGGCTCCCATTTCCCGCAGGAGCAAGAGTTTAAGGGACTCGAACGATATACCCAGGACACTCATGGTAGCACTCACAGCCATTACAAAGGTCAATATTCAAAATGCGTATCGGGTCGAGAGGCAAGATGAGACGGAAGCATGGCTCAAGGCTGGCTTCGACAAAACGGCAGACGGTGATAGGCTGTTGCTTTGGCACGGTTCCCGAACTACGAACTTCGCCGGTATATTGAAGCAAGGTTTGAGGATTGCTCCTCCCGAGGCTCCTGTCACTGGCTACATGTTCGGAAAGGGTGTCTACTTCGCCGACGTACGTTCTGGATGATTTGTTCCCCCCCCCCCTTCGATTTGGTATATCTGACTCTTCGCATTGACTTTCAGATGATGTCCAAGTCGGCCAACTACTGCTACGCTCATCTCAGTGATAACACGGGTCTTCTGCTTCTCTGTGAAGTGGCCGCCGCACCGTTCTACGAACAAAAGAATGCCAACTATGATGCTGACAGAGAATGCAAGGATGCTGGTGCCTTGTACGTCTTACTTCTTGACTAACATTCATCTCTCTTGACTTTTTGGACGTTGTGAAATAGATGTACCAAGGGTCTCGGTCGAACACAACCTGCAGAATGGCAAGACGCAGGCGATACTTTACAAAATGATGATCTGAAGGGATGTCTCATGCCCAAGGGCCCTGGTAAAGACGTCACTGATCCTGGGGTGTACTTGCAGTACAACGAGGTATGTGAAACTACTCCCTTTCTTTTTATGATGTCTGATTTTCTTCCTACAGTATATCGTGTACAACCCAGCACAAATCCGTGTTCGCTACCTTTTGATGGTGGATATGAAATGATTTCCGTCCGGTTTATTTGCTCTTCACAAAGAGTTACGGGATCTCATGCTAGTTACGCTTCTTTTGGTCACGATTTTTTTCTGGTGATTGAGTTGAACAGATCATGTCGTCATGAATTGCGTATGGGGTACAATCATAATTCTATTGCCCAATTAGACTTTGTTGCTTTTTGCAAAGGTACAACTTCGTAGTGTATGATCTTTGATAACATAGTTTAGTTTACCTTACTCACATTAATATTGAATGTGAATATACCTGATTTTCCAACATTCCGAATGTTTGGACGGTGATTTACCACTGGTTATGAAATGGACTCCTAACCGTGCAACACAGCCACTGCGGCGTCATGACCGCCCCTCCTCCGCATGCCCTCTGGTTTGAACTCCATCAAGCATCTTGCGCAATTACCGTAAGCACAAGCGAATAGTGGCAAGCTAACTTATTTCCCCAAAATGTCTAGTCGTTTGACGTTCTGGCGCTTTCACCGGTAACAAGCAGAGCACACACCCAACTTGAACGTAGCAAAAACTACTTATCGCAACGAACGTTCTCATTGTTTCAGACTTTGTGCCGCAAACATACCTGCGCTACCTGAAGTCTCCACTCCAACCGGACTGACGTTTACCCTGTCATTGAAATTCGAGGGTTCCCAATGACGATTTTCTGATGCATGGAGCATTCCGTACATTGTTCCTGACGAACACAACAAGGTTGTAACACGAGGAAGATGGTCCTTACCCAGAGATGACGACATCTTGCTTGTTCCTGGTAGTATGGAGAATCCTTTCTCTTCTTTTACTAACCCACGGGTCGATGGGCGGCGTCTCGCTGAAGAGACTTAATGAATGTGCATGCATTCTAAGCACTACAGCTAACATAGGAGACGGTCTAGCATCGATGGAAGCAAGAATGTTCTAGCCACAAAGTGTGAAGATCGAGCAAGAACAGCACTTGCGTGATGATTGACGTCAAGGCTATGGTTATAGTTGGGTTATAATCATGGATAGCACCTTTTTTGGTTCAGATTGGCCTAGAGTGGCTACACTCCCAGCCCCTCATCTCGGCGAATGTTAATGTCTTCTATTACCGCACACTCCGCTCTGCACCAGTATATAAACAAGGAGGGATCAAAGCAATAGAATACCTTGTCCTTTCACCCTTCCCTCCCTACGAGATTTACGACCAGCTACACTTCGTCCCTCCCTCTTCACGTCCCTCATGAAAGCCTCCACACTTCTGTTCAACTCGCTACTGCCTGCTGCCGCAGTAGCGCAGAACATCACATTCTTGACGGGTTTCCTACAGACTCTACAGGGTGCCGGGCTTACCCAACTGGCGACCGTCGCTACTCAACTCAATTCGAGTTCTGTTGGACAGTATTTGCTGGCTAATATTTCGAACGGAAGCCCTCACATTTTATTTGCGCCTAATAACGAAGCTTGTAAGTCAATTGCCTATTTTTATGATGTTTCGTCCAGATACGCTGGAGACCATTCGAGCTCTAGGAAGGCCTACTTCGGCGTCGATTAAGACCTGGTTTATTCTTTCTTCGAGAAGAATGGATATATTTTGGGCAGAACTATTTCTGGACGCTCAAATGGCCAACCTTCGGTTTCCTCGTTTACGCTTCAGGCGTGTGGGAGGGACCCAGAGTAGAGTGGAGCCGTCAATCGCATAGCTTGGATACGTCATTGACCTCCAATACCGCGCTTCGTATTTTGTATTGTGTACATGCGCTGAACTTCATTTCCGTTTACACGACCTTCTACTTTATTCTCATTACCGTGTCCTTGCCTTGTCCTTTATTTCTATTATCGAACACTTCGCTAATTATTTTTCAGTGTCTAACGCCCCCAAGAACATCACCGGTGACCTAGGTCGTCTCACTGACGTATTCGGTTACCACATTGTACCTGGAAACTTCAGTAATTCTGTCACTCGATACCCCAACGTTACACTCGGTCGTACCCTACTCACCGACCCTGCTCTCGTACACCTCGAGGGTGGTAACAAAGCCCAGGTCCTCGCATGGGCTCAACGTGCGGATAATCGCACACACGTTCTGAACCAACGCAATGATTCCACGGTAGTCAATGTTACATCATTCGGCAACCTCACTGTGTTTATCGTCGACCATCTCCTGGAGATCCCTCAGGATTTCAACACAACAGTGCCGACCAACAACGAAAGTTTGAGTGCCATTCAGACGGTTTTGGGCAATGTACAAACTCCCATATTCGACGCTACCAACAATCAGACGTCCAACGTTACCTTGCTTGATGCGATCAATAGCCAATGGCATGGGTTCACTTTCTTCGCTCCTAATAATGATGCTGTCCAAAGTGCCATGAGCACCATCCAAGGCCTTGCTGGTAATGCGACAGCGGTTCAGAATGTTCTTTACAATCACGTACGTCTTATATACTACCTTCCATTCAGGATCGCACTAATATTGCTTATTAGATTATCAATGGATCCACCGTCTATTCACCGGTGCTTGCTGGTCAGAACTTTACCTCCACGGCTGGTGAAGACCTTGGATTCACGATCAACTCTACTGGTCAATACGTTACGTCCGGCAATATTACTGCCCGGATCGTACAGCCCAACGTTCTCCTTCCTAACGGTGTCATTCATGTCATCGACAAGGTCCTTTTGAATACTCAGGCAGACAGCTCTGCCGCTAGTTCTGCGTGAGTCCCAGCTCTCCTCAGATTACAAAGTATGTTGTATACTTACCCGTTCTTATAGCATCGCGTCTGCTACCTCAGCAGCAGCGGTGACCCCCACTGAGACACAACCTATCGGTTTCTCACAAACTCAGTCTTTGAACCCTTCTGGTAGCGCAACAGGAACATCTGGGAACAACTCCGGCGCAATTACTCTTCTGCCCAGTCTCGACGCCTTCGTCGGTTTGGGTCTGAGTGTGGTCGCTGCTTTGGTTGGCGGGGTTCTCACCATTGTATGAGACATAAAGAGAGATCACTGGGAGTTTCCTTTGCTATGCTATTCCGCTCGTGAGACACGCCCTCCAACAAATTGTTGTACGATTTCCTCGCGTCTATGTATATGAGTTACGTTGTATTTTATGTTTTGATGAACATTTTTCTCCCGCACAAGTACATATCATTACTCTATAAATACCCATCGTTCCGTACAGACAGTGGAAGAAACTCAACAAATTGGAAACATAGCAAGTTGATGAACACTGCAGTCACGTAGACCACAGATACTCTCCACAGGCAAATCAGATCAGAAATCAAGAAACTATTATGTACCGATGACAGACGAGCAGGGGAATGAGATATAAGTATATATATTTATTAGATAACTGGGATGAGACGTTTACTTGACATATTGAATACATGATGAGAAGGAGGAGTAATAACGGGTGAAGGAAAGTGTTGGAAAGCAGACCAAGTCCACAGTATCGAGTATGATGAAGAGAAGCTGCACTATGACACCGAGATACTCAAATCTGGAATCCGGCATTGTCGTTGGCAAAATTAGCTGCAACGATTTGCGCTGTCACACCAGGTCTATCTTGACGATGAATATAGGCACCAGTATTCGGATCCAATTTGTATGGGAACCCCTGCGATGGGTCGTTCACACCTTCGAGTCGCAGCAGGACGTGCACAGTTTGACCCACAGCTAAAGCTTGTAGACCCATATTCGGCTGAGACAAAGCGAGCATAGCTACCGCAGTGGAACAAGGAGCAGGATTACTAGATGGGACGAAAACGCTGCTTGGTTGAATCACCGGTATATTGTGTTCAGGTGCAGCTTCTTGGGTGTTGGGAAAATCCCCCATAGGTAGAGGGTATGGAGCGACAGCTAGAGGTCCGAATTGTTGATTACCATATACATCGGCGTTGACCATGGGATCTTGGTTGGCGAACGGAATATTGAAGAGTTTCTGTAAGCGGTCCCATGCAGCATTGTCAGCTGGTTGATAAACCTGAGCCATCATACCGATATCTGGGGCCTGTTGGAAGACATCATCGCCTACATCGCCAGCTGCAAGTTGATCGGCATAGGGGAAACCAAAGTCCTGAGGAACCATGTTGTTGTCAAAAGCAGGAGGAACAGCAGGTGTACTTAGATCGCCGAGGAAGTTATTACCACCCTGAGGTTGAACTGCGACCTCGAAAGCCTGAGGATGCTCGTAAGGCCCTATGGGAAACGACAGCGCGTGCAGCCAGTCTTCGAACTGCTGGTCATGATTACTCAAGACCCGGTTGTCTCCGACGCGGAAAAGATCTTGGCCTAGGTGATCGACATTTTGCTCCTGTGCGACGATAGGGATAGGTTCTTGTTCGTGGTTTAGACGATCATCGGGACCATATTGCTGCCCATCTCCGTCTTCTATTCTTAGCATAGGTTCAACTTGAGTTTGTTCTCCATCCTCCCGCTTAAGGCCAATGAGTTCAGCGTTGTCCAAGGGAACACCCAGCTCATGAACCCAAGGATGTACAGCTTGATTGTGTTGATCCAGGAAACCATGTCGCGATGAGCGATGCAAGTCTAGAGCTTCTTGACAAGAGAATTTCTTTTTGCACAAAGTACGATTCCCAGGCTCCCATTTGGTGAGATGTGTGCATATGTAACGCATAGCTTGAACACTGTAAGGTTATATAGGGTCAGAGTAGTGAAAATGATGGAGGGGGGGGGGGGTTCCCGGGTACTTACTGGCGCATAAGATGAAATAAAACTAGCTGCTCTCCTCTAACATCCTCCGAACATTCTGGCCACGAACAGGAGTAATATCTAGGGCCGTTACAGCATGAGCGAGGTCAAGTCATCAGAGTTGCATCGGAACAGTTACATACATCGGGAATGTCGCCTCTGGTAGTCCTTTATGATGCCAGAGATGGGCATAGAGTTTGGCGTAGTCATCGAACTCGAGTTTACACTGTTCATGAGGGCAGCGGCTGGATCCCGGTAAGCCATGAAGTTCCTGTAGTAAAAAGGGGACTCAGTTGGGACATATTCGAGCTTTGATCCCTCCTGAAGCTTACTTCGTGCACTGTCAACGTCGACATTGTCAGGGCTTCGATGAGAGAATATACAAAAGAAGGGGGGAGGAGGGGACTTGGTAACTGTCTATACACTGGGTGGGGAGGGTTTTTATAGGCGGAGGGGACGCTAAGAGGTTGGTGTGCCAGTGACGAGCGCACATCCCAGAGTTCCTTGCCTCAACGCTTGGACCATTTGACCATTGAGACAATAGGTGGGTACATGCTCTGGACAAAGAAAAATAAATATTCAGGGTTCATTAACGTTCATTGTCAATGTGTCATCGAAGACTAATGGTTACCCAGCAAGATTGTGGTCAATGCTGTTCGCACCCCCGTGAAGCGTACAAAAAGCTAGATAGACTTTTGTCAATGGTCAATCCTGTCAATGGTTCTCCAGTAAAATTTCGATGTCGCTTACAGTATCTATCACGGTAGCAAAAGCCTCGAAGTAGTGATGATGCTTGAGCATCTCCGACTCTGAGAGCCTACTTACAAGTGAACCGACACCGATCTGATCTCGGCATAGTAGATATTCCCGAGGCTGCAGAAAGTTACTTTTTCGCTCACTTATCTCACTTGGCGCCTGCAAGTTATCCGAGAATTAACTTAAATTAACTTAGATTCACTTACGCTTCGGTCACCCCAAATTCACTTGCTCACTTACACTCACTTGCAGTCACTGTTGTTACACCCCCAATTGAGGGTTTTTACCTCTTTTTATCTGCCTGTTGACTAAGTGTCACTGCACTGTTATGTCGGCAATGGGTAAACATTCACCGCCTGAGTATCCGAGCCAGTGAGTACATCTGATTTAAAAATAGGTCGCAATGTGAACAAGCTATCTCCATAGATTTATGAAAATATGACCTATTCTGAGTCATATTGCAGATTGTGCTACTTAAGCTTAAGTGAAGGAAAGCAACATTGTTAGGTAGTTTAGTTGGGATGCATTGAAATGTAGTGAATATGACTAAGTTTCAATTGATAATGTATATGAGGCAGCATGCTAGGGGCAAACAGTCGAGTTGTCAGTATTGAAAGAGGCAGGAAATGGTTGAAAAGGACTTAGGATCCTCAAGTGAGCAACAAGTGAACGTACAAATTTTGGTGGAATAGCCCCAAGTTCACTTGGTAAATTTCACTTACAGTGCCGAAAGTGAACGTAAGTAACTTTTATAAGGCGTAAGTGAGTTACGTAAGTGAAATTGTTAACCCTCGATATTCCCAGGGTCTCGGTCATTGATCCATCCTACACCGCCAATCCGGATGGAGCGTTTTTCACTGGATCGTAGCCCAAATTTTGGGCTTCATAAAAGTAAAGTAAAATTTTATAAAAAGTTTCTTACAAAACATACTTTTTAGACCCAAAAAATGATGTAAAAATTCAGAATTGCAGCAAAATTTGATGAATCACAAAAGCCTATACAAATTCTGACTTTTGTATCCAGTTTTTACAGTTTAAAAAGGCTCAATTTTGATACATTTTTTGTTAGAGCAAAATTTGGAATACAAAATTCAAAGTTTTGACACACATTTATTTTTCCGAAACTGATATAAAATTTAAACTGCTAAATTGGCAAGATACATAGTATTGTATACCAAACTACCTCCATCAAATAGTCTTATTGACAGGGACCATAATGTACTAAGAATAGTAGTCTATATCTTCTCTTTAGGCTGTCCATTTATGAAACTTTATTTTAATATATACAATTATATTATAATTTTTGACAAAATAAAAGTGTATCAAAATGTTGAATTTTGCATATTGAATTTTGCTCTAATAAAAAAGTATGAAAATTGAGCTTTTTTGAACTCCAAAAAGTGGATATAAAAGTCTGAATTTGCACAGGTTTTTGTGATTCATCAATTTTTGCTGCAATTCTGAATTTTTACATCATTTTTTAGGTCTAAAAAGTATATTTTGTAAGAGACTTTTTATAAAATTTTACTTTACTTTTATGAAGCCCAAAATTTGGGCTACAATCCAGTGTTTTGAGCTTTTTGATGGAGTCGTGCAACGAAGCGCGTGGAGCTCAAACGGAGCTCAAGTAGAGGTGAGCCTGCTTCAAAAGCGCCAATAGGTTGGGAGTCAGCAACTCTTGAGATGCTGGTGATATCACCATCTTATCTCGCCTTGACCTCTGCTTCAGGTATGCTTGGGAAAATCCATGTTGAGTTATATACTATCAATACTATACATCTATGTTCCAGAACTCATTGAGGGCACTTTGAGATAAACTACAGATGTCATGATGCCGCCGCTGGTACACAGTCACCCTTTTGGGAGTCTCATGTTGAGTGATAAAAATAATATTAATTATGGAAAATTTACAAAATACAGGACTAGCGATGAGAATGGGAGCATTTGTAGTAGTTTAATAGTAGTACATTTCCCTGGTCTGATCATATGCAAATACCTCTACCTGTTCAGTGTCGATAGAACCTTCCCATTGAACCGCTGTAGATAGACTTGTGAAGTCAGTCCGCCACGCACCTTCTAAGTGGGTCGGAGTTTGAATGTGAGAGCATGGAAGAGGGCTCACAAGTATGAACATGAAGTGAGGACGACAAGAAGGAGATTCTCTCTCGGAAATGGAAAGAGGGTGTTCAGGATGGAGGTCACAAAGCGGCAGGATAGTCAGTAGAGTGAGAGAAACAGAGAATGAGTTGGCAGAGATGGATTCAAGGTCGGTGAAAGGAAGAAGAGCTAGAAAGAAATTAGTATAAGAAGAGAAAGAGAGACATACCGAGTAACATCAACAACTCAAAATTTCCCATAATCCGATTATTCCAACATCAACGCTGCTGATCGAAGGAGCAGGATAGTAGCAAGTGCTTGAAAGGAGGGGAGAACAAGTGTCTTCATATGCAGGCTTCCATAAGGCTGTGAGCAATGGCAACTGATTGAAGCCAGCGCATCGACTCGGAAGGGGCCCGAAGGGCTACACATGCATTCTTGAGATAAATGAAGGGTCCACAAGACTTTCGAGAGAGAATCTGAATAGGCTATAGTTACAGAAGAAGGGAAGAACTGAGAACGACCACAATGTAACACCGTTAGAGGCAAGTTGGAAGTCTGGTTGAAGCAACGACTTAGACACTTTAAGAGATCGTGTCACAGCTCTCACGCACATACTCACGACTTCAAGCTTAAGAGAGATCAAACGCACACAAGTCAGTGTAGTCTCTATAAATGATCGCCAGCTCAGGTCGAGCTCAGGTCAATACCAGAAACACTGTTCTTATATCCGGGATATTCGGAATCAGTCAATGATCAGCCAAATTCAATTACTATTTTGGGATCATTTCTATGCTACGACAAATGTAATTATGGCATAACCGCACGCCCCAACAGATGTCTGCAGGAGCTCATCAAATATGCCCTATTTGAGGTCTGGCTAATGCAAGCATGAGCCCGTCACTGATCCACATAGGACCAAAGTGGCCGACATGACTCACATGCCTGACAGGGTTGGCGGTGTATGGCTTACGTTAACTTGGCTATAACTTGAAGGACCTGGCAGGGACGGTATATCTCTACATCAAATATCATTGTGAGTTTACTCATAATTTACATTGGCCATATCCCAGAGCCCCTGGATCCACCGAAATATGTCGAACAAGAATCACGAGCTGCCATGTGACGAATCTGAAACAAAACAACGATGTCCATTCCGACAGAGACAATAAGACCGTGACTTTGTCTCCGCCATCTCTAGCGTTCCGACCAGCCTCCCAAACCACAGTCGGGGTCTTCCCATTGCTGCTTTACCATACACTTCGTGATACCTGTATAGAGAATGTCAACTATTGATTATCACGATGACAACCTACAGAACCAGCAGGAAGAGGGTATACTTGCGTAAGTAGTGATCACTTCACCGCAAAAATCTCGTACTAAGATTTACTGTAGAGCCATGGCATCTTCGTCGAGCCTGATCATTGGTGAGCTTTGTCCTTTCTTTTTCAGTATTTGGGATGCTGATGCGTAGGTGAGAATTAAAGAATGTGTGGGAAGATCAACACCGTCGATGGATTGAATTACAATGTCGGAATTTGGGGAATTAATGAATGGATAATGGTTACGCAGATGACTCTGGAGCAATGGACTATCATCGCTCCTCGAAAGAGCTTGTGGCGGAGGGGAGCAAAATGTGGTATGAATTCCTGACACAACAAACTGAATGAGCCTGTGGAATTGGCCCGCTGTGTTCTGACGCATGGCTGCTCGATATGTCTTTCCCGCTACACTATTTTTAAAAGCGAATCCGAGTCGTCCTTCGTTGTTAAGTGTGGCTCCACAGTTATGACAAGTTGTCAAGCCACCTCGTCCCTGCTGAACTCCGAGATATCCGCAAGACGTGCAGCGTTGATGCTCCAGCCCCTTCAGTGCTCTTTCCTCGTAGTACCCGGATCCAGTTGGGGGGAAAACACTCATCGTTTCCGAGCCAGTTGGGGCCGATCGGTTATGACTTGCTACCTGGACGCCTCGAGCCAGTTGGCCCCACCTGGCTTGCACTTGAATAGCATGATGCGTGAGTGAGTTGGGCCAACTGTATTATATTATTCTATAGTAGTCATTTTTCAATGAATGCGGATGAGTTGGACAGACTGGAATGTTAGGCATTACGAGTGATACCATCCGGTTGGGCAGACTCCATCATATTTAATAGGTATTCCCTTCGTGGGCCTTGAGTCAGTTGGACTGGCTGGCTTAAAGCCATCCCTTCGTGAGTCAGAATACCGCCAGCCAGTTTGCCTGACTGGATCATAGTGCATCCGCTTTCCTCTATCCGGTTGGCCTGACTCGTGTAAAGCAAGTGTGAAGTTTGACTACATGCCTTGAGCCAGTTGGACTGACTGAACTGAAATCACTCTTTCCTTCATCCACATAAGTCGATGTGGTTGGACCGATTGGCTTAATACTGGTATCTCTCCTCTACGCATGTCTCAACCTAGTCGGACCAACCGGCTTAATACTGGTATTTCTATTTTGCGCATGTTCCGACCTGGTTGGGCCAACTGGCTTTTTACCTGACATTTCCATTTTACACATGTCTCAACCCGGTCGGACCAACTGGACTAACACTAGCATTTCTACTTTATGCGTGTCTCGACCCGGTCGGACCAACTGGCTTAATACTGGTATTTCTATTTTGCGCATGTTTTGACCTGGTTGGGCCAACTGGACCAACACTAGCATTTCTACTTTATGCATGTCTCGACCCGGTCGGACTGACTGGGTTAATACTGGTATATCTCCTCTACGCATGTCTCAACCTAGTTGGGCCAACTTGGTTAATCCTGTACATATGTCTCGACCAAGTTGGCCCAATTGTGCTAAAATTATCATGGGATTTGCCAGTATACGACGATCCAGTCGGCCCAACTGCCAGTGAACTGTGTCTGTATGCCTCGACCCGGTCGGACTGACTGGATTAAATTAGAATTTATCCCATTTGCATAGCTGAAGCTGGTTGGACCGACTAGGTCCGGACTGTTATCTCTCATGGATGCATGCTGCGATTCAGTTGGGCCGACTGAGATAACCAATGATATATTTCATTCCGGCACCGTTAACCCTAATACGTACGCGCGAACTTCTGTCCGGTCAGCGTACTTTTACGATTTCCACAGCTTGTATGATACAGTTACAAGTGTCTCTCATCCGGATAGCATCCGGATCTGGATCCGGAGTCCGGATCCTTCATCGACTCAAGAGATAAGGGTACTATATTGTCAAACATCTGGATGTACACTACTTCTCTTCGTTGAGAAGTTCCTCTAGTCTAGATGCAGCCAATTTTAGCAGTTCCTCTGACTGTGATAGTCTCCTAATATATTGTCCGACAAGATCGCGAGGAATAGACACATTATAGAGCCATTTCTAGTAAAGTGTTAGTTTGTGGTACGATAAAAGCTACTGAATTTCTGTACCTCTTTGACAGGATCATTCCACCAGTATGGTACGTCGTCATTGGGTGTCTGGTCATTGTATGTCCACCAGTGACACCCACCCTGTGTAATTTGAGGTACTACTCCATCAAAGAGCTCAGCGAGGTCTGGAGCAAATGGCGTATCTGCATGGGGGATCATGCCCCAATCGATGACCGGAGGATAGTTCTCAATGTTTAACCACCGAAATCTTCGGTCCATGGCTTGACTGAGGCGTGTTGTCATTAATCCGCGAAGGCACATCTGAGAAAGTACCTTCTCAAGACCCTCCTAATGGACTTGTAAGTTACGCATGATATCCAGCAGGAAACACTCACCACTTCAAGGATCAAACCTATCTCCCATCTAGAAGTGACCAACCCCCTCTTATCATTGTCAGCAAGTAGTATAGCACCATGAAAAGCCCTTGCTGCTTCATCTATCCTCCACAACTGATACAATAACCTCCATGCTAAATGGGCCTCATCAGAATATTCATAGTCACCCCTGTAGCAAAAAGTAAGTATCTCTTCTTAGACAGCTGTTCATAGATGATACAGACCCTGGTAAGTTATCACTGGATTCTCCAGACATAGTTACTGGTGTCTGACTTGGATGTACTAGTGAGAAGATGATTGTTCTTATCAGATCAAGTATCAAACTTTGTCACACATACGTATACAAATACGCATACATATTTTTCAAGATCAGTAATAAGTTGACATATGGTATTATACTTATTTAAGACTCCATACGAGATAACGCGTTGTCCACTTGACTTGCAAGTAAATCCCACGTCTTCGCTTGTTTGCATGCATAATATTGAAGTTTCGGATTGTTTGTTCTGGATTCCACCGCCCGCTTGAGCCACAAATTCCTCCGGTGCTGATGGAATATTCTAGTCCACAACATTTCAGCCGCGGTAAGAGTGAGCTCCTCAGCCCAGCGATCTCGTCTGGACTTTGCCCTGAGCCAATTAACACGATACACTGACAAAACAAGGATGAGAAATCACCGGAAGGTAACATTTGTGGAACATACGTTCATCTAGCCATGCCGGATCCTCTTCCGGATCGTGCTGGGTGTGCCATATCCATGAAAGGCCTTTGTTCCTTTCACCACGGGCATTTGGGTCCACAACCGCTGTACTTGAAGCAATATGCGTCTTGAGTAACACTTTGAACTTGGATAATATCTCCTTAGGTGCGCCTAGAAGTTCCATAGCGCGCCGGGAAGAGGTGTAGACTTGTGCGGCTTGGTCTATAGTCATTTGCAAAGTTTGATTCTCTGCATAATTTCGTAGACGGTTTTTGTATCCGGGATTACCAGTTGCGGCACGGAACTTTGTGCGGAAGTTAACACTGGATCGTAGCCCAAATTTTAGGCTTCATAAAAGTAAGGTCAAATTTTATAAAAAGTCTCTTACAAAATATAATTTTAAGCACCTAAAAATTGTCAAAAAATGCAGAATTTCAGCAAAATTTGATGAATCATAAAATCCTTGGCTAATTCAGACTTTTGTATCTAATTTTTAGACTTTAGAAATATTGAATTTTTGCTTATTTTTTATTGGAGAAAAGTTTACTATGCAAAATTCAATATTTTGACACACTTTTGTTTCTCCAAAGGTAATATAAAATTTAAACTGCTAATTTGGAAAGGTCAGTGATATTGCATACTTAAATATCTCTATCAGATAGTATAATTGACAGAGACTATGATTTACCAACAATAGTAGTCTATATCTTCTCTCTAGGCTCTTTATTTATAACACTTTATTCTGATATATACAATTATATTATAATTTCTAGAGAAATAAAAGTGTATCAAAATATTGAATTTTGCAAAGTAAATTTTTCTCCAATAAAAAATAAGCAAAAATTCAATATTTCTAAAGTCTAAAAATTAGATACAAAAGTCTGAATTAGCCAAGGATTTTATGATTCATCAAATTTTGCTGAAATTCTGCATTTTTTGACAATTTTTAGGTGCTTAAAATTATATTTTGTAAGAGACTTTTTATAAAATTTGACCTTACTTTTATGAAGCCTAAAATTTGGGCTACGATCCAGTGTAAAGGATTTCTGACCGATTGCAATCCGGAGATATCGTAAGGCATCATTTGCTTGTCCGACTCGCAGGTCCAGCTCTATTGCTGCAAGCCCCTGCAATCTGGTTTTACAGGCGGCTTTCCCAAAGGATGAAGGAAGGGGAATCGGCTGACGTTCTGCTTGACGGCCGTCTGAGAGCTCAAACACCACATCATCCGCATAATGTTGCTCATCCAGGTCCGGCTGCGCATCCGGAAGCTCATCAAACCAATCATCCGGCTCTGGCGAGGGATCCACATCCGGCTCGCTAGCAATGGAGACAAATGCTCGTGCTCGATCCTTGAAGTCATCAATTAGCTCCTGCAACTTCTGACGTTTCTCCAGAATGTTCTTTGTTTGGTCCGCTGTTGGGTATCTTCCGGCTTTCCGGACTTCTTTTCGAAGCTCAATCCTGCAAACAACTTCAGAGAAATGCAATACATGACATATTTCACATACTGTTGTTCTGTAATCCGAATACCGGCAGTAATCCATGCTGTAGAGCCTTTAGCGGTAGTGGTATTGGGCTCCATCTCTCTATACAGCCATATATTTGCCATCACCGTTTTACCCGGTGCTGGATGGATGTGCTAAGTCCGGGTAATCACCTGTATATGTTACAAAACTAACCTTCGTCTTCCTTAACATCAAAGATATCCATCGCTGTTGGGTCTTCATTTCGTCTTTCCTGCGCGTCAGCTTCCTCTGCAGACCACTTCTGAACCTTCTCTTCCCCTACGGATGTACAAAGAGAGTGGAATTGTTCTTCGGATTCAGCTGCTTGTTCAACCGCATTCTGCCATTTGTGGAAGATAGCTTTCACTACAAGATCGCAAATGTGAGTAAGAATAGAAACCAAAAAGGGATGAGGTCAAACCCATTCCGATAAGCTTTTTCCAGTTAGAGTCTGCCATATGGGCGTCAAGATACTCTTGACGGTGGAACCATGACATCGATCTTGCACTTGACGCAGTATAGTTCAGCATACTCCACAACGTCTCAATGATTTCCCCATCAAGCATCCCAGCTCCCTTGATGAACATGGGAGCGTATCAGGCAAAGCATTCCTTAACATGGCCGTGAACATGAAAGAGTCCAATCCCTCGTTTGAAGTCGATGCCTTCTGGAAGTTGTAGATGTGGTGGCATACCGAGAAGCCGCTTAAGAAAGTTGACCCAGAACTGGCACATTATGTCGTATAGCATTAGAACCACAAGAAGACCCCGGATATAGAGTATTGCTTGAATAAACGCATAGTCCATATACCGTTGGCTATCAAAAACGATAAGTCAAATATACCATTCACTTATCGTGAAAACGTACCCTTCACCTTTACGGAAGTTGACTGTTGAATGAGGATAAAAGCACCCATGACGTCCGCAAGCAATAGCCCCGATCCCAGTCACATCGAGATGAGCATGGGATTTGTTTTGTTGTGTTACGGCTCGATGCTCATGACAGGATGGTTCCTGAAATGGTTCTGGTGATCAGGGGTAGTAAGCAAAGGAAGTGTAAGAGTCTCACCAAGTTGACCGGATCAGATGTAGCATCCAGATAAACATTGAACGGTGCACGGGTGACCATATACCCATGTCCGTCGCTGAGGGGAACATCATCGGAGTCGTACTTCATTACAAGATGGTCTTGCTTGAAATTTCCATCTGCTAAAAGTGTCCGCATATACTTCGTTCTGATTGGCCAATGTTAGTACACCTGTACACTATAGTAGAATGAGGGTCATACTGATCTGGATCCTCTTTCCAATCATCCGGAAGGTTTATTCCTGGCTGGGGACACGTCGGACAGAACAGCGCAAGACCACCCGGACCAATATCGTCTGCAGATTGATATGCATAACCAGCCCGCTGTCTTGCCTTCAAATTTCTCCACTCCCGTGCAATCCGCAGAAGCTCACGATAGCGACCCGGAACCATCGTAGGGAAGGCATTCGCAGTCAACCGTGTCAATTTATCATAGTGCTTTGCTGCAGAGGCTTTTGTTTCCAGATTCTCGATATCGTAATCGTGGAGGGCTTCAAATGTGAATACCGTCCTTGTTTTCTTGCTTGAAGCTGGATATAGTCCCATGTAGAGCATTTGATCAAATATTGGGATATCTCTCCCTATGTCGCAGCGACAAGGACGAATACGAAGCTCATGAACACCGGTTGCATGAACGGCAGTAATTAAGGGGCAGTGATGGATGTCATAACTTCGATCCGGCTTCTTTGCGCGAAGAGGAATCCCTCCAGTGGTAGGATCCCTCCAATCATCCTCCTCATCGCTATCAACATCCAGAAACGCATCAATGGATTTGTGAATAGGATACTGAGTCCCCGAGGCTGCCGGATGGATGCCATCAGGGCTAGGGTCAGGTGGTAGACCCTCTGATGAGACATCCGGTAAGTCAATAGTAGTAGAGTCTTGGTCAACATCCATAGCATCTGAATTGCCAAGAGGATCCCATCCGTCTATCCCATGTTGACCATAGTATGCTGGACAAAGCTTTCCACAGTGCCCCAAGTTCAATGTAAGCCCGGCTTTCGATAGTGAAGACCGATGAAATGCATTTCCATCCCATCGTGATACAGTGTGAAATGGAAGATTCTGATGGGACTTCCGGATGCATTGACTGCAGTATACAGGCTCCCCAAAGCAAGAGTGACATCTCCATTGCATGGGGTTTGATAATGTTGCAGAGTTACAAGTTCCACATACTTGGAGGACAGGGGGGGCATCGCGTTCGGTTATTATTCTGAGTATCCGGTCGCGGCATGCTATGAACTCTCGAAGTAAGTCATTTTGATTCTAAGTTCACAGTAAGTTCATATCCACATTCTTAAACACAATCAATTCTTACGTTAGACCTCACTGGTAGTCGCCCCAGATCATGATGTTCTGGCTCCAACCACTCATCTTCAAACCCATCCGGGAACGACACATCCGGAAGCGGGACCGGGAGGTTCTGGACTGTATTTCCCTCATACCGTTCGTGCGTGAGAGGAATCTTTTGTAGCTTTCGTTTACGTTTATGTTTGGAGCGTAGGGATGATTCGAGATACACATCATTAAGTGCATCGTCTACATACTGCTCTTTGGATCTCTTGCCTCCAGCCATATTCAGAGAAAGTAGAAAGAACAGTTCTTGCACAATCTGACGATTGAAAAGTTATACCACTACAAGCTGTCTACGCAAATTATGTCTCTTCACTCCAACGTACAAATCATACTCCTGCTGCGTCATCCATCCGGCAGATTGAATACCCAGCTCTTCCTGAATGTTCTGCCGCATATATAACGCCAATGTGATCCGAGGTGAAACTCTCCGGACGCCATGCAGTATGGCCTTTCCTCCAAAAAGACAAATCGTTCCTGGTGGGTTGTCCACCCGAACTCCTAAATTAGCCAGGTAAAGCGGTGCATACTTGTACGGTCCGAATGAGACCAGGAAATCGAACCATTGCCATCCCTCATGAAGGTCACGATGATATGGCGACTCCCGGTTGGTTATAACAGAGATAGCGGTAAATACCATTGGCCAACGTTGAAGGGCTTCGGTGCACTGACCAGACGTCATGAGACGTTCCTTCATCTGCTTTGCCATATTGTATTGCTTGGGATGGGTAATGGCCAAAATACTGGACATGACAGCAAATGGCTCACGAGCCAGTGAGAGGAACTCATGGCCTTCCAATCGTTGCAGGAGAGGTGTGGTGTGGGCCGGACCCTAAAACCCATTAATCACTACCACCATATGATTCTAAGACCACCACATACCTTGTGCCCAGCCATGTACCATGCGGCAGAGACATTTATCAGCCCGGTTGAGATATAGTCGTTATCAGCATCAAAGTATATACTGTTGTTTCGCCATGAGCCACCATCCTCGGGTGCGTGAAACCTTTTGTCAAACCAGGGTTGAAGAATCTGTACCGCCTCATGCAGCATGTCCTGGTAGCTGTGAGAAAAATATGGATAAACAAACGATCAGACTCGTACCTGATATGCTGGTGGAATGATGGATGGAAGGATCCAAGAGATGATTCTTCCGGATGGATCAGCGAATACCTGGGGCCGGTTCACCCGAACCGTAGGGTGATACTCAGGCGGCCATCGGTGAAGAATGTCTTCCTCCTTCTTGGGGTTACCTCCGCATCCAAGAGCACTGCGTTTGCAGTCCGCACAGTAATCAGCAAAGTCCCATGAGATGTATTCTAATATGGAGATATAAGCAGTATGAGCGACGCGAAGAGAAATTTAACATACCGATATTTGTAAATGCCACCACAAGTGTCCGGACAGTATTTTGACACGTGACGAGTAACTCCTCAGACCAGCCAGGTGGTTGAACAGGTGTTACGGGAGGATTAGGGTGCAATGTGGTAACCGCAAGGCTGTGCTTGAATAGTTTACACATGTAATTTGCAACATCAGAAGACAAACGGTCTCCGCTGATCTCGGGCTGAGACTTAGACATCCTGAGGAAGAAGTAAGTGACATCAAAGCGACCCTGGGAGAGCTCGCTTCTCTTACATATAGAATCCATGTTGTGTCATGTTTGTATTGAATCAAATGGAGTTCATATTTCCAAGTGATCTAGATTGGGCATCTGAAATCTCAGATTTGGTCGTTATGAAGAGAAGATCTATCGGGCAGATGCAGTTTTAACTCTGTTAAACAATATACGGAATACGATGAAATTATCAACGCTCAACAAGTTGAACTTGAACAACAACGTGCTCCGTAATGGCTAAGACAAAGCCCTCGACATACAACTTCAGTCCGGCACAATGTGTCCATCTCGAGGCCGTTCTGACTGAATATATACAGTTCGTGAAAGACGAGGATGTCGATGGATGCGATCAAGTGATCGTAGAAGTGACAGCAACACTTTGTACTGAAGCTGGGATTCATGACGATACCAAAAAAGAGTCGGTAACAGCGGTAAGGCTTGTTTGATTGTACAATGTGACAATTGTAGGTATTGACCGGATGACTCTCAGAGCGTCCGCCAATGGCTTAATATCAAGTCAAGTCAGGTCAAGAGGTCAAGAGTCGTCAAGTTCTTTGAACTAACCGGTGTTCAATGCTTCCACACTGATAAATGGGAGTCCAAGATTAAGCCCCTGGTTGTCGCCAAGTTTCCAGGCCCTAATCCCAACAAACAAAAGAACTGGTTGAAGGAGGTCATGTTGGCCAGAGATGCGTTGTGGGCTGAGTTAGAGGATGATGAGCGTACCGCATACGAGCTCCGGGCGGTAGAGATTAATGAGGGGAGTGCTGCAAAGGACATGAAAGCTCTGTGAGATATCTTCTTCGTTATATATAGCAACGTGAATTAAGCAATGATTGATATTGTAATAGGTATGGCGATAAACACTTCGAGGAGGAGTTGCAGAAAGTGATCAATCACTTCAATAAAGTCTTCGATGCTCGAATTATTGCGGTTACTGTCCATGTTGGAACAAAGGGTACAATGTCCTCTATGTTAGTATCTCCCCTTCAAAGTTTGTGGGTGTCTAGCTAACTGGACGTATACAGATTAGAACCAAAGGGGCCATCCCGATTCTTGAAGACGTTACCGGATGGAAAGATGTACAACTGGACACCTGCAGATTATGTAATGAAGATGAAAGCAGAGCTACGCCCATCTGATGGTAATAGCTCAGACGATGACACTCTCCGATTGAGATTCGGTCCTGACAAACGACCAATCTTCCCAAGAGGCCCATATGATCGGCAAGGAGAAGACCTCCGTGACTTACTCGCTGAATATGTGAGATGGCATTACAGTAAGATTCATGCTCATCTGGATACAATATATACTGATAGAACATGACGTAGACAAGATACGAGTGAATCACAAGAAGGACATTGGCCCACCTTGGAAGAGTATGACCGGTCTATGGTCTGAGTATATTGATCCGGAGTACTTTCCTTCGCAGGCCGGATTAGAAGAACATGTCGATTTGGCTACCTATCGGTTGCAGAAGGTATTCAGGATGCCCCTTTCACTTGTTGTCGCCTGGGCCGAGCTTATAGTACGGAGGCAGGATGCACGGGCGAATGGTGAACTTGGTCCGGACGAGGAAATATTTACCTGGAAGGTATATTTGTCTGATAGTAGCCGGTGGATTGCTGCAGGTGAAGTGGATACGGAGAGGGAGGCCACAAAGAAGAGAAGAAGAAGGACAAAGGCCACCAAGACGAACAAGAAGCAACGTACGTCCGACGATGGGTCTGAGCAAGAGGTCGATGCAGGGCTTATTCATCTGGATACTCCTGTTGACTTTGGGGAAGCCCGAGACGGAGAGACACCGGGACCGGATACCTTGGGGGCGGCTAGAAAGCAGAAAGGAAGGGTTATGAAGGGATCCCCAGCATCCGTATCGGAGGAATGGTCTGCGCAGGTGCAATATCTCCGAGAGTTATGTGATGACATAAATTATCAGAACATCGTTAGGTGGTTAGGGACATCACAGGTACGCTACTTGACCGATCTTTTACCAGAAGTGGCATACTGATGGACGTTGTGCAAATAGAACCAGTCCGATCTTGCTAATGAGGTCATTCCCCGCGGAGCACCACATTTCGGTGCACTCGGATGGGATAACCCTCTTTCATCACTTCCGGAAGTCATCCATGTATCCGGAAATGCGAAGACAATGGTGGATGCATTTTTGACTCTGTGGGAGAAGAATTATCAGATGCTATGGAATGTCACAGGAAGTGTTGAAGAACTGGCCCTGATTGGAGGTCAACTAATCAGAGATATCCGGGTGTCTCAGTTTGCACAAGGAGATTCAGAGGATCCATGGCCAGCCCACCTTCCGTACTACCTATGTGACAGTTCGTTCAGTGTCCAGACAGAAAACCGGATCTCCGACGTATGCCAAAAGACCTGGGAGTCCATGTGTTTTGCTGCTCAGATGCAACTCGCTCAAGGGTTTGACTGGTCAATGGATCTAATGGGCTCCCAAGCATCCGGATCACAGGTCGATGGTTCTTTGACCTCATTTGCAGCGTATGCGTTTCCGGGAAGCGATCTTTTTGGTGACGGTGAGGATTCCACAGCATTGAGGGCATCCGGAGTGTTGTTGACCTCCAACACCACCAATTCATCTCATCCGGAAGAGACGTCCGGTGCTACCAAAGAATCCGGACACTTCATTGTCACCGGATCGACGATAGCACTCCCGAACACACAACCAGCTCCAGCGGCTGAGATATCAACCCCACCAACTGCATTACGTGTGCCAAAAGCCCGTCAGCCACCCAGAAAACCCCGGCAGAAGCCATCCGGCATCGTGAACAGTGCAGCTGCAACAGTTGAACAATCAAGTACTTCCGGTAAGACATCGGTATTCACTTATTGCAATTATACTAACTGTGAAAGTAGCAATGAATAGTAACATCGTAAGGTTGGACTCCCCTCAAATAAGTCTACCTGTGCCCAATGAGGTCAATCACAAAATGGTGATCCCGGATAGGGATCAAATCCGGACACCGGATGGGTTAGATCCGGTGAGCTCAACGGTTGCGAATTCCGATGGGACTCAGCCTAGGCAACTGAGAACTAAGAAGAAGATTACCTGGAGAAAGGATGGGACACAAGTAACCAAGGATGCAGACCACCTGCCCATCAACAAACCCACCAATGTCAAGACCAAGACTACAAAGGTCAACAAACCCTTGTCTCGGAAGTAATCCCAAAGTTTCTCCTCAATTCAACTTAACTAGTTGGTGCCCACATGTAATTCAACTTACAAAGATCTGTCATTCTCATAGAGTTCCAATGCAAGCAGTAGTTGCTATCCAATTTCCTGTGTATACATGTAGTAAGGAATACAATGTCAATCGTAATAAGTCCCACAATCTACTTAATCCTGGACCATTTTTTCTCCGTAATCAGCCACGGTATCGTGCTCGCCATCTGCATCTGCATCTTCGCCACTTTGAGGATCCGCGTCCATATCATCATTCTGCGCTGTGCTTTGCAGATCTACCTCAGAGGCATCCGGATTCATGATTTCCTCGCCATCCGTTGTCCTGCATGAAAATGGTTTCATGCATGAACATAACAGCAAGAGACTCACTATCAATCCTCAAAGAGAATATTATTCTTGATAATATTTAATTATCAAATATGGATTTTACATTACAGAAGTCAACCCTAGACTTATCTGTGAAGACAGTAGCTGGAAACTGGTACTGCAGATCTCTAATGATGGGACTTTACTACTCTCACAACAAGAACCAGTGTTTCGGAACCAAGAACCATTACTTCGGAATCAAGACCCGGCAATTCGGAATCAAAACTAACAAGACATTATCTGAGTCAGAGTGACAAAACATTACCTGAGTCAGAGTGATGTGTTTAAGGTTCATCATATCAAAGTATCAGGGACAAACAAGACAATAATATCAAAGACAGTATAGGAATACAAGGTTACCATGACAATATTTATCTGAAACATGTTTCAAGTCTGAAACATAGTTACCAAAAACTTTAACTTTATTCTATATAAGTACATCTTTGTATTTTACTTAGCAACAAGTGGAGTAGACACTTGTCACAACCTGATTGGCTAGAGAAAGGAGGCTTCCAAAAAGCATAAATAGAGCCCCTCTCTTCCCTCTAAGCAACAAGGTTGGAAGCAGTTTCCAAGCAAGCCTCTGAACTCCAGTATTTTTCCTGTATTTACCTTTAGATTAAAGTAATCTAAAGTGACTCACTAGAACCTGTCTAGTAGTCTTCCCCTCTCAGTTATAAGTCAGTAAACTAGAGACAAAGTGTCTCTCTTGTTTGTCAGTCGTATCGTTCAGCATTTAAGAGTTGTATCCTGCTTTAAGTGGACATAAGTTTGTTCAGTTAAAGTCTTTATCCTTAGCTTTTATATTTCAGTCTCTTTCCTAGTCCTAAACCCTTAAACTCTCCTATATTCTCCCTACTCTACCTACCCTACCTACTCTTTCACAACACACAAGCGGGCAAGTAGATAAAAACAATCCCAACTCAACGAACAACAGGGAATATTCGGTGTAATGTCTCACCCAAGATTTCTCTGCGAGGAAAGTTCGTATTTAGTCCTATATAGACTAATCACTTTCTGAGACCGACACCGTCCGCTCAGGGTTGACGAGAAGGTTTGGAACCGGTTCTGCATGGTCGGTTATGTCATTTCCGGACAAATCCGCCTCTACTGTGTCTGTGTAGGCCTCTAAGTTAACTATATGCTATAAGTTGACAGAAAATGCACTTGCCTGATACTTCATTGCGGATCTGATGCGAGCCATGCTCATCCGTAGTGGATGCATTTGTGCTCTCTGCCAGCGGCATATCAACATCAACGGATACAAGGAATTGATCCGGTTCGATGGCAGGGGATGGGACGGTGTTCTGAGGTGCGTCCGGGATCTTCGGAGTAGAGGGTGAGCTTGGTTGATCCACCTCGTTAGGGCCTGATACATGGACAACCTCAGCCGGTTGTCTACTGGTGTCGATTTCTAAGCTCGAGCCATCTCCGCCTGTCGCCGGTACCAATGGAACTTCCGGTGAGAGTTCCGGGTATGTTGGATCCTTGAAGTCCTGATTGGCCTGATTAGAGACCGGTGTCTCTGTCTCATTGTCCCTCTTATCCTCCTTCGCACTACCGCCATCTTTCTCATCATTCCTCAGCACCTCCTTGACTTCATCTCCGAAGATCTCCTTCATCATCTCCCAGGTCTCCATGTGATGTTTTGCAAGAAGATCATCCATCTTCTGCTCGAGAGATTTGGTCAATGAGTTAACCTTCTCGTCGATCTTGGAGTCGAGGTGACGCTCGATACCGTGCATGTATCCGGATAGCCTATGGTCAAGCTCACGGTGGATTCCGGTTACGAACTTCTGGACGTTTGAGCTCAGCTGAGGGTGCAGATCATCCATTGCAAGTGAGATCATGTCTTGCACTCCGGATTTAAGGCTCCCTTCAGCTTCCTTCAATGCTTCTAGGAATGTATCCTTCTGGGCATCGAGTTTAGCAGAGAGGATGTCCGTAGTCACGTACGGATCGTTGGGTTCAGATATTGCGGCATCCGGACTTCGTGGAGGAGTTGTTGGCACCAAGGTCTCAATCTCGAGCTCTCCATCTGACTGAACTGTTGCTACGAGGAACTTTTCTCTTGGTGGGCCTCGCTTCCTTCCATATGCAGTCAAGGTTTCTATTATTCATCAGACATTGTACTTCATATAATTTGGACTGCATTCACAAACCTTCATCCTCATCGGTATCAGCCGGAACCCTCTTCATGACTGGAGGCGGACGTTTCCCGATATACCTTCTTCGTGACGGTTGCGGAGTTGGAGAAGAGTCTTCATCCCTGGCCTTCTGTTGATTGATCTTCACGGATCTGGAGCGTACTGCCGTAGCTCGTGGCTTAGATGGTCTCTTAACCAGCTTGGAGGATGTCGCCTTTGGTACCGTTGTCTTCTTGACCTGGACTGGAGTTGCCTCAGGTTTAGGAGGTGGACGAGACGTAGCTCTAGCTTTTGATGCTGCCCGTGGTTTGGGCCGTGGTCTCGAAGGTGTTTGGTCATGCGTATCACCTTTAGAGGTGGGTGCAGCAGAGCCGGATGCCTTTGTGGCTAAGGAATGTCCCTCGGACGCCTCCGTTCTCATTAGAGGCACCTCGGATCCCCTTGATGATACTTTCGACAACGCACGGGTGCTTCGTCCTCGCTGCTGAGGTGGATTAGCAGATGTTGTTGGGGCAGATACTCGAGAGCGAGCCCTTCCACGCTCAGGGACTTCCTTTGCAGCCCATGATCGTGTGAGAGTCCCGAGGTTGGCTCGCCGGATGATGTCTTCAAAGCGGGACTCTGCATCCTTCGGAACCATTGGCCACAATGGGGAGTTTTTCCTCTTGCTCTCTAGCTCCTTTGCGAGACTCCGGGGAAGAGCATAGTATACGTCCGCCTTGAGAGTCTTTTTCTCTCTGGCCATCTCCTTTATTTGATTCGTAGTGAATGGCGCCATGACGTGGGTGACTTTCTCAGTAGGAAAGTCGGGGAGCTCAACATCCGTATATTCAGATGGAAGATATTGTGGGCCGGCCTCAGTGTCCAATGCAAGAACATTGAGCACGTGGAATACCAAGGTGATGTACCAAGGCCAGTGTTGCGGACGCTTCATATTTTTGAGCTCGCCTTTTGCGCTCTGCTCGCCTTTTGGGACCAGAGAGCATCCGTTCGAGCTGGCCTTACACCTCCAACATCCGTGAAAGTGTTTGAGGGCTACATAACAATCGTGACCCCCATGAGCGCATGACTTGCACGGTACGGGCTACAGACATCATTTGTAAATGGCCACATTGCTTTTAATTGACTAAATAAAACTTACCGAAAGCTGCTCTTCTAGCGCGGCCGGAAACATAACGTCTTGATCCATGAACTCCGTCAGATCAACATCCTCTACAGTATGGTTGAGTGGGGACATCATCATACAGAAATATTACTTACCTGTATCCAGATCCATGTCCTGAGAATCATTCTCTGACTCAGCGACTACAATTTGAGGTGTCTCCGTCGAAGTCACCTCAAGAACCGGATCCCTAGCACGACCTTTGCCTTTCCGATCTACCTGGGCCTCAGATGTACTAGCCAGTACTCCTCCGCCGGAAACATCGGTCATCTCAACATCATCAGCGCCTTCATCCGCCGTGCGGATACGTTTCAAAGGAGGCTCGATAGACTTGATTGGTCCGGATGATTGGGGTTGGGATGATGTACTTGGCACCGATCCGTGAGCAGGCGATCCGGATCCGGATCCGGATGCATGTACTGCTAACTCATCATCTGTAGCAGCTCGAGGTCGCTTTTCCCCTGAGTACATGTATATTAATGTTTGGAATATCTTAATAATGGTAGAACTTACTGCTAGTGGTAGGTGGCGAGAGTGCCTGGTACTGCACATGGAAGATATCCGAGAGGTGCGTGGAGCAAGGATGCATATTGAATAGTGCCGATGTCAGACACAAATACATGGGTGGCTCTTCGCGTTTGGCACGCCAGCCGTTCATAGATTTAACTGAAATGAAATGAATGTCAAATTGAAGAGCAACAGTCTATATGACATACCGCGTTCACACCATATTGGTTGCAGTTCATGTGCACCCGGCCATTCGAGGTCATCAGGAATGGCAGGCACACCGTGAAAAACACTATTTTCCTCACTCCAGTAGAACATACGGAGAAAGTCGTGCTTGAGGTAGGTCCCGGATGCTTTTCCTTGGGGTTTGCGAATACTGGAGAAGCTAGACAAGAGATACGGAACAGCTCCCTTACTACCAAGTACTCTTGTTTGCGTAGACATCCAGACGCTTTTCTAAAACGACCATTTAGCATTTGTGACAATAAAATATAAATATATCTGAAACTCACGACATATTCGTAAAGTCCATTGAAATAATACCTTGCCTCACTATCCGTCATTTCTTCCAGGGCAATGAGCACTGCCTCACGAAGAACGAAAGCCGCGATCCACAACTTAACTTCGTCCGGAGAACTAGCAACCCGGCCTTTAGCTGTAGCACCTTGAGTGAGCGGTACATTTTTCTCGGTTTGAAGAGTAAGAGACATGTTGGCTAAGAAAGTTATATTGACTGCAAAGGGTGGCGAAGTCACGGTGGTAAGTGGTAGACAGATAGAGTTTCTATATGTCTGATCGATCAATGATGAGCACCACGTGGTCTGGGATATTACAAGATCACCGGACCGTTCTAATTCAAATGAGGTACTTCTGATTGGATTCAACTTCAACGATTGTTGCATTGACTCTTCGCTGCTTGAACTTATACATCTCCGCTATGTCTAAATACCCAAAGAAGGCACATGTTTTTCACTATATATCAGCTCTGAATTTGTTTAAATTTGTTATCATTTTCGCAGTTCGTACACTTTGCTGAGTCACCAACAGTAAGCTCAGACTGTCCCTGTTCTCGCAATATCCACTCATGTACCTTTTCAAAGCAATCGGCGACTGGTAGCTCAAACCAGTGTATGTTTTCCTTTGCGTACTTGATGATTTTGGATCCTACATCTGCACAACCTCTCTTAGCTTTACAGGAATCCATTTCGATGGAGAAACTGCAGGAGCCGTCCACTGTAGATTATTCAAACGTTCCTGATCTCAGCAGTTTGAGATCACCATCTCCAATTCAAAGCAGTCCACCCGATATAAACATGGATCTACGAACACCCTCCCCAATCCCGGGGTTCGCATCCGGCGCATCTGTGCCGGACATCTTCAATCTGGAATCTCCCTCACCCATCCAAGAGTGTCTGCCGCTTCCGGATGTAGCAAGTCTGCGGTTACATTCACCACTTCCAACATCGGGTCCATCTGTACCTGATGTTTTCGATCAGGCATCACCCTCACCTATCCAGGACTGTCTGCTGCTTCCAGATGTAGCCCCTCTACAGTCCAGCTTCGTGTCCGGTCCATCCGCATCTGACATGCTTGGCCAGGATTCACCCTCACCCATCCAGGATTGTCTGCCGCTCCTTGATGTAACTACGCTACAGCAAACCTTTCCTATCGCGAGCTTTGCATCCGGACCATCCGTATCTGATACGTTCAGCCAGGAATCGCCCTCTCCCATCCGGGATTGTCTGCCGCTCCCGGATGTAGCCCCTTCACAATCACCCTCCTCCATCGCAAGCTTTGTGTCCGGCTCATCCGTCCCTAACATATTAGACCAGGAGTCTCCCTCTCCAATCCAGGAGTGTTTACCACTCCTGGATATACATAATCTACGGTCACCATCACCAATCTCGGCCTATCATCCGCGCTCCGTCCCCAGCTTGGACGAGTTGCGGACTCTTTCTCCAGCTCAAACATTCTCATCCGTCCCGGATGCGTCCAGTCACCCATCCCCCTCCCCTATTCAAAGTGAGCATGGGCAGTCTGGCTACTCTTCTTATCTATCACTGGACACTCTGAGCTTGGAGAATCATACCCCCCGAGAGCCTGCTGTAAAACGTTCTCGATGCCCTTACCTTGTGGCGGAGCCCGGACGTCCGTTTCTTCTCACAGATATTAACGATGTCTCCTCTCCTTCACCAATAGCTTCCCCCACCAGCTCTAATGACTCTGATGAGATTATTTATCTCGGGACCAGTGTTCCAGTCGCAGAAGGTCAATTGGAACGACGAGTCTACTACACTGGCCGCACAATATTGATGATGGATGAGTGCGATTTATTCTTTTGGTCAATCGTCAAGCATCATTGGTTTGGTCCCAACCAGCTACTTCATTGGAGAAGATGGGCAAAGGATCATAGAATGACTATCAAGCTTGCAGAAGACCTGCTGGATTTTCCTCATAGATATCCAGAGCTGTTCAAGTCACATATGGTACGTCTTGTTTATTTTATCTGCAACAATATCTCACTTCTCCGTTCTCACAGGTACCCATATGCGGACTGCCTGTAGATGACCAGGGGCGGTATATCTTGCCACCACTACAGGACACAGAGCCTCAGCTGAAATTTACCGCTGAAATCGAACTTGTAACGGGATCACCAGAGGCACCAGAACCTCAGGCTCTGGATGACGGAGCTATCATCACCGAACAATCTTCGGCTGACTTTGTAGACTTTACGAGAATAGAGGTAAATAATCACCACATTAATTTCTGTTCTTGTACTTAAAATTTCTTCACAGTATGATGGCCTTTATCCGGCAGAGATGAAACGGGCATTATTTCGCCAACACGACAATTTTGGTGTAAGTGATTTTATCATATTTCTGATGACCCCAAACTCATCCTTTGCAGTTGCCACCAGGTGAGGGGTTTGTAAATGAGTGGCAACGTCACCTTCGTAGTGCTGCGGGTGTTCCTGAGCTGCGTATGCTGGAGACCAGGTGTATCAAACCCGCTATGGTGGTTTCAAACTTCGAAACACCGTATCCGGATGTTCCTCCGCACCCATCCACCAACCTTTCACACAAAGACTCCGAGCTCGATGATAACAAAAATCTCATCAAGGTCATGAGAGAGTTGAGCTCAGCTATCAGTGACCTGCGTAAGTGTACTTCAGAGGTGTTTGGTACCGCCCACTACGACAGGATAGCAAGACAAGGAGGGAATTAGGAATATAATGTATTATAATTTTGAGCTACTAAAATAGATATTTGCTTGGCCTAATTACTTGAGTCCTGCTTGAATCAGATACTGTTAAATAAACTGGACTATCACAGGGCAGTAATCAAACTAACTCCCTCATGCGGTCTGAGGAGAGTATACCTCTTTTCCGGTCGGCCGGACTGTCTCACTTCATCCGGATACAGCATGTCGCAAAAGACACTTCACTCTCAGTCGGCCGGACTGCCTCACTTCATCCGGACACAGCTTACTGCAAAGACGCTTCACTCTCAGTCGGCCGGACTGTCTCACTTCATCTGAATATGGCATACTGCAGAGATGCTTCACTCTCAGTCGGCCGGACTGCATCATGACAGGTGGGGATCAAGGGGGAATATAGGTAGGGCACTACCCATCCGTCCAGTTCACCCGACTGTACCACAGTATACGGATTTTTTACATTGTAGAAGCTAGTGTTGGGGTCGGCCCAATTGAGCCATAGCCTACCGTATAGGACAGGCCGTCTAGTCTGACCTACTCATGCGTGTCATATGGATACAATAGGCTATCTAGTCTGGCCTACTCATGCGTGTCATATGTAGGTATGTACATCACCAATTGGCCCCAACCCACTCATGGTAGACGAGCATATTACCCCCAACTGATACCATAGTATACGGAGTAAAAGGACTGAAAGGTGTGGATGCTCTCCCTTCGAATCATATTGTAATCGCCATCCCACTGCAGCCCGACAAGCTTCATCTTCAAGATTCAAGGTGCAGGCTTTTGCGTATACCGAGATAGGGGCCATTAAAATGTATGTGAGAAGCTCCTTCTTCATATTTGTGATTGCCTTTCGTACTTCATACTTCATGGCGGCTTCGAGAACCTCTGCTACCTTGTCGAGCGAGGCTTCCTTGACCTCGTCAACAGGATAGCAGACTCTCAAGATACTATTCATTGTAGAGCTGGACTCTGCAATGTCGACAATGGGCGGGGAAGCACCTTGTCCTGGCGTACTGGCCGCAACTATGAACATATCTGCGAAGAAAGATGATGCCATTCGGAGCAATAACTTGTGCACGTAGAAATCGACTTTATCGGAGGATCGGAGGATGATATCGGCATCAGCACCCTCGTTATTGAAGGGTGCTTGAGCGATAGTAGCTTTTTTACTTGCATCCTCTTTGGGTGCGGTATTCGAGTCCATGGTAGTGAAATGATAAGGGAAGATGTATAAAGACGATGGCCTAAGGCCAATGTCGCCTCAATAGCTGACATGAGGCATGCCTGTGGCAAGGGTGGAGACGAGGTGGGGACATGTAACGCTATAATTAGCATGAGGAGCCTGTAAGGGAATTGAATTACGAAAGGGATTTTTATGTGGGACAGTCGCAACCTACTTGCTAGGCCAGTGGACTTGCCAGTCTTACCTCACTGCTGCCAGTGGCAGTTCGATTCACAATCACCGATCATCGATCGTCGGTGTCTGTATGCGTGCATCTCTGATTCATGATTTCTCATTGTGTTCATACGGACTCGCATTTATAACATCAAGGTACTGTATTCATGCAATCCACATATTCCTACTCAATATGTTTCTCCTGTTCTTCAGCCAGGTAGTTTGTTAGAGCGTGATCGCCGCTAGCCCTTGTGCTACTCGTAGGAGTTGGATAGTCTCCCTTATTCTTGGGGACGTGATACCCCCGTCCCGGGCCTTGGTGCGCACTGAGGAACTGTACCAACACCGCAATATCCTATAATACACCTTTGCCGAAACGAACTCCATCTCCTTCGAGTACGCATTCGGACCCTCGATATCTTTCCACTCCAAAGTTAAACACCGAGTTGTTGCCAGATGAGCATCCTGCTCCCAACCATACCGACTAGCCATGAGAAACATATCTAGTGGGCGATGATCCAATTCCTTTAACATCAATCGTCTAGCATCTCGAGCAACATCAGACATCCCGTATTTTTCTGCCGTCTTTCTCACTCGGGCTGCGAGCGAAGCGGAGCAAATATCTGATGTCACTACGGAATCTGCGAATGGATAGCAAAGCTGAAGAAGAGTGGCCAAAGTCCTGCCATCTTCGTCAAGCTGGATCACTGATGAGTTTTCTTGCTGCTTGTTCAATATCCCGGAGGCTGACGCGTAGGTGAGGATCGATATATGGGTAGGAAGTTCAACGCCATCAACAGATAGGATCGTGATGTCGGAATTTGGAAAACTCGTGAATGGATAATAGTCATGTAAGTGACTTTGGAGCAACGGGTCATCGTCGCTGTTTAAAGCATTTTGCATCGGCGGGGAAGAAAATGTGGTATAAATTCCAGATATGACGAACTGGATGAGCCTGTAGAAGTGTCCAGCTGTGTTCTGGCCCATGACTGCTCGATATGTCTTCCCCGCTACGCTCTTCTTGAAAGTGATACGGGTACGGTCTCCGTTGGCAAGCTGCCTCCCGCAACTATAGCAAGTTCTCCAACCTCCCAAACCCCGCTCCCACTGAACTCCGAGGTGTCCACAACCTGAGGAAGTACAACGCTGATGTCCTTCTCGGGAATCGTACTGCGCTCGCCATCCTACCGCGGCTTGCAAAGCCTCATCCTCAAGATTCAGAGCGCAGGCCTTTGCATACACGGAGATAGGAGCTTTCGGAGTGTACGTGAGCAGTTCCTTCTTCATATCGCTAATCACCTTGTGCATTTCGTACTTCAAAGCGGCTTCGAGAACCTCTGCTACTATGTCGAGCGAGGTCTGCTCGACCTCGTCAACAGGGTAGCAGATTCTCAGTATGCTATTCATCGTAGAGCTGGACTCTGCGACATCGACGATGGGGAGAGAAGGGGGGTTGTTAGGTTCATTGGCTGCAACTATGAACATATTGGTGAAGAAAGAGGATGCCACCCGGAGCAGCACCTTGTGTACGTAGAAATCGACCCTGTCGGATGATCGCAAGATGATATCAGCGTCAGCACCCTGATTATCGAAGGGTGCTTGAGCGATAGTAATTTCGGGTACTGGGATGTTCGGGTCCATGGTGGTGAAAGGATGAGGGGAGAGATACAACACGACGACGACGACGACGACGACCTACTGATATGGCTTCAATAGCTGATGCATGTGGGAATGTGCATTTGAGACTCCTGAATTGAAGGCGACCACGGGGTGTCGTCAACGGCCCGTGAAGGAATCGAATATTACGTTAGTTCTTCCCTGGGCTGACATAGTAAATATACATATCTGCGGAGACTGAGAATCAGTTTTCCGTAGAAATCGATGTCGGAGGGATGCACGATATGACTAGTAAGATCATCAACATCCGCAATGGTGACAGCAGTGGCCTGGCGGGTTGTGAGGATCTGTACCGTACCTACATCCGAGTTAAGTTTATGACGCGAAGCAGGTGGAGCAGGCTCGGATGTAGCCTTCGGGCTTCAAAGCTTCATGCTTCAAACCTGGTGTGCGTTTGGAGCAAGACTGGACATACATCAACCTATCAGCACCCGAAGACATTATTCAACTTGAATGTACATAATACATTTCAGAGCATCCCAAAAGAATGTCATCGACTTCAAGTTGGTTCTGGAATAATGCAAACAATTCAAAACTATCATGACCAAGACTTCAGCGCTGAATGTTCAACGTTCAACGATCCGCAATCAAAATGTTTATGATCATGGCCATACATTGAAATTACTATCTTGCCAAATATTGCCTCCTGTCCAATATCTTCACCTACGACCCTTCTTCTTCTTGTTCCAACCAACGCTGGGGTTAGTAACCGTAACCGGTGGAGTGCCCGGCGCCGCATTAGTGTCATACCAACGTTTCAGGAGGGTATAGTACACCTCTGCCGAAACATTCTCCATCTCCTTCGTATACGAGCCTGGACCCTCGATCTTGTCTCGTGTTAGCGCTGAGCAAAGAGCTGCAGCACGCTCGGCATCCTGTAGCCAACCATGGCGACTAGCGGCGAAGAAGACATCCAAAGGATGATCATATACTTGCTCTGACATTAAGTATTCGGCAGCTCGAACGACAGCAGGCATGCGGTATTTCTCCGCTGCTTCTCTCACTCGAGCGATGAGTGAAATAGAACAAGTGCCTGATGTCACTTCAAAATCTGCGTAAGGATAACAGAGTTGAAGAAGAGTAGCCAACGTCCTGCCATCTTCGTCAAGCTGGATTATTGACGAGTTTTCTTTCTTCTTCAATATTTCGGAGGCGGAGGCGTAAATGAGCACCGATGTATGTGTAGGGAAATTAACGCCATCAACAGATTGGATCGTGATGTCAGGATTTGGGAAATTGGTGAATGCATAACTATCGGGGGTACCCCCATCGCTACTCGAGGTGCTTCGGGAAGGTGAAAAGCAAAATTCCGTACGAGTCCCTGACTCGGCGAACTGGATAAGTCGATGAAACTGTCCAGCGGTATTCTGTTGCATGACTTCTCGATACGTCAGTCCTCCTACGCTTTTAGGAAAGCTAAAACAGCTACAACACCCCCCGCAGGGACCCATCTGGAAAACGCTACGACATGGATTGCAGTGATTCTGTTTTTGTCGATTATATTGCTTTCGCCATTCCTCTGCGGCTTGGCTAGCTTCGTATTCGAGGTTCAATATACACGCTTTCGCATACACGGAAAGAGGGTCGGTTGGGACGTATGTAAGTAGCTCCTTCTTCATATTCGTAGTCGCCTTTTGCATCTGGAGCTTCAAAGCAACTCTCAGGACCTCTGCTACCTTATCGAGCGAGGTCTGCTTGACCTCGTCAACAGGGTAACAGATTCTCAAGATGCTATCGAGTGTAGAGCTGGACTCATCGATGTTGTCAACGACGGGAAGGGATGATGTTTGGTGAGATGCGTCGGCATGGACGCTTTGCTCGCTGCTAGCATCTTGGAACATGCCCTGGAAGAGGGCGGACGCTTTTTTGAGGATGAGCTTATGCACGTAGAAATCGACTTTATCAGATGATCGAAGGATGAGATCAGCGTCGCCATCTTCGTCGTCGAAAGGAGCTTGTGCACGAGTAGGCTTCCTGTCGGGATCCTGGGCTGTAGGTTGAGCTACGGCTACGTTTTCGCTTGGGGTGGTGTCGTTCGCGTCCATGGTGATGGTGGGACTGGGTAAAGGTTGCTGGGGGTACGGAGAGCTAAAATACCTGAGATAATGAACACGAGGTGTACATGCGACGGATTGTGTCGCATGATTCGGCATACATGGGGCATAGGGCAGATTGAGGGCCTCTAAGACATGGTTAGACTTTGTCCCCTTCGGTGGGTTTGCTTAACAAGATTCCGAACTGGCAGAAAGATCAAAAAGATTCAAATAGAATATAGAAATTAAGTTGTAATACGACTATCCCAAGTCCGTTCATCTCGTAAAAATTAATATGAAAAGGGTAAAAGCAGATCATTAAGTCGTCAAGTTGATTGGCATTTCAGTACCACCGACCAGATAAATTTCTTGGCCATCAGTAGTGTGCTGAATGAAGCTATTGCGCAGTGTAATCATATAGGACGAGTTGGGGAAGAAGCCTCCCCATTCAGGGATCTAAAACGACAAGTCGATAAGCATACTATACATTACTCTCAGGGATTACTTACCTGGGCAGTGAAGGTAAGGGAGGCGTCTGGATTAGACGTGCTTGGTGGGGCAAACTCCCGACGAGCGATGAGGATAGGTGGTTGGTGTCCATTATTGAGACCGGCGGGAACCTCGAGATAATAGTCAAGGTATTTGGGCGTGACTCCCTTGCTGATGCCACATGAGAAATCTGTGTGGAGGGTGTACCACTATTGCAAATTATGTACACAGTTAGTAGATATAATATGTGTTATATTATATCAAGCACGTACAGATCCAGGGACTAGGTCGGTGGGCACAATCTGCATAACACCGAAACGAGCAGCCTCAGCACAAAATGTCTGGCGAGGCTGGGGAGCGGCCATCGAAGCCGTAGCGAATAGGGAGGTGAAGACAGCGATGTTAATGAACTTCATCTTCGAGTAGTCAAGAGAGGATGTTGGAGTACAATGGTATTTTGTGCTCGCCTTCCACCGATATTTATACCAAATTGGTGTATAGATCGCATTTGACGCCCTAGACCATAGTAAGGATAGCCAAGGTGAAAAAAGACCGTGGAATGAACATAGTGGGAAGAGGCTGCATTGCCATCACAGAGAAAGACCGAGAGGGCTAGGGGCAGCTGGAGGACACGAGCTATACAATCCATGATTGACAGCGATGAGAATCGGGAAATCGAGGCCGAAAATGAAGTCGGAGATGGGTTGGAGGCAGAAAGTAGCATGCTGCCTGCCTTCTAGATGCTATGGCTAAGAAATACGTTCACATAAGATGGCCTACCACAATGCAATCCAGTACTTTGAGAATAATCTACTCGCAGTCTGGTACCTGGTGTCGCGGTGGGGTATGGCGGCCGTGGTTCTGGATATGTGCCGACTTCTAGGTCATGCGTCTGGATAGGTAAGATTTGTGGCGTAGGAGAAGCCTACATTGATATCGTCGATGATATGACCAAAATGTGGTGAAGGCAGCGTAAAGAAATGCAGTGATCAACTAGTATCCGTCGGGCAGTGTCCTCAGCCCGTTATCCCCAGAATCGTTATGGTCAACCGTTACCGATGGGCTCGATAATAGGGGCATAGTAAGTAGTAGCGAGATGATTCATATCGTCTTATTTCGGAATTTGAGGTATGAGAGTCTTGAAGTGTACACTGTACAGTGTCAAAACTAGAACACAAAGGACGGAGAGAAAGACACGTTTGGAACTATACGTAAGATTACATAAGCCAGCTGTAGGTGCACATTAGACGCCCATTCCTGATACTTACGCGTCGGAGGCGTCGTACTCACTAGTGCTCTCTTATTCACAACTCTGATATTCTGCTATGGTGGGCTTCACAACTGTCTGCAATAGAATATAACCTTGATATTATTGATTCATAGGAACCCTCTTTACGTCTCGTACCCGCTAGCGCACCCAAGACTGCTTCCATCCAGGATACATCGAACAGTTTGGGACTTCACGATACTCTACGATACGGTCCGCGGAGCTTAGCCAGTGAGGTCAAGACCACAAGCACAGTAAAAGATAGACTTGAAAATGTTAGTCTGCTAGTCGCTTATTTGCTCGATGATACTAATATTTCGGTCATGTTTAGTGGGAGGCAACGCAAGACAACCTGAAGCTTACAACTTTGCGTAACGTGTATGGCCTACATGCGCCAGTCAGACTGTTGATGGAAAGAAGGGCTGTATCTTACGTGCGTAGTCTTGACTGAGCCGTGCTGATCTTACCCTTTGATCACGCCGCTTGTAATTACAGAACCCCCATATGCCAGCCTATCCAACATCCAACATACACCTCGATGTTCTCATGGGTCGCGACGAAGCCCTCGAATGCGCCGATTTTATGATGCCAAGTACGTACCAATACCTTAAATGCTACTACGTCTCGCCTCTAATAACAAACCTTACAGCTTCCGAGCTTCAACAACCCTTGAGTATTCATGCAGACATGGAGAGAAAGCGTCGTATGTAAACTATCATCCATTTTTGTACTCTAACCGCTAGCTTGTATGATTTCTGGATTCTGGAATACTTTGATGCCGTTTGTCCGTGATCACGATCTTCATTCTGTGATTCAGCTCTTTGTATCTATCAGGACATCAGGGCTGCCTTTTTGCGCAAATTGTTGAATTCAAAGGAAAGGATCTCCATATCTGCAAGTCTATTTCACCTATGACATGTTCCGATTTCGTACAGCATCCGGCAAGAAATATGTTGTGCATTCTATAGTACCTCGACTTTCAGAGGGAGTTCTGCTTTTGTGGAGTCCCTGCCGAGTGTTGGGTACCTGACCGCAGCAACATTCCAATTTACCTCGCCAGATTTCTTCGAGGGAGAGAATCGGAAGGATTGAAGTAGAATGTTCAAGATCACCTCTGTAAGTTCGAGCAATAGGTTAGTGGCTCTCAACCAAAGTTCAAAATATGGACTGACGAACTTGTTTCTAGCTGAGAAAATTTGAAACCACTGTGAATAAATATCAGTAAATTTCACATTCATTGCTTGGTGTCTACGTACATGCAAGATCTCCCGCCGCCCATAAACGTCATCCTTTGCACATTGTAAGGATGGTTATATGCGCAGTATTTTGAAGGATACTTACTGGTTAGAGTAGACACCCGGCATATGAGCATCCTCAACCGCCTTCGGTAAGGGAGAGAGCCACCTCTCAGGTCTCCACTCATTGGCATCGTCGCCCCATAGGTCCCTATGACGGTTGCTCGCTCTGATTGCGATGAGAACGGCTGTATCCTTCGGCACCAGAATCTCTTGTAAGTAGTTCCCATTGACTCCTCTCATAGGTTGTGAGAGGGGCATAACAATATCTTTCTGAGTCCTATATGATGGTGAGCGGGTATAGCCGATGTACAGTGCATACATGAAAACCCACTCTCGGTTAATGAAGCTGAATGGAGGGTACCTAGATACCAAGATTACAGTGAGTACATTTCCATCTGAAGAGAATATTAGGCTTACAATCTCAAAGACTCTCGGCAGACGGCATCCATATACGGGAGGGAAACGAGCTTATCGTATGGTATGTCTCCCTCTGAATCCTGGCAAGCGTTCTTTATTTCGGTGCGCAGCTTTTCTTGGACCTCGGGATGCAATGCAAGCAACTCGATGATTTGAGTCAAGGAACTTGAAGTCGTATCTGTAGCTGCGAGGACCAAAAACCTGACGACAGGAGCTCGAGTAAGTGAAGCGTATTCAGTATAATTGGAAGATATACTTACGACATCTGAGACAATAATTCATCGTCCGGAATGCGTTCGCCTTCAGGGGCCTCCATGTTCGCACGTACTACATGAAAGTTGGCCCTACAAGTTTATAGTAATAGAGAATCGCACGTACGCAGAAGACTCAGAATATCTTTCCCCTCTCCAACCTGCTTTACAACAGTTTCCTCTCCGGCCTTGAATGCATCTTTCTTCATCTTCAACACGGCACTTGCATTACGCGTGATCGTATCGCTGACGTTTTTGATACGCTGAATTCGTTTAGAAGGGATACGATCCACGACCCAACGTTGCCATGATGCAGGTACAAACTCGAGCAACGGTTGAAATTTATACCAAATTAGCCGGGCCATCGATAGAGAAAACATAGCTGGTCTATTAAAGCAAGTCAGTTTCCTGAGAACCTCGTCCCGAAACGTTGATACTGACATAAATTCCTTCAGAGCGGCTCCATACTCATCATGACGTTCCTCCATTAGAGGATCGAACGAGTATCCGAGGCCACCTTGACCGACAAGCTCTAGAGCGCACCGATGCATCCAGCCTAGGATGTCTATTTCATCGGACCCCTCTTCCAGTTTCTTCTTCATGGCATCTCGGAGCTGTGTTCATTGCAGTGAGTATCTGCGTCTGATGTGACTACTTATCATTTGAAAGGGGACATACAGTGTGAACAATAGGATAAAAAATCGGCATCATCTGCTTCATATGGGCGATAGAAAAGGCAGGATTCAACATTTTGCGTTGTTGCCTATGGTGTTCACCTAATATTTGACCATTGTTAATCGCACCGTGGATAATTGGGGATGTACCTTACCAGTCGTGCTCAATAAAGTGGTTCCAATAACTGCCTGGAAAGACCTGCACCGTATCAGCGTTGCAAGCCCATTTGTCACGAAGCACTGCTTACTTGGCTGTGAAGCCTGCCTGATCGTAAGTATATTGATCCTTTACAACGATGTGTTGTAGGGCCTTTGGGTCAAAAACGAACAGTATTTTGCGCTGGGTTACTCATTCAAACGTTAGCGAGTATATCTGTCGTGAAAAGAGCTTGATTTACTCCAAGAGGGCCTGTCAGCCTTACCACAGGACCATATTTCTCTCCTAGCTCGTCCAAGAAATCCCAGCCGTGACGATCGAACAGCCTCGTAATGTTTCCTAAAATTATGAAATCAATATCCCTGCGATTTGACCCATATCTCGATGCTCTCACCTTTCAAAAATGAATAACTTGGCGGACCCGGTATGTTATCCAGAGCAGATGGAGAGAGTATCTGACGAAATACTCTACTAACTGCCCAGAGTACCAATGCAGCCAATACGAAGAAGTTAACATTGCCATGATTACTCAACGAGCAAATGGTAGAGGCGAGCGTGATGGTTTACTAGTAGAGGGAGCCAAGTCGTCTCAAGATAACAACAATGACTTTATATACACAGACCGTACAGAACTCGTGCTATGATTAGTATTAGTAAGGTTATAATCAACGCACAATCGCCTGACCGAGTTGATGCGTGTGGTTATGGATGTGGCACCCACATTACTCACCCCCACCGGGAGAAGTGACGAAAAAGGAAAGTGAGATTGTTCCAGTTATGGAAGTTAGCCTCTTATCTGGGATGTTCAATTCCACATTACCAAGCGAACGTTACGTTGTGTTCATGGCGTCCAAGCTAAGGTCACACACACTGTTATAGCAAGAGAGGTGTTGATCAACAGGTAATATTTGGGTTATTTATAATGTGAAGTATTCGATATTGTACATGACCATGCAAAAGTCCATCCATCTGGTCACGGCACAGCAAATTGATATTCTAATACCTCGGTAGAAAGGAAAGAGAGGGAATAATAGGCTCGAGCTATTAAGCGGCTAGAAGGTTGTTAATATTGAGAGATTAACTTGAAAGTATAGAAACCCACCTTGGCAGGAGACAGCAGAGATCTCATTGTCGAAAGGAGTGGTCAAGTTCGCAATGAATATGTTCCTGGCAGAAAACGAAGGTCCGTTGCAACGGAAGTCACTAACGAGAGACTCTGTAAGCCTAATGATGCTGTGAGACGAATATTCCGCTCCTACCGGAAGAATGTACACATGACCCCATCTTGAACGGACAAGGAAGAAATGCTATCCTGGAACGGAATCGCGAAATCTACACAAGCCATGGGAAGGCTAGCTGGAGCAATATTTCGTTGTTGTCCACCTTTGTTGGCATCTGTCCAGACCTGAGCGACAACGGCTTGGTCTGCCCTGCGCTGTATGAAGATATTAATTTATATAATGAGATCGGTTGGAGTTTGAGAACAAACCAAGAGTACATCAGCTTGGACTGCAGCCGAAGCAGCGACCGCAGCAGTAGGACGAGCGACAGCCTGTAAGATATCAACGTCGTTGAGATAGATACCGTTAAATAGACCGAATAATAGACGTACTGCTGCTGAGAGGGCAGCCGGGGTGGCGTTCGCAACAGCGGCCACGGTAACAAAGGCAGCGAAGAGCTTGGAGAGGGTGAATTGCATGTTCGTAGTAGGAAATGCGTTGAACAGCTGTAAACACTGGATGAAGCAAGAGAACCTAGGAGGGCTTTTATACTTCAAACCTCACGAGATGGGAAACAAATACACCTCCCAATGCCGCATGCATCAACTAGAAGCTGGTTAGAGACTCTTCTAGTTATTGTCGAAACCATTGATCTACGACAGGTGTCGTGGACGAGTACATGCTCTTGAGGAACAAGCGTTTATGACGCGCGGGGTAATATGTAGCGATCAAGAATGCTTTCTGAGGTTGAGCGTTCACCATTGGTATCATATTTGCCGGGCTGCACATACGTCCATGTCTGGGGAGTGATCATGGGTGGATCATCACGCGAGCCTTGTACGGCAGATTTTCTTCATGATTAAATTAGGGAATTCAGTGTCTCGTCCAACCCATCCAAGCCGTGTTTCTAGCTA
The DNA here is from genome assembly GCA_038087015.1 of Cerrena zonata. Classification (NCBI taxonomy): domain Eukaryota; kingdom Fungi; phylum Basidiomycota; class Agaricomycetes; order Polyporales; family Cerrenaceae; genus Cerrena; species Cerrena zonata. Next base: position 716,683 of record JASBNA010000011.1, read on the forward strand.
AATGCTATGACTTCTATACCACGTCAGAAAGACCGTTCCATGTCATAGCGTCTATGCAAGAACTCATACTTCTAGAAGGAACTTGAGCTAGAAGGTAATCACAGATTGAATCGACTCACACATTCTTACATTTTACTCGGTTGACAGTCTTAGCATTTTCTGATATCATAGAGCTGCCTGATATTCCTTGTTAGCGATGACGCGTTGACGGTCCACATGATGTTTCAGCGCTCCGAGGAAGAAACTGAAGGTGTGTGCATGCTTCCAATTATCTTGGTTCCGACTTCTGACAATGAATTGTCAATCCGTTAGCTTATGCGTAGTTCAAGGTCTGATGGACTCACTAGAACGTCATACATGTCCACACGTAATTCTCGCGCTACAATCTGCCTACGGCTTTAGTCGAGGGTCTTGGGAGCAAGTCCTGGCTTCGTAAATAAGTCGTGTCCATGGGATTGACAACGGGTAGCGTGATAAATTGGGTCTTGCACTGGGACTTATGGGAGTAAATACTACTTAACGGTACAACGTCGTGCAAAGCTGATTAATGGCGATTTGGTAAAAACGCCTAGCCCCTAAGACTGCGTAGCTCAGTGGTTAGAGCACACGATTGCAATGCTGTCATCGTGGGGTCCCGGGTTCAATCCTCGGCGGGGTCTGCCTTTTTGTCCTTGTATAGCCCCAACTTGAAGGAAATGAGTGAGCAATTGATGAACTCATCTGTCATGGGGTAATGCGGAAAGTGTATCAAAACCAAACAAAAAGATGATGTCAGTGCCTTCAGAGCGTGACGAGAAAATGATGTAATCAGAGCATGTCCTTCATATAGGTAGAAGGCATTGCCTTTTATAGAGAGTCGGCTTCCTAATATAGAGGCACGACCAGCCACGATTATAATTTCTATTAGTCGAGGAAAATGAGCAGTGTAGTAGTCACAGTAGCGAGGGTGATAGATGTACTTATACTCGTGACAGCCTTGTTTAACGACATCATAGAGATTGCATATGTCGATTTCTGGAGACCATGATGACCTCTTAGCTTTCAGGGGCGAAGGTCAGTTCAGTTAATGCAGACGATGCCTCGATTTTTATGTCGACATCACCATATTAGAGAAAGAAAACCTTGTTTGGGTGCGACCTGTGTATCACAAGTGTATGTATTCTGTGTCAGAATGAAAGCTACACACAACATTCGGCTTAGAAAGCGATTAGGTCAACAGGCCTTTTGAACTTGTACTTAATATGATCCCCGGCAGCAAGGAAGCTTCGATAGTGTGCCTAGGTAGCTGAAGGAGCACCCTTAAGTTGAAATTCCAGCCCAAAGTTACCGGCTGTATGACAGCGCCTTGTTCGAGATCATCAGGGGCTTGTTGAAACCGACGGAACGGAGCACATATATGCGCCTTCTATTATCCCAGGGAGACCAGATATCCGTTATGTTGTGTATTTGAACTTTGAACTGTGGGAGATCGAATGTGTCGCTTCGTGTCTCGGCCGAAACTGGACCATTCAGGACGTGAGTGAGACTGGGATCACGGCAGTCGTCGAGTTCTGAGCACGCAGTACGCGTCGTATAGCAGTCCAACTCCCATAAGGAGTCTGCCAGAGTTTGACGGCAGCTAATACAGAAGAAAGAGTGATTGAATTGTAGCGGGACACATGAGAACATGGAAGATGATGGTCAAGTCACAAGGTGACTGCTGCCCTTTCCGGGTCAGACGACCCAGGGCGGCGCAGTTCTTCCTCCTTCGACCACCATCATCCCGGAACATTCCCCACTCACGAACACAGCCGTGTACCTCTCAGGGCAACGACCTTTTGCTTTCGTTTCACGAGTATACCAACCTCTTCATCTATTAGGCGATATACTGCCACCATTAAGCTGTAATTGCTTGGATTCATTTACAAGCACCGAATACCTGGCGTTAGCGTTCAAACGTTAACCTTCACTGGTGGAGGAAAGGGCGATTGTACGTCAGGATGCGGTGATGGTGCGAGTCGTTCTCTTACTTATAACTTGCATTCTCCACAGATTTCACAAGCCCTATTCCCACCAACAACTATACGTACCGCTACTTGTCTTCGAGGTGGAGGGTAACTACCTTCGTGCGAGGCGCACTACCTAATAGGTACGCTATTTGTGCACGCTAAGCCTACGTACTCCCTCATTGTCGCATAGTCTATAACAACCTACCGTGCCGCAACATCATGTCTGCCCGACAATCCAGATCGGCTAGCACTCCGATTCCCGCCGCACGAAACATCGAGCAAGTTATTCCAATGTCCTTCACAATGCCCCCAGCCCCAATGGTGGCTAGTCGACCACGGCTCATCTCTAATACACGACCCCTGACTCATAGCACCTCGGACAGAGGAATGATGTCAACAAGCGTAGGACGGACAAATATCGTCAACTCTCCGGCTGGATCATTTCCTCCCGGAAGTTACTCTTCGATCGTCGCTCGACCTATCGTGGGCAACAATAATGCTAACCATCCACCATTCGAGCCAAGGATCATTCGCGCAACAACCTCCCCGACTACTACTACTCCCTCTGACCCGACTTGCTTTCCTAGCTCGCCTCCTCCTCGGGTCCGGCGACAGAGTTCAACCAGCAGGCACCCAAGCACGCTGAGCACACCCGTAGTGAATGTGCGATCAGTACCACCACCGACCAATGTCATACCATCTACCGGAAATGCTTCCTCACTTTCAACATCACAGGCGTTTCCGCGACCCACTTATCTCGACCATTCAGCGTTCAGAGACCTCATACGTACCAATGTATCGACGACCGTACAATCAGCCGACCCACCCTTGGCTCATGTGCCCAATACAATTACAACCACTTATGCTCCCTATCCTTACATGGGACGAATGACGAGCCCCTCTATGGATAGTGACGAAGATAGTACTTCCACCACCCCTCCTCCTGTCAGAATTAGTCATGCGTCATCAAGCAAGGATGTATGGAGAGGGAAGGCGAATTTCCCTTTGCCAACACGGTGGAGTGAAATGGACCGACATACTTCATTAGCGATCTCGTCTGATGGACGAGATCTCAGGTTCTGTGGTCAGTATATATTGTTCTGGATTATCTGGGATACGTCTTTACTGGACGATCTGGACAGGTCCATCATGTACAGGAGACAGAGAATCCGCTGCTGCCCGGGCAAACGAGCCGATACCTCCGGCCTGTGGAATCTACTACTACGAGGTAGAAATTCTGCACAAGGGTGGCAAAGGGTGAGTTCTATCGTATTCAAGTTGTACTTACTGGGCTAATACACTTGTGACAGGCACATCAGTATTGGGTAAGTTGATAGACACGAGTATACCCTCACACTTCTAACTGGCAATATGTATTATGTGTATAGATTCTCTTCGGCAGACGTTAAACTTACTCGTCTTCCCGGATGGGAGAAACATTCATGGGGATACCATGCGGATGACGGCTGGTCATTCCCAGGACATAAGGACGGGAATCCGTACGGCCCTACCTTTGACAGTGAGTACACGTCATTCTATGAATACCGTTTGCATATGGAGATTTCTTCCTTTGTAGCTGGGGATATCATCGGCTGCGGTATCGACTTTAGTCAAAATAAGGCGTTCTATACGAAGAACGGGAACTTCCTTGGTATGTCTATTTGTTTGGACCCCCAGCGTAGTGACCAATGCCAATATCAATTACAGGTCTAGTTTTTGAGAACGTAGGAAACGACCTCGAGGTATATCCTTCCATCGGACTACGTCACGCTGAAGAAGCTGTCAGAGCGAATTTTGGTCAAGCCCCATTCAAGTTTGCTATTGAGGATTACGTTCATTGTGCTCGCGATCAGGTCTGGTCAGGGATTCAAAGTGTACCTGCCAATTGGACTGTCCTAGGTGGTGGGATTGCTCAGCCAGAGAACTCCTTTGAGCAGAAGAAAGCTGTGGACGAAGATGTCGAGTCAAAGGAAGCTCTGAAAAGATTAGTATTCGATTATCTCGCTCACCACGGCTACCTTAAGACCGCTCATGCTTTCAAGGCACAGTGTGAGCGCAGGTCTGCTACCCAAATCATTCAACCAACAGAAACCGCCGAAGCAGATGACATGGATACCGATGAAGGTCCTTCTAGTCCTTCTCCGCCTATTACCGGTGAAGAGCAAGGACTTCGTACTCGGGTTCACATCATGAAAGCGGTACTCGGCGGAGACATTGATGAAGCACTTACACAAACCCAGACCCATTACCCATCTGTTCTCGAACGTGAACAGGGCTTGATGTTATTCAAGCTTCGTTGCCGCAAATTCATAGAATTGATCTTGGAAGCGAGTGATGCCTTGAAAAAGGCCAAGTCGAGCGACGATAACCCGAGCACTGGCGATGTGGGCAACCAGGAAATTGTGAGAGGAAGGGAGGCAACCAAGAAAGGACGTCCTGTTGCTAGCGAGCAGGATGAGGAGATTGACGAAACTCAGATGGATGATGGGGGCGCGATGGAAGTGGACGATCCATCGCCCGAGGCCCATTCACACTCGTCCAATTCACCTTCTCTCGAAGTCTCTTCTTCTGTCACTGCAACTACCGATGAAACTACTCACATGGTCGCCCTCGATGTAAACCCCATTTCGCGTAGCTCGTCCTCCTCGTCTACCCGTTCTTCTTCTAAAGCTGTTGCTAAAGCAGCTCTAGATGAAGCATTGAGGTACGGTCAAATTTTGGACGGGGACTACAGGCCGGATACTCGACCAGAAATCAAGAACCATTTGAGGCGTACCTTTGGAGTCGTGGCTTACACCGACCCATTGGCTGCTGGAGGTGAAGTGGCCGAGATGGCTGGGCAGGAATCGCGAAACAAGTTGGCTACCGAACTAAACCAAGCCATTCTTGGTACGTTTCCTCAGATGCCTTCTTTTAGGTGAAAATCTGACGTATTGCATGCAGAATCACAAGGCAAGCCCACTCATCCTGCCCTCGAAATGCTCTACCGCCAAACGGCAGCATGTGTCGCGGAGCTTGGAAGCCAAGGCGTCGGTGCGGCAGCGTTTGCTGACATGTCAAGGGAATTCCTTGACGCGTAGCCATCTACCAGTCTGTGGTGCTCACTAGGAGGTGAACTGTGAATATGTAGGTCGTTTCACCTCGGAAGCGGATGTAATAGTACGTGGATGGACTTTCAGGTTACGATACGATATTATCTCTAGTTTTTACCCCTACTCAGTGCTCCTTATCAGTCTGTACTAGTATCGTTTGGCTCATTCGTCATGGCGTCTTGTTGGAAGTAGTTCGTTCGTAGGCATTGTATGAATATGAGACCGAGGAGAAGGTTGAATTCATTTTCTATAATGATGTTCGTTCGCGTGATATTTCGTTGACATCGAGTATTCTTCAAATAATGGGCTGGGTTCCAGGTGAGGACTTACACTGAATCGGACACATTTGGCTGCTAGATTATGTAGTACTCAAGGGATTGATATGTATGTCTAGGCCGTGCTCGAGTTGCACTGTGATACTATCTGTAAACACCCTTCGAGCCAAAGTTAATTTTCCTCTTGGAAATAATGTCGACGTACAGAGATTTTCTGAAGAGCAGTAGTCCTCAGTGAGAGTCCTAGTCACTTACTTTCTTCATCTCGAACTTGAAGCTGGTTCAAGTTCAACGAGCAAATTTGTGTCGGATGGCCATTGACCATCATAATCGTGGGACTGTTTCCTAGGCGTGTGGACTTGCGGTCAGTTGCGGTCTTGGACTCAGACCGCCACAATATTGTTTGAAATGTTTCTCTCTGCCTCGACTTGCTAATTTGGCGGTCTGACAGGGTCAATCGGGTGGATATTCCCGTAATCTCAAGCCCAAGGCCGCTATTGCAGGATGCTATGTAATCCATCATCCCCATGCAATATGTGAACGGTTCGGTATTGCGGTGGATACACTCACTTGACAAGATACCCCTTTACACAATGATGTTGTCAGTGATTTCCTCGCTCTAGCACACACCACTTCTCCGCAGATGTATACTCCGGAAGCTGGATACCGTGGAACGGCCGCCATTCATTCACCACCTACGACGCTACCATCAAATTGACCAAAGTTGTACTGATACAGTGATAGAATTCTAACATACCAGAATTCGAAACGGCCATTTCGTACCATAACCACCTCCAATAGTCACAGCTGTAAGGTTAGTGTAAACTAGTATACTACTTTTGGAAGTTTAAAATTGAACTCTCAGTTTAGAATCCTCGACCGGTACCATCAGTCATACTTTCGGAAGGAATGTGGTGCGTCACAGTGGCCTTGAGCTCTGTCCGCCTTTCTCTGTGATGGTAATGGTGTCGGACTCATTGTCATTTGACTGACATACTCACGATATCTATTTCACGGTCTTCTTTCTCCTTGACCTAGTTCTACAGGGATTCACGGCGTCCGAAATCATGTGTCGAACTAGTATAAGTACAGTGTATATTCTACGAAGGGCACCATTGTACTCCTTTATCCCCTCTCACAACATGAAGTTTTTCGGTGCTGCACTCCTCACCTCGCTCTTTGCTATGGCCTCCTTGGCCGCCCCCGAGCCTCGTCAGACATTCTGTGCTGAGGCTGCTCGTTTCGGTGTCATGCAGGTTGTACCATCTGACCTGGTCCCTGGATCTGTTCGTCCTTTCTATTGAATCAATTTATGCTTACCGACTGACCGTATACATACCCTCAGTCTTACACTCTCCACACCGACTTCGAGTGTGGTATCAGCAAAGGATACATGCCCAAGTACCTCGACTACTATCTCGAGGTCCCGGCCGCTGTCAATAATGGACACCAGGCACCTATCCTCATCGCTCGTCGGGAGTTTGTCCCACCAAGTACCTCCAACCCAGAAGCATCCCTCACGTTCACCGCACAGGTACAAATCATGTTCAGTTCCATGCTAGTTCATCGCGTACTGACTCGCCACATCTCTAGATTCCTTTGTGGGACGGTTTCGTGCACAACTCGAGCTATGTAATCACACTTCACAACCATTACATCCAGAACACTACCGACAACCAGGAGATCTACCTGGTCGGTGGTACTCAAGTTGGCATCAATTTGACCACCTAGTATGATCCTATTTTGTTTATGCTTAAGGGTAGTTGAGTCCATAGTAAATGAACTGGGGCTATCGGCTTATGTCTCATCAAGTATGATATTCTGCAATCCAGTCCTGTTATATACGACCGCTTCGTTTACTGCCTTAAGCAAAAATTAACTATAAGAGAATAAATAGTCCAATGCTGGTTACAGAAAAATGGAAAGACAAATAGATGTAAACAGGTCTTTGAAAGTGGCGTCTGCAAGTTACGGTCTAGATGTACTTAAGAATCTCTCTTAAACAGCAATCTTCACTATGGATATGAACGAAACACCCAACGAAGCCTCAGTTGTTGCTAAACTGAATCCAAACCACGATACCAACTCGGGGTTGAAGCCTTCTATTGCTAAATCGCCATTCGACAATGAGGATGGCGATGCCGACCTTATCCTCCGAACCTCCGACAAAGTCGAATTCTACGTACACAAACTATTCCTTAGGAAAGCGTCTCCCATCTTCGCAGACATGTTTACTGTTGCTCGTTCTGAGCTCAGTATACATGTTGATGGGCCGAGCCAAACGCCTTACCTTCCAATCGTTGAAGTCGAGGAGCCCAGCTTCATAATTGATAGCCTCCTGAGAATCTATTATCCTGTTGAAGAGGTCGGGCAAACCTCGCTCAACAGGGTAGTGGATGTCTTTCAAGCGGCGTTGAAGTACGAAATGCACAAAGCCGCTACTCGTATGAGGAAGGAGTTCGCCACATACGCTCGGACGGACGCACTCTCAGTCTACGCGTACGCGTGTACTCTGAACTTGGAGAATGAAGCCAAGCTGGGCGCTGAGGAATGGAGAAAGCAATGCGAGCCTCGATTCTTCTTCTTTTCCTCCAGCAAATTTGCAGATTGTATAGCGGGTAAGACCTATCGACATGAGATGCAAGATAACACGGCAGGGCATCTCTATAGACTCATTCGATTTGTCAAATCGGGAGTCTATACGCCATTTTGCTCTCCACCTCCGCCTCTGCAAGAGTCAAGTACAGGATGTGAGGCCTCCAATATTGAGGATCAATCCAACATCTATCCGTTTACTCGCTTCCCTAACCCGGATATTATCATCCGATCCATAGATAATATCGATTTTCCGGCACATACTTCGATTCTTACCTACGCCTCCAACTCGACCTCCAAGATCCTACATTTACCAAAAGACCAAAATCCAGACGGGCTACAATCAGTAATCTGTGTTACTGAAGATTCCAAAACTATCGCTACTGTTCTTCAATTATGCTACCCATTCGCGCAGTATGAAGTATCAGAGGATACATGTACTGTCTCTCATATTGCTGGTGTCAGAAAGACAGCGGAGAAGTATGGAATTGTCAACGCCGCTCGACTCGCGTGTGACGTGATGGAGGACCTTATCGAGAAGCATGCTATACAAGTATATTTTGCCGCCAGGAGATACGGCTGGGAGAGGGAGGCCAAGTTAGCGGAAGCTCAGTGCTGGACGTTGTCCGACATCGAAGGTCCTGGAGCGTATGTTGCGGAGATGGAATTCGTGTCTGCCGATGTGTACCACCATTTATTGGAGCGTTGGTATGAAGCCAAAAGCCTCATATCAACGCCTTCACTGTCCTTGAGCTCCAGTGGGGCGATGAAGCCTAGGCAGAAACGACGGCGCCGTTAGATACTGACAACTTACTTGAAAGCGGTTGTATTACTATTAAGCCTCAGTCGTGTATTGTTCCACTACATTCCCTAGCATGTTATAAAATTTACCTCTACACGGTCATGATTTTTTTCCCTTCTAGAAGAAGGGTAAAGATGTGCCTTATGGTTCCCGACTACAGTAGTGGTCAATCCTCACGCGCACGAGTCACAATAACTTACAATTCCTGCTAGTGCCAGCGCTTGCCTAATTGAGGAGGATGCAACTAAAAAAGGCAATGTCTTTAGATCGCATGATACGAACATCATTATGTTGTGAATCCAAAGAGTTTCATCGCCATGCCATCCTCACGAGGATTCCCCGCGCGCCGATTCTAGGTAACAACGTCCTCATTTCCTGTTCGTCTGATGATGAATGATTTGTTTCGGGTTGCTGTACACTCAAACGATCCGCCTCCTGCTTCAACTCTTCGCAAGTCCCGAACGGAAGCGATCTGCTGTCACAAATATCTCAACGGCCCTGAGTGAATCCCCTATGAGTTGGTATAAGTGAGAAGACGTTCGAAAATAAGTTGTAATTCTCGTAAGGCGCGACAGTGCTGCAGCGAGACTATAAAGCATGTTAGTCCGTCAGTGGAAGAAGAGTGAAAGATAAACATTAGCAGATATAGGGAGGTATGGTTGGAGTATAGTTCAAGTTGCAGTGACTGCATTTATTCAGCAATCTGGATAATACTTCGGGAACAGAAATACTTGAAGTTGAGTAGTAATATGCAATAGACGTAAAGTGTGTAGAGTGTTCCGACCAATATATATTCTGGTTATTGATATTGCCCATGGTAATGCGAAGGCTGGGAAGATTTATAAAATCGCTGGAAATGGTGCTGAGTCAAGGTCACGTAGGTTGAGGGACCCAGAGATCGGAGTGAATATATAGGCCTACGCTGCCTATCGAAAGCATCACTCCTTCATGTCGCTTGCGATAGAGCTTTGAGATGCTTGTAAAGGTCGCCATGGTCCCGGTCCGAGCCATTCCTCGCAGAAAAAGAAATCGCCGTTGAGAGACTTGGGTTTAGACGATTACACAAGAACGTCTTGAAATGGACACAGATCTCTGAATGCAATTTCCCTTATGAAAGTATATGAGCTCCAGATCTGGGCAGCCATGCACGACAAGCGAGTGCACAGAAATCTCGTTAGGCAATTGAGTATGACCAGCTCAGCTAGGAGTTTATGGGTCGACGATGATTTTGCATGATTCTATGGGTAGGGTGTTCTTTTGTCGTGTGGTTTTAGTTGACGGGAAATAATATGACCTGGAAGTTTGAATCAGTTTCACAGTGAGATTGGGCACAGCCCAATATATGTATCTGTCATATACAAACATCCTCACGATTGTAGTGTTGTGGTGGTAAAGGGTAAAGTGGTATACTACTAACCGAGTCGGCCGCAGTGATGATATCTGACAGCTAGGATTCATGTGTACGGCGCTTGTTTCTCCTGCTTTTCTGCTTCCACCCACCAAATTCTTCATTTCTGTGCACGACCACACTACTACTTATCAATAACTGGCATATGGCTGCCTGAATAGTAATCGTATAATCAATACAACTACCCACACCTCCTCGTCTTTGGCTTCAGATTTTGGGTCAGATATGTCACTATTAGCTTCGTCCTCTCGGTCATTGAAGGCACAACATCTTCCAGCGGAACTGTTGGCAAGCCTATTCCACACTTGTCCTCCGCAATATGGCTCTGGTAAGTAATAACATCTAATCTGATGTTACCCGGAATCCACGACGTACGTTACTGACAGCAATACGTCCAGCCTCGCCGTCCCGTAGAAAACTGGTCAAGAGCCTAGAACCTAAATCAAAGGGTGGAAGTGCCGGTCGTCTGGAGGTGGCTCCAAGAAGGTCAAGGTTCGAACGTGACTCGGTTCCTCATACCGAAGCCAAGGATCAATTCGAAGCACGTAAAGAATGGATGCACACCCCTGGTCCCAAATTCACGCAACGTAGACGAACCCAAGATGACAGGAGGCCTCCACCCAGACGCTTCGAAAGACGTGAAGATACCACTCGTAGTGCGTTGCCACCTTCTATCCCTGACCACAAACCTTTGGATACAACGATCACACCTGTGAAAAGCCAAAAGCAGGTTCAGGAACTGATCGGTGAAGAGTTTGAGCTGTCACACAAAGGTGTGTCGACCAAGCAACTGCCAACCGAGTTCACATCGCCTCCACTCATGGATGGATTACTGTCATCCTTACTGCACGTTCTTGGTCCCAATGCTCAGCCTACGCCGATCCAAGCACTGTCGCTCAAACATTTACTATCTACTCCAACTGGTTCTCAGGAGTGGAAACAATTCCTTCTTGCTTCGGAAACTGGTTCTGGGAAGTCAATTGCTTATCTTCTACCTCTTCTCCAAGCCTTGAAACAAGGAGAGATGGATGGCACTGCTTCCCGATCATCAAAAGGTCATATAGCAAGTCCTCGTGCACTTGTTCTTGCACCCACGCATGAGCTGACTCGTCAGCTGTCAATCTTTGCGAAATCTCTGATTCACAACATCAAACTTCGGATAACATGTGCTTCAAGAGCTAATGTACCAACCCATTCCAAACGTCACGTCACTGCTTCCAAAATGGCTTCGGAGTTGGAAGTAGGTGGGTCTCAGGAAGGTGGTGAATTCCTTGTAAGCCCACAGGGCAATTCGGCGAGACCGGTGGACCTACTTGTAGGCACACCGAGTAAAGTGTTGGAAATGGTTAAAGGACGTGGTTGGGATCATGAGAGAAGAGATATCCATATCGAGGATACTTGGGGTACTGATGAACATGGCCGCAAAATTAGACCGAAGAAGTTTACCGTTGGACCTCCTGAGATCGGTTTGGAGAATGTCGAATGGGTCATCGTAGATGAAGCTGATGTGCTTTTCGGTATGTTATTCGTTACATGGGCTTATGTCTTTTTTGTTGTTGTCGCTAACGGACTCGGTTGATGTAGATCCTGACTTCCAAGAATCGACACGTATGCTGTTGGCTGATATTGCTACAGCTAGGGGTCAAACGATTACGTTCAACCCTGAAATGGTTCTTCCGTCTCCCAACTCAACCGCACCCGCACCCACCATTGAGGTCCCCAACTATCCCTTCAACCTCATTTTTACAACGGCCACCATCCCATCATCATTGGCATCTTACCTCGACAACTACCATCCATCTCTTACCCGGCTCGCGTCACCTAACCTACACAAGCTCCCATCTAGTTTACGGACAGAATATGAGTCCTGGACAGGTGGTCGACGTGAGAAAGACGTCGAGAACCGGATTCGTAAAGTCTGGTGGGAAGATGCTATCGCTGCAGGTCACCAGGCGACCTCGGAAAGTGTCACCAGCGATACCGGATTCGAGAAAAGTAAGATATTGATTTTCTGTAATAAGAGCGCGAGGGTGGAGGATTTAGGAAAGTACCTCACGGAGAGGGGTATCCCGAACGTTGCGCTGACGAGTACGAGTGAGACTAGGCAAATAGGAAACAACAGCCATCTAGATGCGTTCCTCAGAGAACGTGCAGGCGGTTTGGAATCCTCAGACCTCTCGAAAGAAGACAGAGCTAAACAACCTCACGTCTTAATCACCACTTCGCTACTCTCAAGAGGTCTCGATTTCGCTCCCTCTATCAAGCATGTCTTCATCATGGATGCGCCAAGGAACATGATTGACTTCTTACATCGCGCTGGTAGGAGTGGACGTGCAGGCGAGAAAGGAAAGGTTGTGATCTTTGGAAAAGGAAAGGGTCGAGGAGCAGCGAAGGATAGGGATGTTAGGTCGCGTGTTAAGGCATTGGTTGCTTGATCTCTCTAGACTATCTTACGCACTTCTATCTATTCATTACGTTACTTAGTTGATTTGCATATTCTGCTCTCAATACACCACTCATTCCTGCCTGACCGGTGGCCTAATTACAATTAGTCGCGTGACGACATCGGTCATCATGACGCGACGCGACGCGACTCGGTTAATTAGCAGCGGTTTTTGAACACAACCACCTAACTGAGTACTAACACATCATCATAGGACGATGCAGCCACGAAGCAAACGAATCAAGGTTGCCTCCGAACCTCCTGCCATCCTCAAGGGAGTCAAGGAACCAGATCTAGATGTCCCGAATGGTCGAGAGGCCCCCTGTGACTTGTTAGAGATGCCTATGGAAATCATTTGCGAGGTATGTTTAAGTATTGTTCGAAGGTCATTTCGCTGAGTTCATAATTTCATGGTGTCAGGTATTATACCTACTGCTCCCATTAGATCTCCTGCGTGTGACGCGAATCAATAAGGCTTTCCGTAACTTGTTGATGCATCGTAGCTCGCTTCATATATGGAAGAAAGCCAGGAAGAACATCTCAGGTCTACCAGAACCATTTTCGGATATGAGCGAACCTGCGTTTGCTAGTTTATGCTTTGAAATTGTCTGTCACGTAAGTCCATAGACCTACTACCTCGTATATGTTTTCGGACCACATTAATGTTTTCCTAGGGATGCTTCGAACCTCGAATGCAAAACATATTGTGGGAATTTCGTATGAAGCTTTGTAACGAATGCTTAAAGGCCAAGTGAGTCGTTACTTATGACCTGACTGTCCATCATACGAATGTAACATTTACTTTAGGACCTCAGAATCGCACGTATTGACGGTCCATGATCATAATAATCGTTATTGTATACTTCCTCATGTGTCCGTAAAACCCACCATTCCGGGGCACCGGTGTAAGCAAGAAAGACCTTCTCTCTCTTCCCGTCTCATACTTATTTTCCTGTCAGACTGCAACGGGCTAGTTCTCAAATCAGAAGCGACACGTATCAAGGAGACTTGGAAGGAATTGAAAACACAAAACGCGCGGGAGACATTCATTCGAGAAAACAAGGCTAGGGTTCAAGTTCTCGAGAAGGTGGGTCATTTGTACACTTGGTCATGAGCTTGACGTTGATGTTGTTTATTTGATAACTAAATTAGCATGTCGAAAAGTATCGGGCTTGGTTTTTGGCGTTCGAGACTGAGAGAGAAAAACAACTGGGTATTATCAGGAAGCAGAGATACCAGGAGTGAGTCTTTCTCATGTTATAGCATTAACATCACTAATCTCCATCTTCCCTCAGCATTCACAAAAAGCTGGAACAAATAGGCTATGGCGATGACATCGTGTGGGCGAAAGATCACGACGACAAGTACAGTTCAGTCGCTCATATCCATGAGGCGAAACCCCTCACACCACAAGGTAAGGCTCAGACTAGTTGTCCCCCGACCGGTAAATGGTTGCTAACATGATTTACATAGGGTGGAATGATATACGTAACAATATTATTGAGTATATCGAGGGCCATATCATACCAAAACGCACCAGGGATGAAAATGTGGCATTTTACTCATTATGCATGCCTTTCGTTCACAAAGCACGGATAGCCTTCGCGCGATCTTATGGCAATGTTTTCCCTCTGACTGGATGTTTTGGCTCCTTACCCGAAGTTCAGGCCATCGTGGATTCCTTAGACGGACTTGAAATCAGTATTGAAAGCTTCGACCCACTAATTCCTGTATTACCGAGAATCCTCGCGGACTGGAGAACGTCTGTCGAGAAAACGCTGGATATGTATTTGAGACAACACTTGGATCTCCCTGTCGACTCCTGCGTCAGAAACCTTGCCATTGCTGAATTTCTTCTCTGTGAAGACTGTCACCGGATCATTCCTACTTCAGGCCTCACGCCCGCTATCCATAACTGTCGTGAAAGTAACAAAGCCTTTCAACGGAATAATGGTCGCTGTCTCCCCGAAGATTACTTTACTATAACACTCATCAAAATGGGTATGAAGACTTGGAGCCCAGAAAACTATACTATCTTGTCTGATTATGTCAAGCCAATTCTCAAAGCTTGCGACATGGCGATCTCAACAACTGTACAGGAGCTCGACCAACTTGATCCCAGGCTGGTCTGCAAGTCGGGCTGTGATGAATCGGATACACGTACGATCTATCGCTGGAGGGATGCTGTAAGTCACCATCATCTCTATCTATTCCTTATTCATTCGGTTCTTGCAGGTTATTCATTCCATTCACACTCACAAAACGCTCGTTGACTACTGGTACCGCGGACATGGTATTGACCGCATTCGATGGGAAGTTCTTTCGAGTCGAGAGGCGAAGAAGTTAGAATCCGTAGAGCAAGCCGCCGACGAGTACGCAATCACCCAGAAAAATAAGCAACACGTCTGGGGGTGTCGACACTGTAATAAAAGTGGACTACATAGGGATGGAATCGTGCGACATATAAAAGATAAGTGAGTGACATGATCTCGACAGCTGCGACCCTCATTGCTGACCCAGTTAATTAGACATGGCATGCAAAATCCTGACGACAGCAGTTTCTTCTCCGAGCCTGATACACCTGCAACAATAAAGCATACTGTGCTTGTGATTCCGAATGGCTATAAGCAGTATATGGATCTTCTTCCGAGGTCTGCCAGGGATTTTATTGACACTGGACGCGCTGCGTTTCAAGATGGTTTGTAGGTTGTAACGCTTCAAGTTCAAACAAGACGCATAAACAGCCTTGTATCATAACGAGTTGTCAAATTATATAATCTTCACGGCATATTACGGAGCTCTATATATCAGTATTAATCGAAAGTACGACGTCTGCGCCTGCAGTTCTACTTATGATAAAGATATGCTTGCAAAGAAACTCAAACTGAACGTTTCACTGCCACAGTGTTGTACCTTTATGGTTTCCTTTCTGAGAAAGGCGCCTATGATGTAGTAGAGGAGTTCGATCATAGTACTAACCAAGTGCTGGCCCTACAACTCTACATTAAGTATACCACAACATCCTCCGAATGTCCTCAGCCCCTCGAAAGCAAGCACCCAGGCTAGCCCGTCCAGCAGCTCGATACTGGCAAGGCAAAGTTCCAAAAGGAGCAGACGCGTTACCTTCAGATTCTGACGAAGATGAAGATGAGCAACTCGAAGGTGGCGCGGATGGTGAAGAAGGAGATGTCCCCATTGAAGATATTGAGGAATACGAGGATGAACCCGGACTAGATGTGAGGAAGGTGGAAGTAGGGAAAGTGAAGGGGATGAATCTCGCGCTGCGGGATGTGAATATCTCGAAAGAGGGTCGAGTGATCGTTGCGGGGAAGGATGAGGTTGGGAGGACAGAGGTTGAGCAAGGTATGTTTGTGTGCTGTATTGAAACATTCTGGGTGTAGGTGAAGTGACTGGAAAGATATATCTTTTGTGTAGAGGAGGAAAGCGAGGAAGAGGAAGAACAGGAGGCTGTGGCCAAAGCTGAAGAGGTATGTATTAGTTTATACGTTTATCGTAATTGACCTCTCATTTCGCCATACGTACTTTTAGTCTAGTGAATATGAAACTGACTCTGAGGAGGAATCTGAAGAGGAGCCTCC
The DNA here is from genome assembly GCA_038087015.1 of Cerrena zonata. Taxonomy (NCBI): domain Eukaryota; kingdom Fungi; phylum Basidiomycota; class Agaricomycetes; order Polyporales; family Cerrenaceae; genus Cerrena; species Cerrena zonata. The sequence goes on from JASBNA010000011.1 coordinate 732,885, forward strand.
CAAACCTCAGTTCAGACCTGTCTTCGTACCAAAGTGCGTATTGTTCATATGTTTTCATGTTATCGATATTGATATTGGTAAATCATATTAGACGTGCTCGTGTAACAGTGGCAGAGAAAGATGCTCTAGCCCAAGACACTGAAGACGCTCTCAAAAAGAAGGAAGAGGAAGCAGAGCAACGTCGAAAGGAAAGTCACAACATGGTCGCAGAAAGTATTAGGCGTGAACTGCTTGAAAGTAAGTCCTAGATTCCTCATCGCTTAATTAATATATCTAATAATATACTGTCCATTCATACAGAAGAGAAAGAGGCCGAGGTACCAGACGTCGACGATACAGACGGTATTGACCCAGAAGGCGAATTCGAAGCGTGGCGTCTTCGAGAACTGGCTCGAATCAAACGTGACAAGGAGGAAGCCATGAGGAGAGAATTGGAAAGAGAGGAAGTAGAACGGAGGAGAGCGATGCCCGAAGAACAGAGACTGAAGGAAGATCTAGAAAGAGCGGAGAAGCTGCGCGCAGAGAAACCGAAGGGTCAACAGAAGTTTCTGCAAAAATATTGGCATAAGGGTGCCTTCCACCAGGTACGTTTGTATAGCGCTATTATAAACGGGGAAAGTCTAAAATTAATATCTATGTAGGACGACGAGGTTCTCAGGAAACATGATTACACCGAGGCCACGGAGTCTACTATGGATGTCTCGGTTCTACCCCAAGTCATGCAAGTCAAGAACTTCGGTAAACGTGGTCGAACGAAGTATACACATTTACTTGATCAGGATACCACGGCTGGTAATGGTGGGTTTGGTGGAACCGCCTCGGTCCAAGCTGGTGGAACATCCACGTCCGGCGGAGGTTGCTTCCTGTGTGGCGGTCCTCATATGAAGAAAGGTCAGATTATAAATTCATAATTTGCTTGAAATTTCATTTTCTGATAATATATTTACAATAGATTGTCCACAAAATCGGGACCTCCCGCCAGGGAAGATGGGCACGGGTGCAAATAGTAGTGCGACTGGAGTTACAGGTTCAAGGCAGTGGGGAGCCAAACGGAATGATGGAGACCGACGAGACCGAGATGGCCGAGGTCAGTCTTGGCGAGATAGAGACCGTGATGAGGGGCGAAGAGGTGGTTTCAATTCTCGACAGGATGAACGCGAAAGAAGAGACGACAAGGATCACAAGCGAGACGATCGAGGTTGGAATCATGACCGCGATAGCGACAGAGGAAAACGATATGACGATAGGGACCGGTACGAGAGGAGGAGGTCGAGGTCTGGTTCCCCGAGGAGAGATAGGTGGAGGGGAGATGATACACGGAATAAGGAACGACGCAGATCCCGCAGTCGGTCTATGGACCATGAGAGGGAAGAAAAACGGAGACGAGTTGCTTCTTGACGGAGTCAACACCTTCGAGTTGTGCTTGGGTTTCTCATTCTTATCTGACCACTTTGTACCATCTGTACGTTATATTAACATTCTATGGCATGTTTTGAGGCTTCCCCGCCGCCAATTCAGAGTAGCCGAGCACGTTTTAGTAATAGCCTCGAGATCAATTGGGTGATCGAGGTCGACGGTCGCTAACCCCGTAGGTCCCACGCCGGTCTCGGTACATCCATCCTGTCCAAAACCCTGGGGAAACCACTGCCAGGTGAAATACCCATGCTTGCTGGCCTGCGCAATCCTCTTCTCCCTCTTGCTTTATCTTCGTCTCTATATAGTGCTCGTATATTTTACTCAAAACTATCTTGTTAACCACTCTTAAACTTGGCGCTGAAAACCCACATTTTTACCCCGAGGAGTTGCGAGCAACTCTAATTCGAAATCATGCCGCGCACAGTCAAAGTCGCGGTCGTAGGAAGTGGTTTAGCTGGTCTGACTGCAGCCTACAGACTTAGCAAAGTAAAGCGTTTGGATGATGTTGAGTTCGAGGTTCACCTATTCGAGAAGGTGAGTCTGATGATCTACACTGTCAAATAGAGTTTATATTAATTCTAATTACACTAACAATCCCGATTTTTCAATGGCACCCAGGCGTCCTCGTTAGGAATGGACTCGCGTTCGGTATCCCTTGACTTGCCAGGATGTGAAGAAGAATACAGAGTTGATGTTCCCATGAGGTCGTTTCAAGGAGGTAAGTAATTTTTTCTATCAGGTTTATTCCTTTCTATTGAAAACAGCGTACCTTCTGGGAATGTAGGATACTACCCTCAGTTAATTGCACTTTACAAACACCTGGGTGTCAAATTCCGTACAACTGACTTTTCATACTCATTCTCCACATTATCACCATCGTCAACGGGGACGCCTCTAAGAGGCGAGAACATGAAGACCGTCATGATTTATAACGGTTCATCCGGCACACGAGGTGTCGGTATTCCCTCTTCGCTCTTCCCAAGGGGCATACTCAAGGCAGAAGACAAACTGGTCAAATATTGGGCATTAACACGGGGATATGCCCTCTACTTCCTGCAAACACTGCTAGTCTGTTCCTTTATCTTCGTCTTCTCTTATACTCTCTCCCACTCCGCGTAAATGTGCCGTCGACTATTCATCTACCATTAGGAAAAGGACGTCACCCTTTCCAAATCCACACAAACCTCCCTCAACCGTATATTGTCATTGACGTCCTTCCGACCAGCTCCAGGAGTTACCTTGCGAGAATGGACACTTCATACCGCACCCACTTACCCGGTCTTCCAGCTTCTTCGACTAAACATCTATTGGTATCGATTCGTTTCAGACGTCGTAATTCCTCTGTTTTCGGCTGTTTGCACAGCAGGCGAGGACTACATTTGGGAAATGCCTGTCGAAGAGATTTTGGATTACATATGGCTGACCGTGGGGACACATCATTATGTTGTGGCGAATGGTGTGAGGGAAGTCGCTAGCAAAATGACAGGTAACATGTCGAAAGAGCACTTACATCTAGGAGAGCCGATTCTTGAATTGGTCTACTCAAATCCAGATGGGGAGGAGAATCCTAGAGTCGACATTCGATGTTCGAACAACAAGTATACGAAGGATTCTCGCATGTCGTTTTTGCTACTCAGGCGAACCACGGTTCAACACTCTTGAAGACCTATCTCGATTCATGTCCTGAGTCATCGTTAGACTCCCAAGAACTATCTTCGCATAAGCAAGCTGTGCAAGCGCAGATTGATTGCTTGTCTTCATTCAGTTACTGCCCAAGTATAGTCATCAACCACACAGACGAAAGGCTTGCTACCTCCCTCACAAAGCGACAGACGAGACCTCAACCTAGTCCGAATTGTCTCATCCTCATCCTCGTCCACATCTCAACTTCCATCGAGATCGACTGAAAAGTCGGCCCCGAATGACTTATGTCTCCCACCGACATACACGATGGCTACGCACGTTCTCCCTCCACCTCCACGTCCAGCACCATTATCCGCCGTCAAGTCTGGTCTTGCTACCCCTCCAGACACTACTAACATCTACCAAACCACGAATCCCATTATTCCTCTTGAACCGGAGACAATCCTGAGTGTTGCCAAGATGGAACGAGCGGTGGTCAGTGTCAAGGGGAAGAACGCGTTGAAAGGTTTATGGCGCGAAACTTGGGAAACGAACGAAGTCGCTGGCTCGAGATTGTGGAGATGGGGTTGTGCGGGTCAAGGTAGTGGAGTTCTGGGTCCTTTGCAAGGTGCCGGAGCGTTGAAACCCTCTAACACCCATGACGAGAGCGATGGGAAAGACAACCTCCCGAAGGATGCCAGGAATTTGGATATGTGGTTCATTCGCGCATTGTGGTATTCCGCTCTTGGAGGGATGTGTAGTGAGTGGTCGTAATGTTGTTGAGCAGGGTATTTGGGTGAGCGAGGGGGTCAGATGTGAGGAGAGATGTTGGTAGATTACTAATCTTTTGTGTCATTGTAATCTACTCGATGTCTATTTGTATACTTGTCACTCCTTCCTCGTTTTCTCAGACAGTGATCAATTTGGCGATGAGAATAACAACGACCTATATTTCAATGCACCCTCTTGCACGACAAACATTGCCCAGTACAAGTAAGACCGATTTATCTCGTCAACCATAGCTGGGAGAGGATGAACACAGACTATATGGTGACAGCAAATCCCGAAAGCGGGCGAAATGTTGGAAAGCAGAGGAATAGAAACATGAGTCTCTGATCTACGTTAAATAAAGATACTTTCTTACCGTTCCCTTCACGCGGCAACACATTTGTATGAAGAAAGACTATCATTGAAATTGGTACCTTCCAAGTCGGGAGCAAAAGCACCATTCTGGACGGTTACTGCAGCACCTTTGCAGTTCACGTCACTAAATTTGCAAGTTATGAGCGTTTTGTTTTCAATATCTCGAGCCTTTAAACGATAAACTTACACAAAGAAAGAGCATGAAATACCACTATCGACCATAATAGAGGAGATATCATCGACGAAGTCGCCGAAAATGTTAAGACAGCTACTTGGGATACCATTGACATTGAGGGAACCACTTTCGCCACCGGCGTTGATATCGACCCAGACTAAACCAACATTAAAATCCTGGGGAGTTGGCTAAAAGGAGATCGACTTTCTTGTCAGGAACCAAAGATGCATATGTTGCGAGTGAATACCTGAATGGCACCTGGAGACGGGCCAGCTATGATGCCAACGGGAGGAGCAGCATTATCGTTCTATTCAAGTTATGATTGCGATCAGAACATCTTCGAAGATATATACCAATGGAAGCCGTACGGGCTTACTGCTGCGAACACCGGCAAAGGCAACAGTCGAGACGATGGCGATGAGTTTAGTAATGAACACCATGACTTCTGGAGGCGGGAGGTTCAAACGCAGGCAGAGGCAGAGGCAGAGGCAGATAAGCGAGGTTATTGAAGAATGACCCAGTCATAATTTATAATGTCTGCGACAAGCGGTTATGCATGTTAGTACAATTATATCACCAATCGTTCTCGTCTCTGGGCCTCGGGGCTTCCGACGTGTGAGTGACCAAACCTTTCGTCCGAACTCGGAGAGTGTAAGGCCTTCCCTTTAGAGATATTGTATTCAATGGCGGGAGTATTCTGATACACAGAAGTCACCTTGAGATCTCTTTCAACTGTTCCCTCGTCTATGAAGGATCCTAAAGTACCTGAGCATGCGCCGTGGGCAGTAATGGTCCTGAAAGGAACCCAACAATCCAGGGGGGTATTTGCTTCATGTGGTCCCATGAACGAAACCAATGCTTCGCCATATATACTAACAGAATGATGAAGTGTTTCAAATGTCACACTTGACAGACGTAGAGAAGTCCTCTCGAAAGGTTGTAAGACCAGAGGCACATAGAGTACCAGAAATGAGACAGGTTCTAGAGGTGGCGTCAAAAATTGACAAGTAGTTGGGACGAGAATGCGTGGAGGTTGGTACGATTATTGAGCTTACCGCTGCCAGTCTATGCCTGTATCCTCGCGCAGGCTACATGTATACTACATCTATGGCGGGTCAAGTCAGTGATGTGATAAAAATAGATCATAGACAGACATGGCACGGATTGAATCCTTGAAGTACAGGTTCCAAACATCATCACGGGAGTGGGACCTGAAAGGTACTTACTTCGATAGCTATTTTTCAGGCCGTCGGAGAGCGGAGAAGATGGAATACTGTTCTTTGCGGAACGGCATTGATAGTAAGTCTATAGTGAGTGAGGTATAGGCAGTGACTCCGAGTTGATTCGGAGTGCTAGCGCTTCTATTCTTCCGAGTCTTCAAGTTTCAAGAATGTGACGAAAAAGGAAGGTGTATATGTATACATCGGCTGAGTGGTGACACGGCGGCTCGGGAGTAATAGATAGCGTTCATCTTCACTGGACCCGAACAGCGCAAACGACGGCCAGATTGTTACAAACTCCATTTCAACAACCTATTGCAGAACATGGATCTACACGAAGAATCCTTTGTGGTGAATCATGATAGAAAGTGCGATATATTTATTGAACTACAGATAAAGCATCAATATCTGGCTTTAAGGGATCATCCTTCTCGAATTGTGATCACGCGGCAACTTGAAAACACTGGGAGGAAGAAATGCTATCGTTAACATCGGTACCCCCTAGGTTGGGAGCAAAAATATTGTTCTGGACAGTGACGGAGGCACCTTACACTTGGGATCACTAGCATTTAAAATTCAGGAAATGACATAGGCAGCTTACACGAAGAAGGTGCGTGAGATGCCGCTGATGACCCCAATAGAGGATATCATATTATCGAAATCCGAACCAGTGAGAATATTGCAGCAGCTGCTTGGGATTCCATAAACAGGCAAAAATGCAGCGTCGCCATCAAATTGGATCTTAGTCCAAACTTCGCCAACCGTGAAGTCTTGAGGAGCTAGCTAGAAGAAGAAAACACACCATCAGATGCTGACAATGTGTCCGCACATGTTGTCGTAGTTACGTTTACAGCGGGGGAAGGGAGATCGTCGGCTGTGACCTCAAGAAACTTAACAGTACCACTATTCTAAATCGTGAAGTTAATTAATAGAGAACTCAGGGAGTGAATAGAGTGAGACACTACCTTAGTATTATTTACAGCGACAGCACCAGTAGTGACAACAACCGAAATGATAGCAAAAAGACGAGTGAAAGGTGACATTACGACTGTTGGACAAGGCAGAAGTATTGAGGTTTGCAACCTTCTTTAATCATTACTGGCTATATTAAATAGCTGTCAATATTGCTCCCGTCACCCTCTGAATGAGTAAGGTATTCTTATTCTAGAAATCAAGACGGATGAGAAAGAATCACTAAACCCCAACTCCGAGGGTTATGAATACAATACCATGTATCCCAGGGTTCGTGTTACATCTACATTTAGAACAGGTTTTGCGTACCTAGAACTTTCTCATGACAAGGGCGACCCTGTAAAATTGATGAACTCGGTAGAAAGCTGTCACCCTTTGACCCCGTGGACATAATGTATGATTCGCTATACATGATATTCCAGTGAAGAATCATTCTTGAAACGTCTCACCACTTGAGTTCGCTGTGCCTAATCCATGAATAGAGCAACAACCGATGGACGTTTAGTAAAGCAACATCCAGACATGCTACAAAGCAGACATCATTAAGAGTTGGATTATTGCACCCCAATTTGCGTAATCCTGTCGAGAAAATGATGTAACTCACCAGCATGATGCACTGTCATCTTCCGGCTATTGGGGGGCAATATTAGTAGTCTTTCTTTCGGGAAGGGTTCTGATTGCCACTGCATGTTATGAGTGAGCAGCCTGAATTAACTCTTCATACCCGTGGAGTCTATATGTCGATCTAAACAACTACTACGGAGATCTAGTATAAATGTCCAACCATTGCCCCTTAGGTAGTCAAGTTGATACCAACTTGAGTACCACCGACCAAGAAGATCTCCTGGTTGTCGGTAGTGTTCTGAATGTAATGGTTGCGGAGCGTGATCACATAGCTCGAGTTGTGCACGAAACCGCCCCATTTGGGAATCTAGAAGGGTAACGAATCAGCATGGAATACACCGCCCTGACAAGACTATGTTACCTGTGCAGTGAACGTGAGGAATGCTCCTGGGTTAGAGGTGCTTGGTGGGACGAACTCCCGACGAGCGATGAGGATAGGTGGCTGGTGTCCATTGTTGACAGCGGCCGGGACCTCGAGGTAGTAGTCGAGGAACTTGGGCACGAATCCCTTGCTGATACCACATTCGAAGTCAGTGTGAAGAGTATAAGACTGAGGGTGTTTATATCATCAGTTTGCAACGATAAACACAAATTGATTCAATAGAAAGGACGAACAGATCCAGGGACCAGGTCAGATGGTACAACCTGCATGACACCGAAACGAGCAGCTTCAGCGCAGGATGCCTGGCGTGGTTCGGGGGCGGCCAAGGAGGCGGTAGCAAAGAGGGAGGCGAGGAGTGCAGTACCGAAAAACTTCATGTTGTAGGGAGACGGAGGGGTACAATGATATCCTTTGTAAATTATACACTGTACTTATACTAGCTCGACACATGAGTTCGGACGCCGTGGATCTCTGTGGAACTGGGTCAAGGAGAAGAAAGACCGTAAAATGGATATCGTACCGAGTGAGATTACATTAGCATCACAAAAAGCTCAATGTTGCTGTACGAGTCGCGTACATAACCCCGAACGTGTGAACCATGGTCTGGGATACTAGAAATCCACTTCCAAATTCGAAGGTAGTGCGTCGGTTTACAGTAGTCTTCTAGCTGTGACCATCCGCGACATTCATAGCATCACTCGCTCGTAGTATCGTATCAATGTATCAATACAACACAATACAGCTTGAATTTGGGTCAATTTGATGGCAGTATTGTATGCGGTGAAGGAGTGGCGGCCGTGTCACTATAGTATCCAGCTTCCAGCATTTGCATATGCCAAGAAATCCCTTTGGCGGTGTTATAAATCGCCGATAACTATGCAACCTGCATTTGTAGAGGAGGAGCTCGACAACATTGGTTCAATGGTTGGAGGACAGAGCTGAGGACAGTCGCGCTAAACAAACGGCCCCGCGGACTCCCACGATTTTGATGCACCCGTATTTTTTAGTTCCTCCTCCCAAGTCATGTACATGACTCAGCCGGCAGTTGGGAGGTAAGTGCCCAATTCCAAGTGAGTCCTTGCATTAGACTTCTCAGTATCATACAACAGGCTCTCGCCAACTCAGGAACTGGATCATGGGGTGCTCAAAATCTGCTTCAATCCTCTCACAAATGAGTCAATGCAGCATCCCTGACTCCGACTCTCTAGAACGTACTCACTATCCGTTGATCCTCAGTTGATATAGTCAGATCCAACTACCTAACGAGACAACCAGTGGACCCTCTATTCCCTGCGCCACGTCATGGGTCTCGATCTTGAGTTCATTCGTCCTTAAGTAGGATTACGCCCTGACACCTAGGTGTTCTCATCTGTGGAAGGACAGAAGAGTGTCGAGCCCTCTGACATATTGGTGATAATCGTACGGTATATCCGCCCTACAAGGCACGAGCTAGGCCAAGATCATAACTTTGTCCTCAACAAGGTCCACTTTGACTGTAAAGGAATATTACGTTGCGATAGGCTGCTTAGGATCTGCCGTTGTTCCTATTCCCTGTTGCTCTGAACTTAGGCGGATGCGTGAAGTAAAATGTGCGAATTGGTACGATATCGTATGCTACTCGCCTTTGAAATCCCATTTAAACAGCAGAGGTATGACCATAGGTGCTGCCCTAAGCTAACCTGTCATTCCATCGCCGGCTACAAATTGAATATAAATGATTTTCTAACTTATTGCTTCATCCCAGGCTTACAGTACTGATGGTCTTCTGAGTTGATCCCCCTACATTACGAGCAAGGTTCACGTCCAGTCCTCACCTAGATGTCGGGCGAACGTGGGATGTGCCGCTTTCTCAACCTCACTTCCGACTACATGACCGCATGCAACGGTCATCATAAACCGTTGGTCACGACGAAGTACAGGGTCGGCATATCACGAGGTGATCATATTCACTCATTATTACCGTTCTGGATCAAAGACGTTGTGGCGCTCGAGTCTATTGGCAAAACGCTGATTTCGGTCATGGGATACCTCCTTGCGAAGTCTAACCTAGTATTTGTCTCCAGGAAACAGTATAAAAGCACCCTGCTCATGGAGCTGTTGGAGTACAGTGCACAAGTCAGTTCGCTATTGCACTAACCCCTCCAACTTCACCATAATGCGTTTCTCTGCCACTCTTCTCTCCACCGTCGCCCTTGTCCCGACATTGGCATGGTCATTGACCGTCTCTCCTGCTGTGACTCCCTTCTGCCAGTCACCCTCTGTTGTCTCCTCGACCACCATCGGCGAGAACAACGATGTCCAGGTTCAGACTCTCAAATGTGCCAACGCTATCACGGAGGATGCCGTCAGCAAGGCTTCCTTAGACAAACGCCAAGTGAATGTTTGTACTACTGACTGTGAGCATGTCCTCCAAGCTTGATGATATAAACCTCGAGATGGACTAATCCGTTCGTAGGCACGAGGAACTGCTTCACTCCCTCTGGTGGAGGACCTGATCCTAATGAATGTCACGTCATCGCAGACGCACTGTTGTTTGATAGTCAGAACGTTGGTGCGTCTTCTGGCTAAAATTTCCTCATCGCGAACACTTGTACTCATTCCACAAACAGGAGCTTTGTTCACGATTCCAGCCAATGCCTCAGTGGTTACCATGCAATTCCGCTCCTGCCTTACCTTCTTTGTCAATCAGGCTGGCGTCGATGAACAGTTCTGCCGCACCGGCTGGGTAAGTCAATTGAGTAGAAGGATTAGCATTCTGGACTAACATCTTCTTTAGTCATCCATCATCGACAACGTTGCTTTCAACTGTCAGGCTACCCAGAACGCACATGGTGGTAACTGTGTCCCTCAAGACCAACGTTGGTTCATCCAGTACGTATTGCTTTTCCTCAATAGAGTTCTGATTCTGATTGTCATTGTAATTTTAACTTTTATAGAGTTCAAAACGTCAATGCCTAGGCGGTCCTTAGTTCGTATTTCGAATACCCTGTAACGGAGACATCGCTTCTCAGAGATGGACCAATATTAGCTCACGGACTGTATAACCCGTAGTGTTAGTGAATTTGACTCTCGGTGTTCGATTGTTCCTGAATCTTGTGTGAAATTTCACTTGAGCAAATGCTTAAAGAGTACTTGGTATGATGGCCCTTACAAAAATCGAAGGCGGTTACATACAACAACAGAATTGACATTGGTAGATCGATATTTGTACAATGACTCGGGATAAGAACATAAGACCGCTAACCATATCTCTGTATCACGTAAAGGTACAATTCAACGATCCGGAGCTCCCTAAGTCCTGATCGTTCCATAAGAAGAAAAGTCCGATTTACAAGAGCAAATAATGATGAATCCGAAGATCCGAACTTCTTCATTGACTACATCATTTATTCCTCATTTAGACGTGTTGAACCCTAACAGAGAGAATATGGTCAGATGTGGCTACATTATTACATATTTCACATACTGGATGAACCATCTCTGGTCTGCGGCGACGCAGAGACCTCCGTGCGCGTTCTGCTGAGATTGACAATTGAAGGCGACAAAGTCCAAAACGGCCGACTATATAATGATGGTCATGGTAAGTATATTAATATTCGAGTATTATCCATCTCACTCACCCAGTCAGTACGGCAGTATTGTTCGTCGATACCGGCTTGGTTGACGAAGAAGCTCTTGCAAGAGCGGAACTGCATCGTAATCACGGACGCGTTGGCCGGGATGTTGAAGAGAGCTCCTGTTGTGGTAATATTGCTACCGATGAGTACCTGTTACGCTCTACGGAGCATTTTGTAATGCTACTTACCAACGTTCTGACTATCGTACAACAATGCATCGGAGATAACATGACACTCGTTAGGGTCCGGTCCTCCTCCGGAAGGAGGGAAGCAGTGAGTGTCGCCTGAATACAATATCATTAAACTCAGCATGACTCGTAAACCATCAGAAGCAACTACAGTCCTTACATTGTGCGCCGCAAACGTTCACAGGTGTCTGTCTCTTCTCGATTTGAACAACATCTGTGACCTTGTTAGCGCAAGAGATAGCATCGACTTTGACATTCTTCTGTTCGCCGATGTAGACTTCGGAGATGACAGTAGGGGATTGGCAGAATGTCGAGATAGATTCAGGAGCGATGGCTGTAGACAAAACAGCAGCGGGTAGCAAAGCAAGGAGGATAATACGAGCTAGCATGGTTGGTAAAGTAGGTAACTTGTGCTAATACTGTAGTAGGAGTATGAAGTTTCTTAGGTCCGGCTTGAGGCTGTTTTTATACCCTTCTCCCTATATCCAGACTTCATCCAGAGCGTTGGCTCCCTGAAGAGAGGGCCATCGAGTAAAGCATAATGCATAGACCAGCTGAGGTCAGGACATGGCTCCAGATGGTAGAAATCAACGCATGACCCTGACTCGAAGGTATGAACTTACCGGCGGGCTTGTTATCCCGACCTCTTTTAGCATTGAAATGAATAAAAATGCAATACAGGAACGCCTCACACTCCAATATTTCTCGGTCAATGAAATAAACCCGTTTGGGACCTCCGACAACGATCCGAGTGAGTAATGGAGAGACTTTGGACGGCGTCCGGTCATGCTTCTCCGTCGTACTTGACAGCGGGGGCGGAAATTGAAGGGATTTTTACCTTCTAGAGTTTGACCATAGTGAGCTAGCGGCGTCCAGACTACTCAATGAAGGCAGACAAATGGAGCTTGTCATCAGAGTAAAAGCAGTCGGAGACCGTGAGTTGGATCCGACAACGGCGAAAGGACTTCTGCTAGATGACGTATGGTTCCTCTACCTTCGACGAGGAAGTAAGCCAGAATTTTGCTCGTCGAGAGAGCCGCACTATGATTAGAGTCGAGCATTTTGTCCGTGTACTAACTAAGTAGCACAGTGACTGTGCCATCATACGAAGGAGTTCAAGACACACGTTTGCAAAAAGACGCCTACGCTTTGCCAGTGAGTAGCCGATCCCGTTCTGTCTTGCGTAATTCCAAAGTCAATTAGCTGGGAATAACAGGCATCTGTCGGAGTCAAACTCTCTTTGAAAGTAAGCTTATATGTAAACGCATATATTAGATCAAATGATAATAACAACGTTATAAATACTAAGAACTGTTACTCTAAGCCAAATCAGCAAACCCAACTCTCCTATTACCGACGTCAAAAGCACTATAAACACCCCTTAAGAATACATCTCCAATGATCCATAAGCGAGGTTCTACCCCGTTTCCGTCATGACCGACGAGACCACTGAGACATCTTTTTGAGGCAGTCGATGGAACAGGCGTAGGGGAAGATGTCATTGAAGATGACATGGTAGTCGAAGTCGACTCAGATTCAACATCGTTTCGCTTGACTGGAGGAGTCGGGATCGAAAGTACTGAGGAAGGAACAGCAAGGGTGATTGATGGTGTGGCTAAAACCGTTGCGCTTAATGAAGAGGAGCTCTGAGGCCTTTCAGCTTCAGGAAGCTCGCCGATGTTGAGGATTTCCTTTTTGATTTTCCACTCTTTCCCACCAAATACTAGGCCGATATCAGGCATCTGATCACATGGAATACTGTAAAAGCCTGAACCTGCTGAAGGAGCTAGTTGAGCGTCCGGAATAAGGGAGTAAATGTGCGAAACAAGGTCCGTGGCACCAACAAGGAGGGTTGTGCCTGTGTCGATGATAGAGGGGATTTTAGAAGGGGGGTGTGGGAGTGGATGTGGTATTAGTGGAAGCCGTGAAAGATGGGGTGCGATTGGTATTGGATGTCGCGTTAAGTTTGATGAGGGTGCCGTTGAGGGTTACACCATCCATTTCAATTTGCCAGTACGCCTAGACGGAGATATCAGCTCCTGTGGTTCTTGTTATTTAGGGGCGAGTTTTCATTACCTCTTCAGTAACGGGCATCCAGCTGAAATCGCCTTTGAAGAGTGCCTTGTTGACACCACCCAGGTATAGTTCCGAATCTTCATGGCTAAGTTTGAAACTGAACACCGCTTCGTCGGTTTGGTTTTGTTCTACTAGCGTATGAAAAATGGGGTTGGTATGATAGTCTGATAGTGCCGGAAAGGCTAGGCCCACAAGACCGTCCGGTTCGAAACGATCGCTAGAGAAACCTGAGGAGTAGGCTAGAGCTGCCCCAAAAGATTGATTGTATGCCTAGAGAACGCTCAGAACTGAATAGAAATATGCGCAAATGGATACTCACAGTAATACCGGCAATTTGGACATCGTCTGAGTACTGCAGTCCCCGTACTTGGCTCCCATCTCCGTAACGTAACGTGAACGGCTTTGTTGCGTCTTTTGAGGTGGAGCTTTCTGAGTTATCATAGCTCTTATGACCTTCACAATTAATGTGGCACAATTTGTGGGGAAGGAAGATATCGCTGCTTCCGGTGTCGAAGTCGACAGAGAAGATTTGAGGGGGAGTCCCAACAGAGATCTCTCCATGCCAGAGAGCGTTACCGTCATTTTCTAAAGTGCTGTGACCGGTCGTTCGCTTTTCGTGGGTTTCTGTGTCCTCAAAAGAAGAATCAATCTCATTTGTTTTACTGTTTTGAGAAGCCGGATGGTCAAGGCGATGACGACGGCCTGTATTACGAGAATAGGCCCTGAAGCCATTTTGGATTTTACTGGAGTTCAAAATATGTCAATATTTGTACAATCGAGGTAAGAATATAAAGCGTACGCAGTGGCATGAGATAAATGGTCGCGGAGGGCATTAGTATCAGTACCGTCAGGTCCTGTAAACGACCCGCGTTTGCTTAAGGATATTGATCTCCCACCGGACTTCTGGTCAACAGGAGTGGCTGAGGTTGTAGATGAAAGAAGAGCAAATGAAGAGACAAGAACAAGAGAGAACTTCATCCTGGAAGTGGTAATGTTAAAAAAGAAAAGAGATATGAAAGATGAAAGCCAAATCAATATAGAAACTCACCATGAAGGGGAGCATCTTTATACATTTCGTGAACATCGGAACGGATGGTGTGAAATAGCGGAGTCGCTTCGGATCGTGTTTAGTGACATCCGAAAACGACTTGAACGATCCGCTACCGAACGTTGCCGTCTCGGTAACCGGTCGTTCGAGTCGCGGTCGATGGGCTTGGGTCTGCTATTTTCGAGTATCTTGTTTTTAATGAAACTAGAGGAAGTGTGCTGCAGTGCGAAATATACTCATCAGTGCTCCTACTGGTCAGGTCGGTGACTTAGAGGACTCGGAGCGGGATTCTTAGTTCTATTTACTCTTATTTGGCGCCGTCGGAAGGACTTACCTATTTTGGAAGTGATGACACAAAATGGGAAATATACCACAAGGCTAAGAAGTCTGGACGCCGACTCGTCGGATTCATAGGTACTAATTTTTGTCGTAACCAGTCATCAGAATTGACGTATCACTACCACATATACACAATACACATGTAACTTCCTCTTTACTTCCACAATAACGTCACAGGCTCATTAAGATCGACCGAGAGGCTGCTGAGAGTCAATTTCTGCTGAGCGTCGACGTACTGGAATTCGACATCGGCGCCGTTCAAGCTAACACTGGCGGGCTTCAAGGCACCAAGAATTGTGATAGCATCGAGATTTTGGGTAACCTTGAATGTTCCGTGATGGGTGATGGATAGGCCACCTTTTTGAGACTTGAAAGTCAGGGTTGAGTTCGGAGTAGGAGGGACAGTTTCGCCATCGTCAATGTAAGCAGTTCCGAAGGCGTATCCATCGGCCGCCTGCGATACAAGGAGGGAGTATGGTCCTTGCCGGGTTTCTTCAATTGTATAAGCGGGCTGAGAATGTAAGAGGATGGCGGATCCATCCCTAATGTGGACGTTGATGGTTCCTAAAGGTGCGTCGAGGGTTGTGTTGGTTCCAATGGAAGCATTGACAACGTCATGGGTAAACCAGTCTCTCCAAGTGACGCGACCTCTACCGGGGAATATTCCTGCAAATTGGATTACCAATCAACGCTGCCTGTCTCTGTAATATCTGAGTGAACACGTACCATCGACAGTAGACACATTAGGGGTCAAGACCGGGGTAACTAAGATGTCTCTTCCAATCAGATATTGGGTATCTATTGAGAAGAGTTCTGGTTCATCAGGGAACTCGAAGAACAAAGCCCTGACTGGGGGAGCTCCGAATGAAGAAGAATTAGCGAACAAAGTGTACTATCAATATAAGGTCATCCCTAAATGCTCTTCGAGAAACAACAGTAGCACGTACCCAGTATGGCAACAGGGCGTAACGGGCGGCGATTGCTTGACGTGCTGCCTCGGCTACACTATCCCATCTGTATGGCTCTTGGGATAATGCACCTCTCTGGTTGTGATTCCTGTAAAATGGCATGAACGCAGAGAGTTGCGTCCAGCGATTACACAATTCCTCGTCCGTGT
Organism: Cerrena zonata; assembly: GCA_038087015.1. Classification (NCBI taxonomy): domain Eukaryota; kingdom Fungi; phylum Basidiomycota; class Agaricomycetes; order Polyporales; family Cerrenaceae; genus Cerrena; species Cerrena zonata. The sequence continues at coordinate 748,825 of JASBNA010000011.1, forward strand.
TACCAATAAACCCGCAAGTATCGGCACCAACCATAGGGACTTGGAAGAGCTGGAACTGGAGGACACCTTGAATGTTCGCGTGTAGGTACACCCATAAACTCATGTTATCACCAAGCCAGTGGCCAGTCCATTTACCGGAGCTTGGGAACGTTGACCGACTGATTATGAATGGCCGTTTTCCAGGGTGGATAGAAAGCAACGCAAGGTGTGTTGCACGTTCTTCCATAAGACCCCACAGGTTGTGGACATCGATTTCAACAAAACCACCCGCATGTGTTGCATTGGAAGCAACAGTATGAACAGAGAGAGGGCCAAAACCATTATGAATAGTGTATGGCGGCACGTTAACATCAAGCCCAGTCTGACCTCCTGCACCGAGGCCTCGTTTGGAAAGGCTAGAAGGATTCGGTCCAACATCGTTACCAAAAGTGATAGTGCCATTGATGGTAACATTTCCACTTGGGCCCCATACGCTCGAATTGTAGCTGCAAGAATTTATGAGCAACTTGGTTTCGTGAAGTAAGCAGTACGTAACTCACCCTTCAGGATAGTCTGTTATCGGCATACCGGGGTCACCAGGTAGGAGGAACGGGGTGCTGGTGTTTGATAGGTTTGCACCTGTCCCGCATGATCCTTCACAGAACGAAGATGCTTCATTCATATCGAGCCAGATACCAGAGAAGTCGACACCGCTCTGTGACCAGTTACGCAAGGACTCGGTCCAGTATTCTACAGCGTTTTCAGAGAACCAGTCAGGGAACACCTAGGACATAGATCAGTACAGTGCATATTATCCCTGATAACCCTGAGCTTACCGTATACCCAGGCCAAACTTGCCCAATGTATTGGGAACCATCGGGATTTTTCATAAACGCATCACTACCTTATTTTAGTCATCGAAGAACACCTATACGAGTTTGTTACTCACAGTTCAACACCCCTAGTATATGGATCGTACTAGAAAAGATACATGTTAGTGAAACTAGTGAGATAAAATAACTCATAGATAGATTACCATGTCGGTTTCGTTGACTTGATGTGCGATAGCCGCGTCTACAATCGAAATGAAGTGTTGATGATTAGCAGTCTATGAGTCAAGTATAAGGTCCAAGTAGGCTTTCAAATATGGGAAGTGGAACGTACCAAGTCTTCGATGAATGCCTTCACTTCATCGATAGGAAATGAAATTGGATCGTTGGTGAAATCCCGTACAGCATGATAGAGATCAATATCGTTCCACATGACTACCCAACAAATGTCAAATTCGGTTCAAACCTTAGACGACGTAATCAGTGACACCTCTACTAACCTTCCAGAGGAATGTTTGCCTCTCGCATTTTCTGCACCTGTTCTTTAGTATCATTCACGCTAACATATCCCCATCTGCACAAGTGGAAACCGAATCCCCAGGCGGGCTGCCAAGTGGGCATTCCAACGAGTTCTCCATACTGTTCGATGACTTTCTGAGGCGATGGTCCCGAGAAGAAGTAGAAGTCGAGGGTGCCACCAAGTTGACGGTATTCGATCAAAGAAACGTTAGAAGAAGGTGGCGTTAGGAGAAGAATATCGGAACCAGACGCGCTAAAACAAATTCGGATCAGTCTAATAAATCATTTAGGATGAAAAATTGGTGTTAACCTGAACAGGAAGACACCGTGAGATGCTGAAGTATTCATCGCAGAGTTGAACCGATGTTCCATGTAGACAGGATGAGAACCATAGCTAAAGAGCATCACATAATTCCATCAGTATATCTGTCGAACACAGAAAGATGCGAGAAATACGTACATGTTTTTGTCTATAGGATCAGCGTCGTCCCTTGCCCACATGGTTTGGATAGTTCCGGTTCCACCGTTTGTGCCAACATCTCGCCTGAATCCACTACTAGCCACAATTTCCCCCAAGCCATAAATATTGGCATCGAGGGGGAGAGCAGATGTGAGCTGCAAATACTGATCTTCAAACACGAGTGGGAACCCGTCCAGGGCAGTTGAGTTGTCATTTTCGATGACGGGAAGAATTGGTGTTTTTGGCAAAGAAGACACACGGGTGTCAAACAAGGGTTGGGAATCGGGTTCAGAGCGGCGAGTAATCCAGAAGGCAAACGGAGAAGGTTCATAGTTGAACACGAGGTCAGAGTTATTCTTGTGAACAGGGCGTGCTGTCGAGGATAAAGAAATAACTGATTCTGGAATGGTAAATTGAGAATTCGCGGTGTCGAAAATGTTCACGCGTAGTCTATATCGACGTGAGTATACGCATGCGGGTGGAGATTTCAGGCCCACCTCGTGTCCGAGTCATACGTTACTTCCAACGTCAGGTTGCTGACATCCTTCCCAAAAGCATTGCAGGCAGGCCCAGCCAGGTTCAGATGTGCCGATAGCCCCGTCTTAGTCTCATTCAGACCAGTCAAGGTGTATCCTAGATATGTTCGGTATGTTGACACAGAAGCAGTATCTGTGGTTCAACGTACCTGGACAGGCAGACACATTCAAGGAAGGCGCGGTAGTCTCCAGTTGAAACCATCCAGGACTCAGGGCATCACGTTGAAGGTTTGAAGGTTGTCTTGCCAAGGTACGGATATTTTGTCCTGATAGGAAGAGAAGGCCGGCGAAAATCAGCCCAGCCATGATTGTCCTCACAAGATGGAAGCCAGGAGGGTGCGACAGAGGCCCGAGGATGCGCCGGGACCCTTTCTTATAGGTTTCGTGAAACGGATCTCCGACCATCAGTTGCAGGCAGCAAATACCTTTTCCGCCTGACAATGGCTAGCGGGAACGTTGAAAGCTCCATCCAGGCTTTGGTCACATTGGGCTACGAGCGGTGTTTATGAGGTAATGGAACCCAAGATGTTCCTGATGGGAATCCCAACCTAGAATCCAGAAATAATCCAAAGCACCACGCCAGCTTTGATGCGACACTTTCCATCTTGGGTATCACCGACTCAAGCGTCTAATTGGGTCGGGATGTTTCTTAGTACCGTTAACGCGGTACGCCTTAGCTAAGAATCAGAACGGACTTCGTCCGTCGTCGCAAGACTTCTCGAGGCCATTCGGTGGAAATTCGGCAGATCGATCGCGAAGCTTGAAGGCTAACTTCATGCATCGCCACAAAACTCCACTCAACGACGATACGTGCTGCCGGAATCTCCGTTTGTCCACAGCGAACAACATGCACGGGCTTTGGGAAGGCCATCAGTTCACAACGGCTGCAATTTTGAAGTGGTCTTTACCTTGCATGGTGCTCCTTTCCTTGCGGTTCGGTATAATACCGGTGAGCGGCAGACAAACAAGTCGTGGAATTCCTTGGCAGACAAAAAAAACACTTTGGTGATAACAAATCGGGACGTATGAAACATGGACGGAGGTATTTATGCCTTGCATCCCGCGACAACATGTTGGCACGTTGGCTATGAGCCACATATACATGACTACAAATGGACCATTAGAGTAGGTTATTTTGAAAATTCGAAAGAAATCAGATATCTGGCCGTCAGGTCCTGAGAAATGCACTTACAAGGACGTGGTGATCATGTCGCATTCCCTCGTTCCGCATCTTTGCCTAGCTATCAATCGATGGAGATGATACGTCTTAACATGACTCCTACCTCTTGGAAGCCTGGCGACTGTCGCATCGAAGAACGTCAAGCATATGCTCAAAAATACATAGTACCTTCTGCCGGTTAATGCGCTAATATTGAGAGCTATTTTCATAGATGCCGTACTTACTGCCAACCTTGGTGGCCGGAGTGAGGAAACTTCGGAGTGTCCTGAAGGACGTCCAGACAGACTTCGCTCGGCGATCGAGCGGAGAAGGTATGGATACGACCCTTATTCGCAGTTGGAGCTCTCCATATAGTGATCGAACAACATATATCAAGCACTGCGGTGTCAACAATGGATCTGATAGAGAAACGCCTCATTGCCGCAAAATCGCAAAATCGTACCTGAAAATGGTCAGCATACGAGTAGAGTATATAGAGTTTTCACCTGGGATACTTGTGGTATCGTATGGCGAGGAGCTCAATAAGAAAGACCTGCGACACCTAGTGGGGGGGATAAGAGGGGACCAGAGCGATCTCGCGGATCTATAACGTATTTTGACAACGGTTTATCTTCGGCCCTTTGATCGCTCGTATCGTCGAGTGGTTGGACCTGCCATACACATCACTTACATTGAGTTTTTGGTCTGGAATGATATGTCAATTAGGTGCGTGATCTATTCCGATAGATCTAAATACTTTGTTGAACTGGTTGGTCGTGCATTTCTTTCATATACATGATATATCTAGTGTATCAATCAGGCAGCTACAGCTGTGAATGTGAGCCTTGGAGATCCTCATATGGTACAACAGATCACTTTACCATTTTTGTTTAACGATAATTCTGATCTCATTGCCGCTGCTAGTGAAACATGACGCGTCGCGTAATGCCCTGCCCTAGATCTCACGTGATGGCCACACGCGGTAATGTTTATTAGTGGGAAACTACGAAACTGAACGTAGTCGAACGTTCATTCAAGCAAGAGCATCCTTACTCCCTAGACTTAACATTCCACCTACAACCTATGTTTCTGACAGGTTCTAAGCTCTTTTTAGCCGTAAACCGGTAAAAATGTGCCTCAAATCGGCATATCTTCGGCGGGCATCCGTGAGCATCGTTCGAGAGGTAATCCTCACGTCGAATAGTAAGGTCCTTACTGATATTCGAGAAGACGTCACATCTTATGTGCTCCAATGTAAACAGGAATTAATTCTTACGACCAAACATTGCGTCAATGTTTCACCAATGTTCTGGATACCCCGAGCTTCACCCTCTTGCCTGATTCCGACGTAAGTTGAACGGAAATTGACTGATCATCCTAGACTTCATTCCCTAGGCCCCTTGCCCGCCTACGAAGCTAGAACAAGGCTTTTATCAACCGCTGACGATCGTCTCACCCGGCACAATGTGCTCGTAAATCTTCGAGTCTTCGAACAATTACAAGCTGATTACATCGTTGTGTGGATGTGTCACCAGAGCTTCAGGCCGACAAAGGTTCCTGATACTGTGACGACTCTTCTCGAAATCTCAACCTGCTTCCCTATTCTTACGTGTCATGCGTCATATCCGACGAACAGTCAGAGATCATGCGGCAGATTTACTCCCTCTATCATCTGGTTGCCCGTGAACCTTGACTTTCGGTGTTGCGCGAAAACCCCGAGAGCCTACAAGCTATACCTATGTGCGCTCACTGTACCACATGCTCCCCCTCGGACCTGTTCCCGACCAACCAAAGGACAAATCCTAACGGTCTTGTGGATGTCCTTCTGACCTCTCGACTTATCGCGCAAGTCTCCCGGAATGCTGTTTCCACCATACCTCCTGTACATTCCTGGGAGTTTGGTTCGTTATCCATGGGTCGAGATCTTCACCATTTACCATAATTTGCTTCTTCCTCGGCCCGTTTTGCACCACACCATTTTGTGTGCCCAACCGCTCGACCCAGAGGTATTTGTACCCGGGGCCGATGATAGGACCTTGACGATCCGCCGTGGGCTATTAGAGAGCCAACTAGGGGCCGTTTTGTGCACAAGAAGACATTTATGGTCACGATTCAGCGTTCTCAGTTGTACCCCGTCCCTGTGTTCTGGATTAGCGGTCATTTGATAGCTCCACCCATCGAGACTGTACCTTAGAACCCTCAAGACATACTCTCGCATCCTTTTATGACACCCCAAATCATTTTCCCGGACCAATCCTGTCCTAACGTTGGGTCCTCCAAGTCACCATTTCTCCCGGCATCTCTTGGCTGTGCCTCAACGAACTTCCACCTCCCTTTCACCTTCTCTAGACTTCGTACGGAAGTGCCCGACTTTCATATCGTATCAATGTTTCTCATACGAAGACCCTTCCGGTGCCAAACAATCGTGCTCTCACCCCGCAGTTGGATTTGCCTCCGTATTCAATGGTTCTTTGACTTCGATCTGCAAACTCTGTTGCCCCACACCGTCTGAAAATCCTGCTACCCTCTCTTCCCACTGAAGAGGCGGAAACTGCCGCTTTTCTGGAATATATGATCGTCGACGACGAAGCAAGACAGCTTTTTATCGAGCCTCAGTCGAACATTCGGTCTTATGGACAACAGCCCGGGCCCCCGGAGAACAATTTGTTCCCTACGTGGTTAATTCTACTCGGATATGTGTTCGGTTACTCTCATGGACTATAATCCGCAAAGAACTCTATGCAAAACAATACCTATATTGCTGCAATACAGGATGGAGCGCATAAATATACTGAGACATAGCTTTACTACAAACGGGGTTTAGTCAAAGCTTTTGCTTTCTCCGAATCCAATATACATTCTGGATATGGTAAGAACGGCTCGCGGAGATGTTCGTTCCCGCCATCAACGGGTAGAACCTGGCCAGTAATGAAGTTTGCGGCCTCGCTGAACAAGAAGACTGTGGCGTTTGCGATATCCTTGACATGCCCTACTCGACCCAAAGGCATTGTACTGTTGGCTACTTTCTGCAGGGCATCTGCTTCCTTAGGGGTGTCTTTGGCGCTCAGACGGTCAAAACCTTCAGTCCCGCCGATAGGTCCGGGTGCAATGACATTCGAGCGAATTCCCTATGTCGTCCTCCGTTAACAAGGAAAGAATTTCATGAGCGTTCTGGACTTACATAGAGTCCCTCTTCTACTGCGAGTACCGCAGACACTGTTCATGGGAATGTCGAGATAAAGATCTGCATGGGAACGGGAATAGACGTGACTTACAGGCGTCGACGGCGGCCTTTGCGGCAGACACATGTGCCTGGTATGGTGTCGCTATTCCAAACAACATTCGCCATTGTGGATGGGAGAATCAAGTAAGAAGCATACCTCTATAATGCAAGGTTGCCGACACGTGAATATAGGCACCTTTGGTTTCCCTCAGATAGGGAATAGTAGCCTTTATTGTGTTGAAAGTTCCGATCTAGTTTACTGGGTGAATATTGTGCTTCTAACGGACTACATGGGCACTGACCGTATCAATCTGAATTACCGTCTTGAAACCATTCTCGGACAACCCGGAAATAGTAGACAGAAAGTTACCAGCTGCGCCTGAATTTCCAAGCAGTTGGATCGCATGAAATTGCATATGGCGGACGGAAAACCCATACCACAAATGACAAAGTCGATTCTTCCAAATTTACTTATCGTCTTGGCCACTGCTTCACGAAGTTGTTCCGGCTCTCTTACATCTGCTTTCGCAGCAATGCAAGTTCTGCCGGTTGCTTTTGAGAGGTCTTCAGCAGCCTTTGCGAGGCGATCAGAGCTTGAGCCAGAACGGTTCAGGATTCTCACATCGGTATGACAGTTCGTGTGAGTACTCACTTTCTTCCCACAATCACTGCGTTTGCGCCATGTCGCATCTGTAAAGAGTTCGCTAATGCGAGTTCACAAACAAGCAGCTACACATACCACGGATTCGGTCATACTCTTGCAAATACCGGATCCACCTCCTGTACAGAAAAGGACCTTTCCGTTGAAGATATCATCTTTAAAAACGGAAGTCGAGTCAACCACTTTCGCTACATATCTGTTGGAGGACATGGTGGTGCAGTTCCAACAAGTTCTTGACGGACGCACTGCCCAAAGGGGTCGACTCACAACCGGTAACACCGGGTATCATATCCGGACAGGCGCGTCACTCTGGCTTCACGGATACAAACATTTCCCTGGAGGTCGTTGTTTGCTCCCCCTTCCTGAGACGGCAAGTAAGTAAGAAAGGCCATAGTGACCCATACTAACACAATTTCATATCAAATCTTAGTCCAAGCTTGATCTGACCGAAATGCCACCTCGACCTTGTTGTCTATATGCACCTTCTCCTGGTTTCTCAGTGCTCCAGGAGTGTTCGCAAACACCTGGTCAAATCCCGGCGGGGCGTTACCAAATGCAATTTGGCACACCGGACCCTTTTCATCTTTGAACCGATTTGGACCCTTGCATGTACCTTTTTTGACTCGAAGGTTTACATGCGAAGATACTCTTCGACTCTGCCTAACAATCACTGCATCCTATTTTTGACGGCTAAATCCACCGGATTGTCACAGCGCTTGTCCTTGCCAGGTGAGTTGCTAGAAGCTTGCCTCGATTGGACTTCTATGATTGATCTTGACTGGTACATCGCGCTCGGTGAAACCATTCCCAAGTCAATGAATGCTCACTCCCTGTACTCGGGCTCTAGTTACTTTAGAGCTTACAAAACAACCGGTCCTCAAACGTAACCCAGAATTTTAACATAATCCCATCATTCGGCGAATTCTCAACACTGACAAGCTTCTTGTGCCCAATGGTAACTGTTCTTGTCCTATACATTCACTATCCTTTCCTCAAATTCTTACCTTCCTATCCCCCATGCAACGCACTACGTGATATTTGGGGGAGGGAGGATTTAAGTCCTATGAACGGCGGCCCCCTATGACGACGACTGTAGTTCATCGAACCGTTGGGGCATCCGAGGAGATCTCCAGTGATGAGTTATATCGGTGACGCATCGTCATTCCTTAGTCGGCTACTATATGTTTGCTGAAGAGGTTTTTTGGATGTAGCATAGACGGATGATGTAGTTGCTACCCCCTTTTGCTCCGGGCGATGCCTTTCACCAACAGATTTATATCCTCGGAATTCAGATCCTGAGAGTTGCTGGCCGAAATTTACAAAACACTCGATGATCAAGGAAGCCCTGTGCTTCGCAGGTACCTTTTTGCTGGCATACCCGGGAGAGAAAGTTGCTCATTGTGGTACGTTCTTTGACAAGACCTTCTCACACGTTGTTGCTCTTGCATTGACGGTTCGCAAGATTCTCCAAACGCCTTGCATAAGAAAACTTAATCGCGGGAGGTTTGCCTTTGATCCGATGGGTGCTGTGAGCCTTCGATGTTTAGTTAGGTGGGGTTACGTACTGGTGCTTGGCTTATGCCCGCGTTGTTCACACCAATCCACCCTGTGGAGGTTCAATTCACTGTAATATTACCACCAGAGAGCTAGAATGATTTGGATCAGAATTACAACTCAGTAATGTCAGAGGTAACAGTTGGAAAAACTTGTATAGCGTACAACAGGATATCACCGATAAATCACGAGAAGAGTGGGTAGCGAATGAAGGAGACCAATTAAACTATCGTGTCAACAAATGCTAAAATGTATCGTAGCGACTCGGAGGTCACGTCTACCAATGAGTAGGCGAAGATAATAACCAATGAGAAGTCTTGAAAAAGTGAGATTCAGCGCCCTTCATATTTCCTATCCCATTGATGCATATATGACGCAGGTCCGGCCGCTGACGGAGGTGGGGATGTGTTACTTGTGGAATGTGGAATGGGATATGTGGTTAACGGAGGCTGTCGTTGGTCGTAATTCGTGTCAGAACGCGAGTATTGAGAGTTCCATTGGTTATTAGTCGGATATGCTGTTGGGGTAGGGGGCGGTAGGGTCTGTGACTGCGAAAATGCTACGTGTTCTTGAGTTCCGTGTCGGCCTGTTGAAGGCATACCTCGTGATGTTGCAGACAGAAAATCAGCCGCCCCACCAGAGAGCGACGTTGGAGATGGCAAAATGTCTGCGTTCCTTTGATCAGGAGAGAACGCAGGATGGAAAGAAGACGCGAGTGTTGGAAACGGTGAATTGAGGTGGTGATGAGTACCTGAAGCACCTCCTGAGCTACTAGAAGCCGTAGAAGAGGCGGAGCTGGACCAAGGACGGTGTGGAACCTGGGGAGAGAAGACGTCAGAACGTGCTGACATCGCGCTCGACTCAGCATTGGACCTCTGCCGCGACATGCTCGTATCAAGAGCAGGCAGCGAAGACCAAGAGCTGCGTCCCTGGTCTGGCCGACCGCTGACTCTAGAAGAGTCCCACGCACCTTGCACAGACTGGGACTGACTCGGTGAAACCGGTGAAGAGGCATGTGGTTGGTAAGGATTGTACGAATACCCGTGGGGGCTCGAAGCAGACTCATTTAAACCAGGCATCCGCATAGCGTTAAGCGGTGGGACTGAAAGAGAAGTATCGATGGGCCCAGGAATTCCTGGTGCCCGAGAGGTTTGATGACCGAGATGAGCAGGGTAGTTAGGTGGGTAAGGGTATGAAGATGAAGCCTGCTGCGCAACCATAGGGTCATGCTCGTATCCACCGGAGGAGGAACTCGAGTTGTGAGAGCGTTGATAATAGCCCCCAGCTTGCTCGAGGGAATATTCCGCCTCTACTGGTGAAGTCTCTTCGTAGGAGGCATCGTCATCCCCACCTTCCGTTGGAGACGCCTGGTCATTATCCGACTTTCGCTTCCTGCGTGTGTTATTGGGACGTCTGCGATAGACATAATCGGGATATTTGGAGTTGAAATTATCCTTCAACTTTTTAGCCTGGTCAAGATAAAATTTCTTGTCTTTCTAAAGGGTCGTATGAGCTCGTAGACTGTCATCGCCTACGGCGTCAAACAACGTACCATGTCCATAGACGTCCACTCCTTGCTTAGAATTTTGCTGATTTCACCGGTGCGCATCATCTGGTTCTCAGATGATATTTGGGGACGCCGTCTCCTTGCGAAGATCATGAAAGCATTCATGGGACGCTTAGGCGTTCCATCGGGATTCAACGTCTGAGACGTTAAAGCGAGGTGAGGATCATCTATGCCAGGAAAAAATGAAGTAGTTACAAGGTGAGACAGGAGGGATACAAACCTTCGATATCATCATGATTGTCTGCGGCATAGTTGGTATACGTCGTGTCGGATCCAGAGAGGGAACTTTCCCTATCTTGAGCTCCTCCTTGTATGTGGCCGGCATTTGCCGACGAGGTCGGTAGCGGGTTGTAACGATGCATGTGAGGTTTCACGGACCGTCACTCAACGTATGGCGGCAATGGTCAACAGTGGGATGTGGTCCCAGCTCAAATACGATGGAGAGCAGGAACAGAGAATGCGTTATGTGATCGCGATGGCTCTGGCTAGAGCGAGAGATTGACGCCTAGTAGAAGAGGAGGAGAGTTGGCGAAAGATCCACTATGGGGCCAAGCGGTGAGGGGTAGTCAGGTTCAAGCTACGGCAGAGGTATTTTGATGGGCCAACTGTGACTTTGTTCGAGGTGTTTTAACTTAAAGCTGCCACGCGGACTTTCTGCCACATCCTGATATTTGTTAAGAACCACATCTGTCTGCTTTCTCGATGTACCCCTTGAAGCCGCCGAAACCCACATTCATGGTAGGCCAACTAGCGGCTTCTCGTCTGCACAAATACGACGAAACAGATTTCGTCGAAATTTCCCGCAGACCGGACCTGACCCTCAACCTTGCCTAATCAGATGGTGTCCAGACTATGGGCTCTTGCTTCCGGCAAGCCTCGAATCGAAACGTCACTCGTAGCCGGTAGCGACATCCAAATGCGACATAGTCTCATGATCTACTTGCCCAAGCCTACCATGCGAGTGTCCATCTAACAGGCGTGAATGTTCCCCTATAGTGGAGGAACGCGCACGGGGACCCCCCTTGCGAATGTTTAGGCTGCACCTTGGCTGCACCCATCCTTGTAACGTAAACAAGCCTCGCGCTGGAGTCGATCACATACATACCAGCCATGCTCACAGGGCGCTGAACATTTAGGGTGGAAACTGAAGGGCTTTCTGCAGTTTTGATCTACAGCACATTCGGCGTGGGATTCCAGCCTTCCGAGTCCGTGGAAGAAATTCTACAAAAACATCATAAAATGCTTAAATCTCATGCGGTGGCAGAAAAAAACTACGGAAATGTCCATATACCTTCTGGTCTGATTGACCGGAGTTTTCCAAGTGAAGGGATTTGTTTGGCGACCCCCATCTTTTGCTGGCCGCGGTCGCAAAGTGGGATACTGACAAACCAGTGTGGAACTTTTGCGGGCGGTATGCGATGCCTCGTGATTCGTCCTGATCCTGGACTTTCCCCGTATGATACCGAACACCATCCGGTGACTTGTCGCCGCCCTACAGTCTTTGGGAGGCAGACAGCTAGAGGAAACTGGCCCAACCATTTCAGTAAGGATCTACGATGGAACGGTCAGTAAGATCTCATCGGATCCCCGAGCCGCCGGTTGCAAACCCCATCATTTTCATTTTCTTGGAGTTGAGCGTCCTTGATTCCCTGACAAGTGTGCTGCAGCCGCGAGACGAACAGGCACTAACGACACGACTCCCTGCATCTTTCTGTGGAGAAAATAAAGGATCTCTCCGCTTGCGTATGCATCTTAAGTTGACGTCGCTTACTCCTCGTCTTTACGTTGTCGTGGGACAGTTTCCAATGACCGATTTTGTCGTGTGCTTGACACCCTAACCTGATATCGCATATCAGAATAGCTAGATTGCAGTCTGCTGAAACTCTTTCCCCCAATAATGCGTGACATTGTCGTTTGAGTGCAAGGTCATCTGTGCAGAAAAACGAAACATATATCATATTACAATACACAAGGAACCGTGCGTATATTCTGTACTGAGGTAACGGACATGTCTCGGGAATACATAACGGTACAGGGGTGATGAGGATCCAATCCTAAGGGATGGGCAACAACCTAGAAATGACATCTTACCCTGTTCTAGCAGAGGAAAATACCAGTGGAGTGCTTTGTCACTTGCACGGGAATCATCCCGGTGCACGGAGTCCGTGAGGCAGATCGGAGGTCGACAAGCAAATCGAGACATCAAGAAACTCGTGTTGAGGCATTTGGTGAGGGGCGAGACCAGCTGCAGAACATGGAGCCAGTCATCAAGTCAAGAATCACGATGTCCGGCTTGGCAGAGCACATCCACTGCGGACACCCAGCTCAGGCTCCAATGTAAAACCACCGATGCGCCAGGAACTTTGGTCTCGAGTAATAGGGTAACTACACTCAAAAATGACGGAGTACTGGCATGCCGTGAAGCCAGTGATAGCCAAATAAACATCAAGGGCATATCGACGAATATTGATTCGGATGACAACCCATGACATGTGACCATGCCTTCTTTACCACGAGGATATCTAGCCGTCACTTGGGCAGAACCGCACAATTGCAACTTCTTACAGATTGGTGAGAAACCTCTCATGGGCGTTGCCGTCCAACAGTCATGCGATCTTGTATTTCTCACGCTGCGGGGGTGCAGAACAGACTCGAGACCTGTCCAAACGCAAATGAGCCAGTATGTCATGAGTGGAGAGGTAGGAGTAACTTATTGGCGGACAAGGGGAGATGAACTTCCTGCAAATCGGCCACTAACAATAGGTCAGTTGACTAAACTTTCCGAGGTCAAGCCATGTTCCTGATGTAAAGACATTGTGCTATCTGAACAATTCGTGTGTTGCGAGGCGTTGTGTCAAAGATTGTGTATATCAGAGCATGCTACTACCCGTTATACCCTCATGCTTTGAACGGTTGAGAAATGAGACAACTTGTAGACGGCACTGTAAATTAAAATTCAAACATTTGTATACGCCGGAGAACACGGATGAGATGAATATGATTAACTTACCTCGATCGAGTAGAATCGCGCACAGCTTCTAGAGTCATCGAAATGTATTGACATGACCGACAGTAAAAGATATAGACCGAATATCCGACAATTCAGTCGAGTGAATACGGTGCCGTGATTTGATGTCGTCATATGGGTCTATGCTCGATTGGCGCATTGCACGTAAAGAGGTTATGAAAGATTGACAGAGCGCCATGAGTCAGTGCCTGACACACAACGTGCCTTTGTGTTTGTCTGGAGGGTTCATTGCTCAAAAAAGTCCATAGTAGTCGTGTTACTCAAGAACAAGAGGTAAGGGAAGGGACTGTTGAGCTGCGAACCGATAGATATTCACATCTCGATGGCTTGAGTAGTAGTAAATCCGCCGGTGTGTGTCGTGACAAAGGACAAAGTTCACGGTCATTCCAACCCACAGGATTTCGAGGCTTCCTGCCACAGTTGAACATGTACAGTGAGAATTTGTTACCGAGAATAGTCTGTTCCTTGGTTGGGTTGCGAATTAGAATTAGACGCTATGACAGTTTCCTGAGAATTAGGAGTTTCAAACGAACCTCCGAGTCTACGGATCGTCCATCAAGTCATGGGTAAAGGGCGAGGGGATGGAATCGGCGAAAAGGCTCAGAGTAGATCAAAGTTGAAGTAATCACGTTGCCACGGTCGTGGACAATCTCATGCCCAATTTCGTTTGTGAAGCTACCTTGCAGTCATTTTTCTGGATAGACGAGGGAAGAAGAGTTCCTAGGCATGTTCAAAAATGCAGGAAGGTCATGATGAGACGACCTATGACGACATGTTACTGCCGAGAGGTTTTGTCATAAATGTGAGGGCACCAGGGCACCTGCTAGAAGGAAGACATGGTCGTGACTTGTTTTGCACAGTAGAAACACCAGGTGATACTAGGGTGCGTGTGCCAGACTAAGTCTAGCTCTCATCGTCGGTCGACTGGATGTTTGTGGCGTCTGTACATGGTACGAACGAGGAGGCCACGTGTAATCGATCTGATCGACTACCCCACAATCTGATAGGACAGGACAGGATACTATATCTTTTCACCGCAGATCCCACGTCGAGGACGGAAGGCGCATTACAGTAACAAGAATGAAAGATCTTATAGTAGATGCTAGTAAGTCGTTGCTGTTTTGAACGCACCATAATTATGTAAACGTGTGTCAAGATTTCCCAAGAACCTTAGATGAGCGAGTCTATCACTTAGGAATCAAAGCTGGCGAAGTCGCTAATCGCATCGTGCGTTCCATCATTATTTCCATCGATTAACAACATGACTGGAGATCTCATAGGTGACGGTGGGTGCACCTTCGAGAGCTCACAAGATTGCTACATTCTTAGATGAGAAACCGAAACCTTTCATACTCAACACGGAGAGAGGGTTTCTGACCATTACCGGCCGCTATAATGGAGTTCCGGTTTCCATTGTCAGTATTGGAATGGGAAGTCCAAATGTAGACTTTTTCCTGCGTGAAGTCCGCGAATGTCTTAGCGGAGATTTGGTCGTGGTGAGGTCAATACGTTCCTAAGCTGATCGTAACTTCACGTAGTCCTGACATCTCATCTCGGCTATGTTTACTTCTCGCCACCAGGCTTGGTTCATGTGGTGCTCTTGTAGACGTCAAAGTTGGCACCGTGGTCGTGCCGAGTGGGAGTATTGCTATCAACAGAAATTATGACTATGACTTTGTTAACGGCGGGCCTGAAAATGAGCGACCATACCGCTTCAGTAGACGGGTACGTCATACCTCATTTCATGGATGCGTTCATCCTCGCTCAGATGACCTTCTGAGCGCAGGTCAGTGTGGATGCAGAATTGCAGTCGGCGGTATGTTGACTCGGAGATCTCATCGACCGGAACTTGACATGACCTATGGTTTTCCAGGTCAGCCGTGCCCTGGAGCAGACCCGGCCACCCACAATCGAAACAGGTATTCTGACAAATACACTAAACGCGTCTACAGACAGGCAAGGTCCCATGCTCTGGTTCTATCTCTCAGTCGACTTAGAAATTTTCGTTTCTAGCTTCTATTCTTCTCAAGGGCGTATCACTTCCTTCCCAGATCATAACGAGGACATTATAGATGGACTAAAGACTTCTTATCCTGATATCGCGACATTCGAGGTAAGTTTATCCCGAAACGATGGCCATGTATGCAATGAGATTTTACCCTCATTTGTAGATGGAGACGTACCATTTACTCCACTTGGCACTCAGCTGGCCAACTCGTTCTCCCCGCGCGATCAAACAGACAGTTCCACCAATTAGTAGCCAGCCGGCAGCTTTAACTGTTGCCGAGATTGAGAGCGCATCCCAACAAACATCCCCATCAGCAGTAGAGAAAATCTCAGCTACTGGAAGTGTTTTCTCACCGCAGCCAGTCATACGAGCCGCTGCGGCTCAGATGGTCTTTGCTGCTCGAGGATCAAAAGACTTCATTACACCAGAACAGGTGGAATCTCTAGAAGGCTGGTGCGCACGTGCAATGCTCCAGGCATTGACTTCCTTCAATATCGATTCCGCGGTAACGTCACAGTCTTATTTTCACACTAATGGGTGGCTGACCTATCATTGTAGCATCTCCACCCTGTTGCAGGGAGTGTCTGGGAATGAATGAAAGACGTCATACATAGAGCAGTAGTCTAGATCATCTATAGAAACAAAATAGTGTTCAAATATCTGGAATCTCAATGTAGTGATGAAAACGGACCTATGGGTTGGACCGAGACTTCATGGGTACCAGAATGAAAGGAAGCCACAGGCCACAGGTAAAAATACCCTCCCTGGCGGGGAGTCGAACCCCGCTTTCGCGCGTGACAGGCGCGTGTACTAACCGATATACTACCAGGGATTGTGGACCACCAAAAATGCCCGTCTCAAGTTCTTAACAGGAGACGGAGATAGGTAAATAGGCAAAGTGAGATTGCCGTCTTCGAGCAGTTTCGTAAGCTCAAAGCACGTACAGAGGATGAGAACTTATGTAGATGGTCCAGTACGGATAGTCATCAAACACAGATCGCATCGGCACCGACATCCAATAAAATGTCCACCGTCGAAACGCGGTTCCCTTCGAGGGGAAACCGATCCTACAACGTCTGAGGGTTGCAGTTCACCACGCGAATGCAAGTTCTGGGACCTGAGAACTGTGTAAAATTGCATGTGAAAAGCGTTCCAGATAACGTTGAACCATGTCGCAACAGTGAGAGCGTCAACACGGACGAGGAGACAGTGATTCACTCTCATGACCGGCGAAGGGAGTGTGGAAGGGGCTGAATACGCTATGTGCTGAGGGGCTTGTTCGTCTTCGAAGGTGAAGTCGGTCATGCAGGCAAGACATATTCCTAAAGAAAGCAACACTCTGATCAACCTGCTTTGAACCATTTGCAAACGGGTCAGGTGGTCCTGTCACGCACAAATCAGCGGACAGAGGTTTGCAGATTAGAAGCCAAGAAGGGGAATGAGCGGCCAGGGTCCTCGGATATTCCAGGACACATGTGAGGATGTCCGCGTACCGCAGGAAGCTGGTACCCCACCTTCCCTAACTCTATCCTGAACTTACGTGTTGCGCCTCCAAATCATAGCAGAATAGACAAGAATGTGATCGGACGTCTGTACAACGTCCGAGCGTCCTTGGCGTGCGTCCAATATGCAAAAGGGATGTCCATAGAAGTTGCGAAATAGAGAGGATCTATAATCCTGTATCGGAACGCTTGTGTAAAGGCACAAGGAATTAACCTGAAGTATGGTATACATCAATCGTGGGTATATATAGTGTTCATGGGGCATAAGAGAAGTCCGTCGTGTCTATGTCCATGGAAATAAATGCCTCGTATAGGTAAATCACACCGAATAAGAGGAACAAGGCGCTCCCAGCAAGGGTTACTGTGAAAAGGGACAATCAGTACGCCCGTTTCGTGGCAGGACATGGTAGCACAAACCGTGTTTAACAGAAATTTTGGTGGAAACATAGCGTCCACCGATAACCGCCACCGCCGTACAACATGCGTGACCCACAATTGTGCCCAAAGATACCACGTAAACATTCTAGAGAACGAGGTTAATGTTAGATCCAATATGTTATGCAAGGGCTCACATGCGCAGCGCCAAGTGCAATTGTAGATATTTGACTTCGATCGCCCCATTCGCCCAGGAACGTCAGGACGAACGATTGTACAAAAACAGGTCCAAGAAGCAGGCTAAAGAAATTCCTAGCACCATCTGCCAGGGACTTGTTTGGACTTTGAGATAGCGAACGACTCCTGGAATGGCGCGGAGGGCCGGTTGCTGCGCCAGCTTCTAAGGCCTCCAGGGGAATTGCACCATCCTGGTCTGCTTCATCCCCCTCAATTTCCTCTTCTGCCTCCTTCATCTCTTCTTGGATTTTCTCATTCCCTGCCGCCATTTCCCGACCTTCTTGTAGCATCTTGACTCCGAATACAAGAAACAGGACTGCTGCGAGTGTTTGCGTCCAGCGCTTTGGCAATAAGGTAGGTAGTAGGTTCCCCAACTCGGCAGATAGGATAGACATCACGAATAGGGAGCCGAATGCGCCGGCGAAAACAATAGCTCGAGGGTGCCGCATTGCAAGGATAGCTGCAATAAGGAAAGTCTTGTCCCCGATTTCTGACACTATAATCATAGCGAAAGACTGTAGAAGTGCATGGAAACTGCCATTTTCTGCGTCGGCAACATCGCCTTGCGAAGCCATTCTATAGTTGAAGCGTCCTGAGGCTGACGTCTATGAAACAGGTACTGAATCCTAGTCAATTCGGTAGCAAGTATCTGGGGTACCCTTCAGATACATACATATTAATATGGAAAGAGCGATTAATGAAATAGGCGAGAAATTGATCCCAAGTGATGACCGTCGAGGTTGTAGTTGAAGTGAGACACGTTGCCAGCGCTTAGTATCGTTTCTGGATTGCCGCAGCGCTCCTGGTTGTACTTATTCTCAAAAAAGGTGGTCTGGCACTGGACCTAGCTAGACATTCTATAGTACTGTTGAAGGTGGCAGC
The DNA here is from genome assembly GCA_038087015.1 of Cerrena zonata. Taxonomy (NCBI): domain Eukaryota; kingdom Fungi; phylum Basidiomycota; class Agaricomycetes; order Polyporales; family Cerrenaceae; genus Cerrena; species Cerrena zonata. The sequence continues at coordinate 767,345 of JASBNA010000011.1, forward strand.
ATTTATGACAGTTCGAGTGGGCGACGTAGCTTTCGTATCGTTTGCTTGGTAATCGTGACTCCATATATATGCATATATAGCCATTTTAGGCAACGGCCTCCGGTCCTAATAGAGCCAAACAGCTCAGTAACCACTCCGAGTCCAGCCGGACGTGTGGCTCAATGACTCTCTTTCAAGCATTACTTTATCGACACACTGTGGTCTCTGATTACTTGCTTCTGGATGCCATTTCATTATCCCTCCTGTTTAACACGCTAGAGATGTCAACCCAGGCGAGCAACTACAGTCTACTAAGCACGGAAAACCGACATCACCATCCCAACAATTGAACGCGCAGTATAATCACATATATCTATGGGTAGTCAAAATTGGTATGTTTTTTTCCGGAAGAGATTATTATTAGTAAAATAGCAGGTTTTCGCTTCAAGCTTACCTTCACGGGGCTAAAAAAAAACAACACTTATATCATAGTTGGTAGGTCAAACTTAGATTCTATGCTCTGTGCATTTACTCATACGTTATTGCTACCGGAACTGACAGAAACTCGATGTCCTGATGTGGCTACATTCTATGTAGACGGAACGTGTCACTCAGCGGATCTTGAGGCTACAGATACTGTGCTCTCGTCATTCTCACTTTTTGTTGTATGTCGGATTATGATAGCAGGTATTGTTAGTCACCTATCTTCGTGGAAACTATCCATTTCCGCCGCTACAAAATCAGTTAACGAGACCATAACATCAGCAGAAACGTCTTTGCTCACCGATTGTGCCACGTTGTCGGCAAAACTGTTGTCGGATCATTAGCACACTGAAATGGACCTGAAACGTTTGTGCTCTTCTGAAGTAGTTTTGCATCTCACGCATCCCGAACCTCCAGTGAGGACGCGAATCGTGGGATATTTACGTTGGTATAAAAGCATGTCGGGGATCATGCATATGGTGAAAGTGCGTGATTGTGAACTCTCATATGATGACATCCTTGGATCTCTCGGGCATAAAAGTCGGTCGATTGCTTCGTAGTGGCGGGAAGTAACAGTCTCTTGAATTTGCCCCATCCTACAAACTTACTTTCTTCGCTTTTGCAATTTGATTCCTCCCTTGCGATGCACTCAGACTATTCACCACGCTCTCAATTCATCTACTCTCCATATTCGAGACCAGCATACCCTAACGGAGTGGCGAATGAGTCTACGCACTATTGGGGAAGTGTAAGGGTACGTACTTCTCCACAATTCTTCTCTAAATATTGGATAGTTGATACTATTGTAGGAAACACACTGGACAAAAGCCGGAGATACCAACAGAACACGAGCACATTCAACTGTTGCCACTCAACCAACAGCACCGATTCCCGTTCGCCGCCCAGTTGAACGTAGTATATATGGCTCTCCGCACAGTTCACCCTCTCGTCGCAATGATTACCCATATCCTTCGAGTGGCACCCCATCCCCATCCTCATGGTTACCTTCATCCTATAACACGAGAACTCTCCCCACGTTCAGTAGGCAACAGCCTACACTTGTTGATCTGCCTGCTCCGTATTGGGAGTTTGAAGTTTGTGGCGTTGCCGATTTCAGTTCTCCTACGCGTAGTACAATTCCCCAAGAGATGACGCTAGCACCGCGTCTTCACACCATCCCTCTTCCTCCTCTCACGCCTTAATATGCCACCCCCTTCCCGCTCGAATAAGATATAACCTTTCTTGCATTGGTTGACATGGACCTTTATCATATGGTTTCGTTATTCTTTTACAGTTCTCTCTTTAGGGATACCACCCTGCCGGACAGTTTTTGATACAAGTTAATATTTATGATCGAATTGTATCCTTTCCATGATTAGGTTTGTTGTATGATTGCAACATCCATTAATAGCGTGTAGATAACATTCTAATTGTTATCACTACTTGTTCACCAACTCGATGCAAGTTATTCGCGGTCGAGAGACATTTCCATACACTCAAAGTTCCAAATCAACATGGCTCTAAACGGCAAGTGTATTCATCATCTTGAGACTAACACAGTAATGTTACAACGCAGATCATTTATAAAGCGTGACTATGACCCTTCAACACGGTACTTTAACCCAATAACGTCCTGGTATAGAGTTTAAGAAGGTGGGCTGTCAAGCTTGTTGTCAGACAAGAGAGTTAATCATCGATGCAATTGATAGTCTTACACAGGTGCAACGGTCGTAGCAGGACCAGGGTCTGCAGAGATGACCGGGAATGGTGTAGCACGGCACTATGAAAGCAAAGAGCGTAAGCAATTTGAAATAAATGATAGGTGTAGAAAACATACAGCAGCCTCAATATCCCTGAGCGTTTTCCCGGCAGGCAATTTGGCAACCTGAGTCTTTGCCTTCGAAGGCACCGGAATGACTTCTGAGCAATCGACAAGTGTACGAGGGTTGTGTCCTAAAACGGCCAACTTAGACATAACTGCCTCGAACTTGGTGACCATTGAATTGTGATTGGCTATTAGAGTATTTTATTAATATCGCACTCATAGTAAGGAAGAAACAACCCACTAATGAACGATTGCCACTCGCAGGCGGTCCTGTAAGAATGATTCAATATATTACGAACCGAGATGCATGATAGAGGGGACGTACCTAGCGTCACGAGCAATCTCGAAATCGGATTGGAGACGGAATTCACCGTGCAATGGAGAGAGAACTTCGCCAACGTTTGAGCCGTTTCCGGGGAATATTTGACCTCTAAGTAGGGTCTGCGGAGAACGAATTGAGTCATTTATCACTTCAAATGATCTAGCAGCACAAACCTCAACGAAGAACTGCGCATCGAAAGAGCTCGGAGTAGAGTCGAACGGGGTTCCCTACGTTGATGTAAAGTCGTGAGAATACGTAAGTATTTAAATCTAGAGATGTGAACAGACCGGAATAGAAGGATCAACACGATCTTGCGCTGCGACAGTGTGAGATGCGAGCAAATCGACTACCTCGTTTGGAGAGAATCCTGCATCGCCCATGCGAGCGAAGATCTTGTTAGTTGCATCAGAGGGCTCAGGGACAGTCAGGTCTGGAGCTGGACGGGAGATATTAGATCGGCCAGCTAAAAATTGCAGACGAGGGCCTCCGGCACAGTTGGAGACACCAACAGCTCCTGCGAACTGGATGCTAAAGGCAGAGAAACATTAGTCGTTCTAATAAATTCTATGGGGGTATTGTGACATACAAGTCACCGAAGGAAACACCATGTTTCAGTGCGAAGGGGCGTTGTTCTTCAACAATTTCGTCGACACCATCGTTCGCGTCTACCAGAAGGTTTAATCAGGGGCATCAGATAGCAATGATTGAATTCACTTACGGAAGTTCGTTTCAATTTGAGAGAAGGCCATAATGGAGCCATCTGCACCTCCACCTCTGATGTTGCAGATAACAGTCAGTTCGCAGTACTTGAGGTAATCGTGGACAAATGTACCCGAAACGACCTTGCCTTAGAGCAGACTCCGAAAATCCAATTGCGTCGTGGAAAGTAAGCTTGAGAAAGCGGTCAGTATGGCCACTTAATGACTAAGATCTGCCTTACTCGAAGTGACTGTATAACATAGGTTGTATGAGCTATAATGTTTTCGCAATGTCGTGGGCTTTCTTACCTCGTGAGCCTCCTCCCCACATTCGCCACCATCGAATCTATGTTTGATGATGAGTACAGCGTAGGTAGGCACTTTGCATGAATGAATACTCACAGCGATGTCTGAATATCGTCTAAAACATCAAACCATTTACAGCACTGTTGGCGCATCATGAGTATAGAGGCATAAGATTTGCATTCTAGAGGAGTATACATACAACTGCGTTGCTAGCTGTACGACCAGCACCACATGCGACCCTTGCGGAAGGAACAGCAATGGTAGTCACCGCCAATGAGACGAGGACAAGGATGTTCTTAAGTGACATTGTAAGAGTGAATGCGAGTTAAGCGATTGAGTGGTAACCCGGAAGGCACTGAGGAAACCTGCCTAGGTCGACCTCGTATTTATACCTTTCGTTGAGCACTAAAATACCAATCCTGGTGGGTGAACGTGAGGCAAAGATTTGTCCTATTCTCAACGGACTCACTGTACTCCGAACCCGGTTGAAGGAGGAGAGAAGGCAATCCCATCTGTCGGAAAGCGAATGTGAACTGCAGCGGAGGATCATTGAGACAATAAAGCCTACATAAGGATACGCCATGGGTACCATGAGGAAGATTGAAGGGTTGATACACCAGTCAAAACTATCACTATTGTATTTGCTATTGATTGACGTGTCGGTGAGAGGGGCGGTGATCCAATTTGAAACATCAATACTTGCCTTCGCTACGGCCAAAGGTGGCAACATTCTCATCCTGTCCAATGCGAACCTGCGACTTTGCTATAAGAAGTCAGAAAGATGAAGACAAAAATAGTAGATTTGTGTACTACTTACATCCAATAATACGGCAAAATTTCCTCCACGCTCTCCTTCACTCCAGAGGAAGAGCTGCAGCTGAACACGTCACTATATTTCTTGGGGAGTCTAGAACGTATTCCCAATACATATATTTTGATCCCAGCAAGTTAGCGGAAAGTTGCACAATAGAATTTAGTGCCAGATCCAAAGCGACCGAAGATCGTATTCTATATCTCGGACATGCTATGTTTTCAAACAGAAGCGTTCTAGCCCCTATCGATAGGGAAGCCGGTAACGATGTTTAGCGGTGAGCGAGGGAAGAGGCCAAATGTTACCTCGTAAAGTGAACGGGTAGAAAAGAGATACACATCTTTGATAATCATCCCGCGACACGTTCATTTTTGGAAGTGCGTCTACGAAGAGCGGTACCGCATGGTTTGTGTCATGTTTGAGATGGGCAATAAGATTCGAGCATGTGTAACAGCTTGGGAAGCATGGTAAGTAAATCCAATCACACAGATGCATCTGAATCTCACCAATAGAACCGAGGAATAGTGATCAGTAATCACAATATTACACTAGCTTTTTAAACCATTCCCTGCATTGACTATCACAATCGGAGTGTTTTCGAAACATCATTCATTCTTGTAAACGTAGCTACGGATGCAGTGTCATATGTAGACAGCGGCATTACACAGTGCCCCAGATACACCTTCCCATCAGTGCGAAGTGTGGATCCAGCCGAATGGCATTCGCCTCCATCCGTGGTTGCAGGATCCTCGACCAAGACCTGGGAACATTCCAGTGTGTCGGTCGTGAAGTGTGAGAAATGCCGTCTGTTTGGGAGTGTGAATAAAACTATCCATTTAGCTTCAAGTTCGATAAGTCGCTATAATACGGTAACGATACTAGCTACTCACCGCTTACCAGTGGTCAGGTCAGCGAGCTACAGATGACATAGGCTGCTAGAATGACCCTACCCTAGATGACCGTAATAGAATACAGACAGAGTACTTTTAAAAATGGTAGCGTAATCTCACTCCACTTCTTGTTCGGTAAGCTTTCAACACAGGGAGCGACCGTAACAACGTGTTTGTTCCCAGACTGTTCAATGTCATTTGTATTGATTCGAGGGAGCAGTGCCTTCGGGTGCGATAGATCCAACAGGGAGCATCTCAAACAAAGCAAAGTGTGATTTCAACAGAGACGCAGAGGTCTCCTAGGCGGCCGGAGACTGGAAACAGTGGTGAGAGTCAGCGACAGTTGTAAATTTGGAGTGATCAGGATGGGTATTTGGTCCTGTTAGGATCCCAAGCGATTGCCTTTTAAAGAAGTGCGCCCTCAGGCTACTGATGGCCGTAACTGCTGCGTTCGTTCCAAGTTCCAACTATATCCAAGATTGTACATTGCATTCTAAATTACAATGATACAAGTGTCAAGTCCATCCAAACTACATATATAAGCCACTCATAAATCAAAAATAACACATTTTAAGAAGGAGGACTTTGAGAGAGTAAGCATTTAGAAACAATCATGAAGAAGCAGAGACTTACACAGGGGCAACCGAAGTAGCAGGACCTGCACGTTTTCTTCATTTAGAGTTGAATAATATAATTATAAATACGAGACTTACCGGGGTCGGCAGAGATAACGGGGAAGGGGACAGCATTGCACTAAGAGCAAGTTAGTAAGATAATAAATGTTATAGCAATGGTGCTTTCACGTACGGATTGTTCGATATCAGCCAACGTCTTTCCAGCTGGCAAAGTAGCAACTTGAGACTTGGCAACAGAGGGAACGGGGATGATTTCAGAGCAATCGACAAGATCCTGAGGGTTTTGTCCCAACACCGCGAGTTTAGCCATGACGCTTTCGAATTTGGCGACCATCAAGTTTTGGTCGGCTGAGTGATTTGAGTCAGATATGAACCATAAGTGCAGAAAAGGTCTGGACTCACTGATGAAGGATTGCCATTCACATGCGGTCCTGATTTACGTTTGAGTATTTGAAATCACAGTTGTGGTTTGAGGAAGTTGCTTACCTTGCGTCACGAGCGATCTCGAAGTCAGACTGCAGACGGAATTCTCCGGCCAGAGGGGACATCACTTCACCAGTGTTGGAGCCGTTTCCGGGGAAGAGTGTTCCCTGTAAGAGAGTCTGCATTTCGTTGCGCAGTGAGGAATCTGCAAAATATGAGGAGCATCAACTTAGACTCACCTCGACAAAGAATTGGGCATCGAAATCTCCAGGGGTGGAATCGAAAGGTGTTCCCTATGAGGATCGTCAGTACGCTAGTCACTAAGGAGGAGACTAGATCGAACCGGAATGGTCGGGTCAACATGATCTTGAGCAGCGACGGAGTGAGAAATGAGTAGATCCACGACCTCGTTGGGAGAGAATCCGGCATCACCCATGCGAGCGAAGATCTTGTCAGTTGCATCGAAGGGTTCCGGGACAGTAAGATCGGGGGCGGGGAGAGAGAAGTTGGAGCGACCGGCAAGGAATTGCAAACGAGGACCGCCAGCACAGTTAGATACGCCGACGGCACCTGCGAATTGGATGCTATAGGACGTATTAGGATGTTACTAACGTACATATAGAAGAGAAGGAGCTTACAAGTCACCGAAGGAAACACCGTGCTTGAGCGCGAATGGACGTTGAGCCTCGACGATATCATCGATACCACCGTTGGCGTCTGGGAAAGTTTGATTATGAGTGGATTGGTTTTCTTAGCAGGAGAGGCAAAAGGACTTACGGAAGTTCGTCTCTATTTCAGCGAAGGCCATGATGGAACCGTCTATTAAAATCTTAATATCAAAGAATCCCTAACGTTTGCTGATACATACCGGCACCTCCGCCACTAATAGTTCGGTTTAAGTACACGATCTAGTATGCACGCAACAAAATGCACTCACCCGAATATACCTTGGGCTTGGGCAGAAAGGGAGAACCCAATAGCGTCATGGAAACTGAGCTGTACCAAGATAAGTTGTAAATAAGATGAATGACACTATGAAATCTTACTCGGAGAGACTGAAGAGTATTAAATAGTAAGTGGCTGATAAGAAATTGAACGTGGTAGACATACCTCGTGAGTCTCTTCACCACACTCGCCACCGTCGAACCTAATATCTTGTTCGTCAACTTTCCAATCTGTTCGCCACTCTAATGCTCACAAGTTAGTCTGGATGTCATCGAGTACATCGAACCATTGGCAGCACTGTACAACATGTTAGACAGTGTAAACGATGACGAAAACCCAAAACACTTACAGCAGCATTGCTAGCCTTGCGTCCGTGACGACAAGAGACCTGACCCTTCTTGCCTGGAGCGGCCAAAGCAATAGCGGCAAGAGTGAAAAAGACGAAGATGCTCTTGAAAACCATATTGACAAGTATTTTGCTGGAGACTTTGTTGGATACTCGAAAGGTTGAGAAGAGGACTGCCTGAAGTGACTCTGAGAGCACTGAGGTCTTCAGCAATATTTCCCGACGTATTTATACGGCCCAAGACATCCTACCGATTTCATCCCGTTTGTTCTACGTCCAAGCGAACCATTGTTCCTAGAAGCCTTTTTGGGTAACGATCAGACCTATTTCGAGTGGTGAAATGGAACTTTCATTCCTACGTGCGATGAAATAATTCGTGGTGTCCAATCCAGAGCGATGGTTTTGCAAACCGAGGATTCGGGTAGAGAACCTTCCCGGAAGGAAATGAAAAGAAGGGTATCGCTCTTTCGGTGTAACCGGACGTCTCACAGGTTAGTGAGAGTATAAGTATTCGGATATAACCCTCGACGAAGGTCGGATCGAAAAAGAAGGCTGGAGGAAAGATAATAGTTGTGTGAATGGGAAGACGGTAGTTCACGAACCTGTTAGAAAAGAGGGATTTCGTGAAACCTGAGCGGGTCGGGAAAGTCGAACTGGGGAAACCAGGCTATAATTATTTGGGATATTACCGACGATCTACTGATGAGTAGAGGACATACCTGGTTTAGAGACTGCATCAACTCCGCAGTGTGTGGAGGACCCTGTCGTGACCATTGTCGTCGTTTTCATTGGGAGAAAGAAAACGGCAATTGACAAGGTAGGTTGGAAGCCGAATAGCGGTAACAACTGTTTTGATAGCCTAGAGTGATCTCAACTATCCTTTAGATGTTTTCGACTCTGTTCTCACGTAAGTATTTCCAATTGGTTATTGCAATGGTAGCGACATAGCAGAGTGTAGGTCGTCGACTGGCCGTTCTTTCTGTAGAATCGCCTACGGTTGCATAAAGTGACGATTGTTATATTGACAGTCAACATGCATGGTGGAACACGCGTCTATCTATAAAGAAAGGCCAGTCTCATCTCAGGTGTCTAGTACACACGCGTCAGTAGGCTATCAAGAAGGATAGATAACCTACCCTATTCCGAGAGGTCACATGTGCCCAAAGGCAGGCTCTTCGCACAAATGACACAAGCTGGGATAGAAGCACATATCTGGGTACCCCCGCGACCTTGAGAACACATTTTGGCGAGGAAATTCGCATGAAATAAAGTTTTCTCTCACCTCTACACCATCGCGCATTATGCGGTCGGTTTGTTCAATTGAATACAAACAAGTTTTCGCATTATTTTCTCTCGTCTGTGAGTACTGGGTTGGTCTTGATCGGCTGAAGAAGCATCTGACCCTGTTTGGCGTTCAGTAGAACGAGTCTGACTGAATCACGGAATCTGTTCCCTTTCTTCGATACCGTCTTCGGGCTCCTCAAGCTCGGGACGGTAGCCACATCTTTGAGTCTTCAGGTGGAGGCCGGGCCACGGCCATGGGAACCGGTGGGAGAACTGGTCCCAAAGAATGGTTCGAGTAATTCCTATACTTAGATCACTCCCGGACAGATGGTTGTCCTAAAAGAAGATCAATATCCGGTACGTGTAAGATTGAGAGAGAATCCGGAGGTCGATATCCCACCTTATAATCGGGTCTTCGGTACCTTCATTTTGACCATGTTTTGTGGAGTCGATTCCGCCGGTAAAGTGGGGGCAACAGATCCGAATATCAGGTACATTGTAGATTATTTGACGTACCTTGATTGAATCATTTGCGGCTAGGGGAGTGTCGCGGTGTGTTGATAATCTTAGCGAGTTTATTGGTCAGAGCAACCTTGTTTGTTGTCTGATAAGTGGGTTCATAGACCAAAGCTCATGTCCGTTTCCTGCACACTGGCAGAGTATCTGCAAACACAACCTGCTCGAGCAGATTTACAAATAGACAAGAATGTATTCGATATTCGTCTATACTCGTGCGTAGACCTTTTTCATGTATGATCTATGACCCGAAGATCTTGAAAGCCTGTCAGGGTGTCGTTTCAAAACAGACGAGTAATGGAACTGAGGAAGAGGCACCAGTTTGCTGTCCTTATTGTTAAATATCTGGGGCCAAGTATGCAGATGCAAGGTTGCTTGGTACACCATTGGCGTATAGTTTTGTAACCCACTCGGCCGAATAATTTCATCCCGATGGGCTATAGCGCCTCAGCTGCGGAAATGTAGAGCACTATGAGAGCGATAAGTTTAGCGTCATCTAAAAACTTTTTCCAAGAAGGCGTACCGTTGTTGCCACGAATGAAAGCATCGCCATAACGATTGGTTACTGTGCCATTTACGTGTTCTTCGGTCTGCTCCAACGCGATGTTCATGTATCCATCCAGGCAAGAAAGGACACCTATTTTTGGATGTTAGCTGGGGATAGAGAACAGAAAGAGAGACATACCTCTGTAATCTACTCCAGACGTCAATCGGACCACAACACGCTTACCAACGACTCCCTTCAAGAAATCAGTAGGTGATCCCGAAGTCGATGGCGGAGGTGGAGGAGAAGCTTCGGCCGGTGGGGGAGGAGGAGACGCGTCTGACATTTCTATCCTGTGTGTGTTTCAGTAATAAAAAAACATATCCATATGTCCTAGACGATCCTGACCTCTACGTTGACGAAGTTGAACAGAATATTGGCTAGCAAGACATGCGGGCTGGCATTGTGCGGAAGATTGGCGCTCCGATCAAACACTGCCACGGGAGATCGCGCCGGACATGGACGGTAAGGAGGAGAAAACGTCATAGGCGAGTCGGAGATAATCCGTTCATCCTCAATGCAGACACTGGCCATATGGTCTTATAAACAACCAGGAAATCTTCATGCTTATCGTCCACCTTGAGCTCCGTCAACCATGGCTACTCCTCAGCACTATGACCCCCGTATGGGCGACGAGGGGAAGTAACGAGACTGAACACAAGGAAGCTCGTTTCGCTGAGGATGGTCAACCCCATGCTCGCAAGCATGTTCGGCTTCAGGACGAACAATCGGACCAGGAGGAGGAAAAACCTTCCCTCCTGTCCAAGGTCGTTGACGCCATCCCAGTCGACCTCAAATGGATAGCCAGCAATTGGTCGTATTCAAAGCTCAAGCCCGTCATTCGGAGCGCAATCATGGGCTGGGTCTCCATCATTTTGCTAATCATTCCCAAGGTAGAACGAGCAATGGGCCAGGTACGTTACTTCAAATTCAACCAACGTTCAACCCCTGACATTGGTATAGGCTGCGTTCTTAGTGGTTGTAGGTGCGTGTCGTGTTTTGCTTGGCAATCCGCAATTCTCACCTTATCTCTCTAGCTGCTTTTTTGGATCCGCCAAGTGATCCGTTCATAGCTGTTCTCGAAAGGGAGGCTATTCTTCTGTTCCTTGTTTGTCTAGCATGGGCGTAAGTATATCCCGGTTTTGCCAATATCCATCTAAACTTTATCTCTACAGGTGGTCGACCTTAGGTACATTCCTTGCCGACCTAGCTCGAACCAACATCCACCGCGATGCTACATTCAACGAAATTATTACTGGTCAATATATCGAGGCTGGTCCTACCGCCGTATTTGCCGTCTTTATCTTCTTTGGGAGCAGTTTCTTCCTATGGCTCAAAGCACGCCAAGGTCCAGGACCCTTCACCTTTGGAACTGTCTTTGGCTGTATTGCTATCGACATTTCTATGACCACGGCACTCCTTTTCCCCTATCCGTACTATGTCATCGGGAAGGCTATCGTGATACCTCTTGTTATTCACTCTGCCTTATGTCTGCTCTCCGCTGCTGTTGTGTTTCCCGCAACAATGAGCGCACAATACATGGCCTGCTTCGGTCGTGTACTGGAGCCTCTAAACGCCGCACTTTCCCAGCATCGTGAGGTCCTCGCTATGGATCCTTCCTCTGACGAGTTTAAATCTACCGTCACCAGTATTAAGACCTTGGTGGACAGTTCCGAAGCCTCACTCGCTTCTGCAGGAGCAGTCAATCGTCTTCTCAAGCTGGATATCGTCTGGGGTCGATTCGCACCTGCAGACCTCGCCGCTCTCCAGTGGTGGCTTCGACGATTGGTCACTCGGTCGAATGGGATGGGGATTTACTTCTCCCTGATTGACCCAACACGGGAAAGGTTCCCAGTCACCCCCGCTCCCTCTACACCAATCACTCCAGCAGTGGGGAACACACCTGAACCATCGCGACCACCGTCACCCAATGGCGACGAGCATCCAGGGCGGGCTGCGCGCCGTCGATTTAACAAAGACAACCACTTAAACAAGAGCGCATCTTCATCCCCCTTGCGACACTCCATCTCACAAACTCTCACGCGACATTTTTCGAAACACCAACATCACACCCAACACGACCACCATCTTCACTTCTCACTTCTTCATCTTGCACACAACCTCTCCCTCTCACGTGTATCAACATCCCCTTCCGAAGCCGTAGTTGGCGTCTTTGAGTCGCAGCGTTACCTCCATATCGAATCTACACGACTGTCTGCAGCGCGATCTCCCGAGGCCACTGCACTGTTTACAGAATTGCTGCATGAAAGCTGCGACGAACTTCTAGAAAATGCGCGAAATGCTCTGTCGGGTGTACAAGAGTGGGTGGGAGGTGTAAGAAAGAGTAGTTTCGGTGGGAGGAAGAAGATTGAACAGATGAGGAAGGCGAAACTGGAGGGATTGGAGAGTTTGCAAAGCGCACTTAAAGGTGCAGTTGATAGGTTCAGGAAAGAGAAGAGGTAGTAATCCATTTTGAGTTCTGACGAGAAACTTTCTGATTAGTGATTTAGACTTCGAGTTTTGGACCCCTATCGCTCCGCTTTCGATCCAAAACACATAGGAAGCTCGGATCACTTCGAAGAACCACCTCCACACAAGTTCCTATTCAACTGTTACATGTACGAGTATCATGCCCTTGAGTTTGCAAACATCTTGGCGGACTTGGTGAGTAGCTCCTCGGTATTACCATGACCATTCTAATCTTCCCATTCAGTTGGAAGATATCATCAAACTGGAGAAAACTTACACTAAAGCGACCCTCTGGCTTCCCACGCTATCTCTTTCAAAAATTCTTGTTTGGAGTAGGTGGGATACGGACGATGGCGAGCATGCAGATGATGAGGATCCAGGCAAGATCTCACCTCCTCACACTCTCCCCATTCTTCTAACACATCGTGTATTCGAAATAACTAGACATCATTCCCGGTCTTGGACCTGAAGAATCCGCGGACTTGGGTCTTACAGGCCGAAGAGACCCTGACGCTCTTCCTCCTTCTAACTTCTTCGAGATCGTCATGTCTTGGCTCTATAACGGGTTTAGATCTTTGATGAGCGGGAACTCGCTGTTTGCACTCAAAGCGGGTGTTCTGACCAGTAGGTTCTTAAGCACCGTGTCTACCGTATTTGTGAGATTAATGGGATATTGTAGTTCTGATGTGTTTGCCAAGCTTCCTGAAGACTACTGTCGAATTCGCTTATGGTTAGTCTTGTCGTATATGTGCAGATAATTTGATAATGTATTAACGAGAATTCTATGTCACACAGCACAACGATTTATCTGGGCCGTGTAAGTTCGTTCACCCTGAAAAGCATATACGTCTTACTCACACTGCATCCAACCACAGTTTCATGGGACAACTCACATTAGCTCGTTGGCGTGGAGATACCACCTTCGGCCTCGTCTCTCGTATTATGGCTACAGGTTGGGGTTGTGCTGTCGGTCTCGCTATGTGGTCCGTCAACACCCTCTTTCTTGTCAACCACTTTTCGGTATTCATTTGATTTACAGGTACATCTCTGCAGGTTCTAGCGAAAGCAACCCCTACGGCCTTGCTGCAGTGTGTGCAGTATGCTTCCCCTTCTTCTATTATATCCGTTTGTACTGGCCCGGACCTCCTATGACCAACATCATCTTCTTTGTGACTGTTGCATTGGTACGTTCTGCATCATCTCTGTCCTGTCTGTCACACATTCTGAATCTGATGTCGTCTAGGTTATTGGATACTCTTGGCAAAACACACATTTCCCCGTTGGTTTCCATTACTTTGGTTGGGGCTTAGCATGGGTGAGTCCTTATGATTACTTTTATAGTCATGTTACTAACATATGGATATGCAGAGACGTTTTATTATCGTTGTAGCAGGTGTAACATCAGCATTGTAAGTCATCTTTTCTCATACCGTCTTCTCTACTCACTGTGATCACCCTACAGTATCTTCTCCTTCCTGCCTCCCACGCATACGCTTCGAGACTATCATCGTCGTATGATGGCTCGAACTGTCGAAGAGACAGGAACAGTGTATTGCGCTATTGTATCATTTGCCAACTCACATCAACGGGCACCTCATGGCGAAGTCGACAGGGACTCCATCATCAAGAGTTTGATTGCTATAAGGCTAAAACTGAAAAGGTCGTTGATTCTAAAGACTAATATCGTATACGAGGTACGTCGTTCTTCGTTCTATAATACAGGTCTTGGTCCTTATATATGTATGCTAGTTCTCTTTGAGAGGAAAGTGGCCTTCGGAGAGATATCAGAAGATCTTGGAAATACAACTGTACGTATACCTCCTCACCACATAATTGATCTCAAACTGATCTTCTATCCATGTTCAGGCAAATCGCGTACTTGCTTTCGCATCTCATGTCTGTAGTAGAACACCTCGAACCAGCATGGGCTCGAGCCTTCCTCCGCAGAACGAGGTTCCTAGATTCTGATTTCCAAGGAGACGTCCTAGCAGTGATCAGTACGTCTCTCCCCCAAATCTTTTTCGACGTTCCTTCCATTCTTCCTGACCTCCGCTCACTGTCTCATCTTTCATCCTTCCATCTTCCAGGTCTGATTTCCACATCCCTGCGGACCGGGACTCCACTACCTCAAATCACCCCATGTCCATTGTTAGACCGGTTCATGACATACACACATGGTCTGAATATCATCCGACATGAAGCTGATGATGATTACGGACTTCCGCGCACCATGACTATCGACACACTAGAAAATGAACAATATCTGTAAGCACCCTTTTCAAGTGCACATGATATCATGAATAGTTTCTGACTACTTGTTTGGTTATGTAGACGGTTCTCCGTAGGCGTCACTACAGCGTTTGGCATCGTCATGCGTCTCGATCGACTCATGATAGCGACCAAGGAACTCGTTGGAGAACAATATCATATCCATGGTGTTGGCCTACCTCCTTTCAAGCATTCTGATCAGTCGAGTTCGATCCGGCCTGCGAAGGATGCTTAATTTCTCATAAAAATGGACGTGCTTTTTGCACACACTTTTTTCGATTTTCGATTTGCGTTTCGTGTTTCAGGATTTTGGATTTACATACTAGACTTTCATATATGTTTCGGATTTACTCACATTTGTAATACACCTTTCTGTTGTAATGCCAGGATTAGACGATGTAGCGTTAATCTCTTTGTTTTCATGTCTCTTTTTGTAGATTGTAGACAATCGCATACGAGCATTTTACCTTAACGTCTCTTCAGTTGTTGGGACGGAGCGGAACATCACACAGTGAGAGATCATCGTAAAAGAATCATGTTATGTGATGTGACTAAAGAGCATGAATTCCAAGCGACCAAATGCCAGATACGATGCGAGGATGCTAGAGATACAAAGTAAATCAATACAATATAAACATAGGTAAACCATTCCTTTCTTTTGCATTTCGAAACCATAACCAAGTGATAAAACGAAAACATATAGCAGATAAGAGGTAAGGAAACCGATTAAGCAACTGAAGTTGTGGGACCAAGATGGATGTGGACGGCCTTGACCTCGGTGTAGCTGCGCGCAAGATTGTCAGTATACATTGATCTGAAAGGAAGGAAGACGGGGAGACTCACTTGGCAAGAGCGTACTCGCCGAGTTCACGACCAATACCCGACGACTTGAATCCACCGAAAGGAACAGCATGGTGCAACATGTTAGTCGAGTTGATCCAAGCAGTACCAGCCTTCAGCTTATGCGCAGTCTCGATCGCCCTGTTGATGTTCTTCGAGAAGACAGCAGCAGCAAGACCGTAGACGGTGTCATTGGCTTGACGAATGACATCCTCATCATCCTCGAATTTGATGACGACACCGACGGGACCGAAGATTTCCTCCTTGACGATCTTCATGTCCGGGTGGACGTCACCGAAGATGGTGGGAGAAATGAAGTATCCTTCTTCACCGAATCGCTCACCACCGTGGTGGACGGTAGCACCATCAGCCTTTCCTGACTCGATATAGCCCATGATACGCTAAATGAGAGCGGGATGTCAGCATCTGTCTCGGTATGAGAAGAAGATGAAGAAGTCGTACATCAAATTGAGCTTCTGACACTTGGGGACCTTGCTTGGTCTCCGGGTGGAACGGATCACCGAGCTTGATTTGTTTCGCCTTTGCTACGAATTTCTCCATGAACTGGTCGTAGATCTTGGCGTGTACAAAGATACGTGAGCCAGCGCAACATGTTTGGCCATGATTCCAGCTACGATCATAGCGCATATAGTCAGCATTATGATCAAATGAGAGCAAAAAGGTACTTACAAGATACCGAAAGCGGCCCAGTCGACAGCAGCCTCGAGGTCACAGTCGTCGAAGATGATATTCGGGCTCTTACCACCGAGCTCGAGAGTGACCTTCTTCAAGTTGGTCTTAGCAGCGGCCTCCATGATCTTACGGCCAACGAGGGTGCTTCCAGTGAAGGCGACCTACGTCATCGAAATTGAAAATGCAATAAGCGCCTCCGTGCTTCTCGCGGCAAAACGGAAGAGGACGTACCTTGTCAATGTCCATGTGCTCAGCGATGGCGGCACCAACATCGTGTCCGAAACCGTTCACGACGTTGATGACACCAGGGGGGAAACCAGCTTCGTGAGCGTACTTGGCGAAGAGTTGTGCGCTCAGGGGAGTGATTTCAGAGGGCTTGAGGACAATGCAGTTACCAGTTGCGAGAGCAGGGCCGACTTTCCATGCAAGCATAAGCACTGGGAAAAGAGGTCGTAGTTAGCCAATAGGAGCGTCGTCTATTTAGGGAAAATAGACTTACAGGGGAAGTTCCAAGGAATGATTTGTCCGCAAACACCAATTGGTTCATGGCGAGTGTAGCAGAACTTGGCGTTGGTGGTTTCGATGGTCTTGCCCTGGATCTTATCAGCCCATCCGGAATAGTACCGGATACATTCGATGGATGCAGAGATATCCGCATTCTTGGCCCAGAAGAATGTTTTACCATTGTCGAGGGCTTCGACGGCAGCCATCTCGTCGGCGTGGTCTTCCATGATACCAGCGAGCTTGGCCAAAAGTTTGGCACGGATGTGACCGGGGGTGTTGAGACCCCAGACGGTGTCGAAAGCCTTTCGTGCTGCAGCAACTGCAACATCGATGTCGGCAGGAGAAGCAACGCTAATTTTGGTGATCTCCTTTCCGGTGGAGGGGTTCACCACACTGTATAGGTTGAAAGGGGTAATGATTAAAGGTTGCTTAGATAAAGTAGATCGGTGAAAGAATGTGCGTACGGGTGTGTCCTTCCGTCCTTGCCATCGACGAACTGACCGTTGATGTAGAGACCAAGAGGGATCTCAGAAACTCCCTTGAATCCGGGGTTATCGAAGTTGTGGGAGTGGACGGCGGGCATGGTGAATAAGACGACGAAGAGGGGAAGGGTTGGTGATGAGACCAGTGTGGGGTAAGGCTTATATACAAGGGATGGAATGGGGAGAGACTGTGGAAATACAAGACGCCGAGGATCATATGCCCCAGAAACAGTGCGGCTAAGGCTGGGGATATGGAGGATGGTTCAGGAAATGATATCCATAATCGATAAAGCTGTAGGGGGCAGATCCATTAACGGCTAACCCATCGGGTTCCGGAGCCATGTTTAGACGGATTAGATGACGAAGAGAATTGTTCTTACTGAGACGACGTCCTGTGTGAAATTGCCTTGCTTGATATTCCGTTCACACTTGGCAGAGCGTATACACGCTGTACATCATCGATAAACAAAAAACAGTGCTGCTGTTGTGAACTGTGCTCTCGCCGCCAGGGTGTATGCTCCCCACGGGGAGTCTGCGACCGTCTTCAGCAGCCCGTAGCCTAAAACCATTCATGACGAAATAGAGTGGGCGGCAGCGAGTGCGGGGAAGATCAGGTGGCCCTCAATTCTCAATTGCTGGTCCAGAACACGGCGTCCGGTCCGTCATTCATCCGCCCCCCGATCGCCATCAGCATTCTCCCCTCTCCCCTCCTTTCCCACGCAGAACACGTCGAAAGACGCGCCTGAACTGCCCTGGGAACTGCGGCTGCGATAAAGATGGATCATGGGACACTCCCCGGAATACACTAGGAGGCGCAAATGGTCAAAATACATGCCACAACCAGTCTACACTCGATGTCTAATCATTGCCAATATCCTCCAGTCTGACCATCCATCGTCTATCTACAATTTTCTCGACCTTGTGCGGGGCGCCGTCTGAGTTTTGCTGTATATTGAGGAACCGTTCAGAAGGTTGCATCCTGGAAACGAAGGGGAGCCGTACAAGAAATTTACTCAACCAACCCCGCCCAAACTCTACATAGACCAATTAGCTTCGTCTAATACTCTCACGAGGCCCTTTCTCCAGTCATTTGATTTCCCATCCCCACCCCCACCCCCACAGTACCGCATCTCTACTTCTTCGAACACCTCCACACGTTTCGTTATCACAAACCCTAATTTCTCGAATAGTCGTATACTTGCTTCGTTTTTCTCACCTATGCGGACAACCAGTGCGTTTGACCTGATTGGGAGCGGTGCAGGAGAGTCGGGCGAGGTTGCGTAGGATAGAAGCAATTCGAGTGCTTTGGAAGCATGTCCCCGACGGCGTTGCGTTGGCTCTTGGCAACGAAAAAAAGTATGGAGATAGGATCATTGTGGGGATCATGTCACAAGGAATGAGGCTCGTACCGGCAATCATTATCTCTGCCTCTACTTCGAAATCTTCGTCTGAGGGAAGACCCTTCAGAAAGAGATTCACATCACCAATCATGGTTAGTGATGAGAAGCTAACTTCTTCTGGTGTATCGGAACCCCTAGAGGAGGTATCACGGACACAGACGATGAACGTCAGCTCTGTAGAATATTCGACGCCAAGATTAAAAAATGCGGGGTAAATTTCATTAGGTCGCAAGAAGACCACCCACTATCTTCGTCTTCCTGCCATTTTCCTAGCGAAATGAAGCAACGAAAAAGAGCCACGCGTAACGTAAGTATGGAAGCATAAAACCCGTACACACACACCAGAGAATCCGTATCGCAGTTCCGATGACGGATCATGGCGACAACCAGCGGGTGGAACTCACGTTGCATTTCATATTCTTCCTCGAGGGAAAGCGGTTCACTCGCGGTTAACTCGCGAAGCTCGGGGTCGCACATCCATTCATGATATTTCTACCTAGGAAGGGACACGATGGAGATGAGTAGTAGTCCACCTCCCGCGGAATGTCGGGTTGCAAATTTGGGATATGGACATACGGCAACGTGTTCTTTCCTAGAGAAAAAATAGGGAGATATGGTGTTCATTTGATTGAGTGATAAGAGGATGTGGTTAGGAACCCTTGGCGAACCTGTACGGAACAAGGACGAGGTCATCGTCGATGATCACTGTGTTCACGTTGGCTTTCATGGTTACCGTGCCAGCGATAGATAACACGGTGGAAATGGCTATTACTCGCTCAGCCTCATTGCCTTTCAGTAACAGAAGGCAAGAACTTACTCTAACTTTGAAGGTGCACGAAATTTGAGTTCAAGCAAAACCTTGCCTCAATTGAACCTTCGAGATAATCGTCCAACTGACACCGGCAGGCGCCGAGAGCCAAAATACTTCCTTATCAGGCAACTGTATAGGAACGTTGTTTGTCGCCAAGCAATCCAACCGACGCGAGGCACTGCAACAGCCAGTGGCGCAAAGCTGTCTACGTAGCCTCCTCAATGCAGGTTTATTCACTTCCCAATATACAACGCATTTTCAATGCCTTTAGGTTCTGCATCAGGTTCGTGATGGGGGACGCGTCACTGGGCAATGAGGCTTCCGTTCGCATTCTCACTCCTCTCACTCGTTGACAACGAAGATGAAGTCTTGCGCGTTCAGCTTGGCAGGTCATCTCACACTTTTATCCACAGATTGCGTCTTGGAGCCCCTTAGAGATGCCAGCAAAACGACTCCCTCTCAAAAGATGACCTTAGCGCTCCGAAGTTACACAAGTAACTTCGCAAGCCTCATTGGCTCACAGACCTACCTTCCGACCTCTTCCCCCCATCCACGATGTCTCTGAGACAAATGGACGTATTGGACAAGTTCCAAGTGACGTTGCCCGAGCTTTAGACCCTTTCTTCCCGAGGCGAGCTCCGAGTTTGCGATGGCGGAAATGGGGCGGAAGACATTTACAACGGTAAGAGTCGGAAGTTTGGGGATCGGTGCTTGGTGGTGAGCAGTACTTTTCTCACTTTCTGTCAGTGCATATTGTGTTTAGGGATGTATTTTTTTGACAGGCTCGAGAGATAGCTAATGAAGGATATCCCGCATACATGCAGGGATGGCCGTTGGATGACTTGTTTAAGTCCCTTTCCGAACATTTCCGAGAGATAATAATTATTTACTAATGTTTCTTATAGATGAATACAAATACTCTACTTAGGGTGGGAACCCTTCACTAGATATATCCATGATCCCTCGCGAATTGTTCCGAACCCGAACCTGGACTCGTTCTTGAATCCTGCTCGAATCCGGAAATGAAGATTGGTCCCTCGTTGCGGTGTTAGAGTGCAGATGTCCTACTTCCCCCGCAGGTCGTGAACAATATATAACGGAGTGTGGAGGGGTATGTTTTAACTTTTTCCCCTCAAGCTCGTCTCCTCGCTCTCCTGTTGGTTTGTACCGACGCTTTCTGCATGAAGTTCCGCAACTCGCCCGCCTCCTCTCTCTTCGACAGCTGCCACTTGTGGCTTACCCTCTTACCCTTTTCGGTCCTCCCCTCGGTTTTCTGGATGATGTAGCGGTTTAAGCCCTCTCCACATACTAGTGCGTGTTTGGAATGTCACAAGAGTTCAGAATAGGAATATGACATCACACGGATCCCCTTACGCCGCTCACATTGTATCTGATGACCATCCGAACATCATTCCGCCGGGTCTACATAGAGTGTTGCAAATGTCCACGCCACCAGGGAATAATTGAACTAGCTTTGTTCCGTTATGAAGATCTCTCGCCGTTCCGTGGATAGACAAGCTGACGTATAGTCTATGGCTTCGCTACGATAGTCTCGGGCATCTGCAAACCACTGTTTAGTAATTTATCGTTGTGGATGTTTTGTTGTTCGCCATTTTGCATATGATCTTTGGATGGAGACAGACTAACCTTTTACGGACATTCAAGAACCTTTCTGGATCACCTGGATTGGCCGAGGTACTTAGCAAAATGACAAGCACCGACGTTCGTGGACGAAAGGGGGGATCTAGGATGCCCGACTCACCCGTCTACCCGCAAGGACATCCGCGCTCTGCAGTCAAGTGGATTTATTCCCCATCCTCAGGTGGTCTTTACCGGTACACTCTCGGAAGCGATTGGGTGTGTACGAGTACTAATGATCTTTCCATAAAGATGTCAAGACGTCACAGCGTAATGTGGGTTTGTATTATATCGACCTCTGGGGATGGCAGGGACGCTGTCAGGCGGACTGGTGGTGGCGTTGCTAGACGGAGTCCTCGCAGCGTCTCCCCCTATCCGCTTGGTAGCTTTTCTCGAGGGGTGGTGGGTTTCTACAGTATGTGTCGAGGGGTATGACCAGGTTTGGTCTCGGCCTGACATTGTTTACCCCTTTTTAGAGATTAGGTTTCGGGCATTATTGTTCTTGTCCGGGGATGTTGTTGTACTTGGAACAGTGGGGAAGACAACTTGGCGTGTGGGGTATACGGTCACTCAGGAGTACACTGAGGTGATCTGCGTCCATTCTCAAACACGACTGTGGTTCCCCTGACCGTCGACAAAGACCTCGGCTGGCTTGCGATGGGCTCATGTCAAGCTCGGGTGATCAGACACTCATTAGTGTGTTGATCAAAGCATAATGCCAGTGGGCGATGCGAAGTATTTCCAAGTGTCGCGCTGGTTTGAGGGGCATCAGATGACCCTGAAGAGACCCTATGTGGGGCAAGATCCATATCGCAATGGGATGACAGGCTGAGTGGGAATGGTAGCGGCTGTGTCTCTAACCGTTACCCCAGAGCGTCCCCGCATCTGTAATCATTTAACCGGAGCAGGCGCCCGAGCGAGAAGGTCAGAACGACGTGCTTATATAAGCAATGGTCAAAAAGGGCAGCAGTTCTCGCTGGTACGGTTCAGAGTTGCTCGAGTGACTTTCTCTCACCTGTCTCACCACAAGTCCTCTCACCGGCTTTCTCACAAAACAGCTCTCTCCTCGCTGTCCCTCTCGTCCAAGACATCCCCATTTCAACCATGTCCTCCATCGAGAAAGCTGAGAATGGCACCGTCGGCACCGTCCACGCCAACAATGTCCACCAGGCCCTCCCCCAGTACCCACCCCTAAGGAAGATTGCCAACCCGGCTCCCCTGTATGTACTTCTTTCCCCAATCCGAAGCCATCGAGCTTCCTCACCCATTCAATTACCAGTGGTCTCTTCTCCTTTGCCTCGACCACTTTCATCTTGTCCCTCTACAATGTCGGAGCTCGGGGTATCAATGTTCCAAACCTCGTCGTTGGAATGGCACTCGGCGTCGGCGGTCTCGCTCAATTCTGTGCTGGCATGTGGGAGTTCGCTACTGGCAACACTTTCGGTGCTCTAGGTTAGTACATTTTCTGCCCGTAATTAGAGCCGATTTCCCTTCGCCGGCCACAAATCAATTACGTCCCGATCAATTCGATGGTGGTGTTGACGTATATGCTGTCTATCTCCCGCATCTTGCGATGCCTTCTTCGACGCCGCGATCGTGTTTTGGATGGAATTGACAATTTTTCGCATTCTACGAAACTCCCCGACGCGTTGACGTCAACCCCCGATATTTGCTTGGCATCATATCTGACCACTTTTCCGCCTCCTAGCATTCTCCTCATACGGCGGTTTCTGGTTCTCCTATGCAATCATCTTCATCCCCGGCTCTGGCATCAGTGCTGCGTATGAAGATACCACCCAGCTGGGAAGCGCCGTCGCTATTTATCTCTTGACGTGGTTTACAGTCACCATGCTCCTCTTGTAAGTCCATTCATTCTCCAATCGGATCATATCCTTATATGCGCTTCATCATGTGCCCAGTATCGCAACTCTCCGCCGAAATGTCGCGTTATCCCTGCTATTCGGCTTCCTTTCTGTCACTTTCTTGCTTCTCGGTGTCGGTAAGTCCATTCATCCAGTAAAATGGAATCACATCGGACGTTTTTGACTGATAACATTTCATTTCATCTTTCTATAGCTGACTACGTCGGAAATGTCAACATCACCCGAGCAGGAGGTGCTTTCGGAATCATCACCGCACTCATTGCCTACTACATTGGCATGGCAGGTCTCCTCACACCCGAAGATAGCTGGTTCACCCTCCCCTGTTGGTGAAATCCCCAAGCGATTGGATTAATTGCCTCAAAATCCTGTTCTACTATTGCGGATCATGGATTCGATTATTATCCTGCTCTTTCCATCCCCTCCCCGCGCTACCCATTGAATTCCTAATGCCTAATTGATGTCGTCGTTTTACGTTACTGCTACGCGCTGTACTTGTTACCTATTGCCCAACCCAACTCTCGGATATGATCTCTTCTCCCCTCTCATCTTTCTCCTCGTCAGGTCAACTTGTCAGCGCTGTGATACTGTTAGTGTTTTCTTCTCTCTCTGTCGCTCTTTGTTTGTGCTATCCTCCGTCTCTCTTTAATCTCTACATTTTCTCGTCCTGCATGTCTATCTCTACTTTCTTTTCCTTGTTGTCTCCGTATCTCACTTTGTGGATCGTTCGGACTTACGAGAATCATCATTCTTCGCATACCCGTATATCTCGCAATTGACTCTCGTTGTGGTGCTCATCATCTTTCCATCATATTCGAACACCACATCGAGCGTCCAGCTCTCGGCTCGTCGACTCAAATTGTGTGATGTGCTTTTCATTTACTAGGCCTAGCCTAAAGGGTCCCAAAGCTTATTTTCGAACGCTCAGTGGTATAATCACTGCCAACGCCACTAGTTGATTTACGTCTCCTCTTTTTCAGTAAGACTCGTCACCTTGACAAGGACGCTGTCCCATTCGTCAGATTTCAGCCTAACGAACCTATCTCTTGACGTCGCCTCTTATCTGCAGGTTCTCAAGCTGGCATACGCGTACTTATCCGAAGACGTTATTTATAACTCCATGGGTCTTCAGGGCAATGAATCGTTGCATAACAGGACGATATGTGATAGGTTCTCTTGTGTCCGCGAATACAGAGTTACGGATATGCATGTGAAGGCTGGGCAAGGTCTTGATTGGTTGGTCGGGATCTTCGTTTCACGTTTTTGACCTATACTGACACGATTTGTACAGTTCGGATAACGGCGAAGTTCAGGGTCCATGACGTTTAGGGCCGATTGGTACCTTTAGCCCCCTCGAGTTGATTGACAGCGGTACAGGATACTAGTACAGATCGATACGGAGAAGATTTTCGAGTCATTTGCCAATATGGGGCTTCTGAAATGCAACCCAGTACGCTGTTGGGGTAGCATCCGCGAGTGGAAGACGGCCGTCCAATCAACCACATATATGGTTTATTTTCAACATGACTTCCATTCATAAGTAGGCGACATCAAACCTAGGTTGCATTGCTACTTATAAATATCAGTAGCAACGTCAAACTCAAGGCCTAGGTCATCATGTCTCGCGGAGATCATTGACGAATTGTTCGACGAGTAGCTGCAGGTATTCAGGAAGTTGTCACCGACACTATCATCAGCTTCCGAAACGCAGGGTCTTGAATCTCGGGAGACGATCCATCATGCATCATATCTCAACAGAGGCTTTTGTCCTCATTGTGGATCCCAGTCAAGAGAACCCAAACAATCTGTATTTCCACCCGCGTGTCAACTTGTCTTTGATCGCCCATCAGTGTTTCCACTCAAGCTCCTACTATGTAGCTATACGCCCCAGTACGAGAACATTTTCTATATAATTGTTACCCCGTTTCCTGATGTATAACACCCCCCAAGTCAGAAACTGCCGTTAGAAATATTCTGGTACGACCGTGTTCAACCTGTATCGAGGGCAATAAAGTTGGAAATGCGTATAACCAGAAGCGAAACTCTCCCAAGCATCTCTAGCCTTTCCTTCTCCAAGGATATTGCGGACCTTCTCCATAGCCGAAAACGTCTTGGAAAGTAAGTCGTCTATCACTTGCTCAATAGTTTTGTGGTTGATTCGAGCATATTGATGGATATAGTTATCTTGCTCTTCGTCAAGTGACTCCTTGTAGAACGAGAAGATGTCGCTATGGTTTCAAAATTCAAAGGCCATCAGTGATATTATAAAACAGAAATAATGCAAACACTAACTTGAGATAGTTGATGAAATTTAAGACCTCCCTATGTACGTTCCTGCTCAGACTTGATCTCAACATAAAACACGTTGCGGCACTCACGGCATAGCTTGGATATATTCACCAGTATCGGAGAAAAGTGCCTTCGGCCAAATCCCGAAAGCGTACGGCTCCGCAACGCCATTCTTGTACCGGGCATATTCAATATACCCCCCAGCATCGGGATGCAGAACCATATTCTTGGCTCCTTTGGCATCCCATACTTCTTCGTTGACGTACATGAGCAGAGCCGAATGCACACTATTCGCTCCGTATTCATGTAGGAACCCGCGTAGATGACTTGCCGCTTCGACAAATCGGTCGAGCAATGGTGCAAGTTGTGGTTTTCCATCACAGAAACGGGGAACGAATTCCTGCACGGCATTGGGGTCGATCAAGACTGCATCGTCGAAGATCATCGCGCAAAACGTGAAGAGGGAGAGCGCAACTTGGAGATCGTAGGAGGCATGGTGGAAGGGAGCATACCCGAGATGCATACCGTTGACGATGTGTTTTTCGTATTTGTCTTCAGCGATACCAAGGTTCCAGGAGCGGACCACCTCTCTGACTTTGGTTTCTACATATTGAGGTGGAGAGCGAGGAGGGAAGCGTTCTGCGGCGCCGCTCTTCTCGAGAAAGGATAAGATGGCTCGACGTGCAACAGCACCGGCATCCGTGACCTCCTAGAAAACCCACGTAGTGAGTAAACATCATCGCTAATATTGCTGAGATACACTTTACTATAGTTGTTCCATCCATGACGATGTCGATGATACTAATTCGCGGGTTGTTGTAGGACGAGAATCAAGAAGAAATGAATCCTACTATGTTCGAACGATGTATGATCGTTTTTATATTACTATGAGAGTCTGTCTCTCTTAGACTGCGACAAAGAGTCGGCATTATCTGAAGAAAACCACACGGGGAGGATATGCTTTGATACCATCGACATGAAATACAAAGGAAAAACACCACAATCATTGAAATACTTGCTCGTAGCTTGCGCAGCTGCTTGCATATTCTTAGATATGATAAGCAACCCGCAACCTATATCGTTGTAGGGATGTGTTGAGCCAAGCATATGCGTCATCCCGATCCTATTCGGACCCATTGTTTTGAAATACTGAAGGCACATGGTAAGTAACTTCGCAGGTCTTCGTAATTTCGTTTGAACTCACTGCCAGTGTACAATTAAAACGTACCCCCTCCGTGCTAGAAGGGCTTAATATTCTCAACGTCATTTCTTTATACACGTGTTCACAGAATGCCTGTTCCAATCACATTTATTCTTCTACAATATTATACCAATTCACTGGGTTCAAGTATGGATGCCTAGTATCTGATTGTTTAGAATGAAGACGGCGAATGTTCAGGCAACAGTAGTAATCGTACATCACCCGGTCATACAACTTAGCGATTTCTTGAAGTGTTTGCCACTAAAGCAAATTTCGAAACCTTAGGCGACTGGTGGAGTGAGAAGCCATTCATGCATTTGGACAGCATTTTTGCAGCAAGGGGATATCTGTAACAAGAGTCCATACGAATCATGGAAGGAAGATGGAAGGACTCCGAGCCCTTGGGGTATGTAATGGTGTTCAAACGACATATGGTCGTAAAATGTTGGAAGGAGGACCTGGCGCCTTGAGGTAGGTCCATAAAATGTCATGAAACATGGAAGAATATATATTTGACCAAGATACCCCACGCCCGCACCAGGGATTGGGTCGGAGATGTAAGATCCCAAACTCGAAGAATGAAGTTATTTGTTATTGTGAGTTATTACCCACTTTATGATGCGAAAACGGACGCAGTGATGACTGACAAGTAGAATGTGGTCCAGAGTTCAATATATTGACAATGTCATCGAGGGCATAACTGGAAGTCCTATGCATAACAGGACGTTCTCTGTGTCCGCGAATACCAAGTTACGGATATGCATGTGAAGGCCGAATGGATTTTGATTGGTTGGTCGGGATCCTGGTTTAAGCAGAATTCTGCGACTGGAAGACGGCCGTCCAATCTACTACACATATACGATTTGTTTTCAACATGACCTCCGTTCATAAGTAAGCGACATCAAACCTAGGTTGCATTGCTACTTATAAATGTCAGTAGCAATGTCAAACTCGAGGTCTAGGCCATGGGCCACGGTTCGACGTGCTCTCCCGGAAATCATCGACTAGGAATCATTAACGGAAGTTGACAGCTACACTCGCCCTATCATCAGCCTCCGAAACACAGGCTCTTGAATCTCGGGAGATGATCCACCATGCATGAGAGGTCTTGTCTTCGTCGTGGATCTCAGTCAAGAGAACAACAACAACCTGCATTTCCGCTCGCATGTCAATTCGACTTTGATCGGTCATCAGTATTTCTGCTCAAGTTGCTCCATCCAGGCAACTAGTACGAGAACACTACTTCTACATAACAGTCACACCATTCCTGATGTACAATTTATTCAAGTTAGAACCCTCCTTTGGAAATACTCTGGTACAACTATTACATTCGAGCGGCCTTAGTACTGTGCTTCGGTCACAAGCTTGTCCGAATCTATCGTCGAATCCAGAAAGTTCCTAAAAAGGATCGGAATTGGCAACAAAGAATCTTGCGGCGAAGTTGCTACGTAAGGGTGTACGTGAGGCTAATCAAGTTTTTTGTCCCTTGTCTCCTGACGACGACAGTCACCGTTTCGAAGCCCACCCGACCTCCAGCCTGAGGCCAGACCACCACACCAGCACCAAGAATTACTACGAATATTGCCCAATTTCTACCCTCAAAGCGTCCTCTTCATGTCTCAGGCTCTACCTAAAGCTGACTTTATCGCATTTTTGAAAGATCTGCTCGATGCAGGTCTGCCGTTGCACGAGCCGCCGACGTTGAACGTACCTGAGGACCCGGATCGTCATTTCGAATGGAACATGCGTTATGAGCGCACCCTAGCTCTGTTTTACCCAGCACAAAGATCGGTCACAACGATGTACACGTTCTCAAACATGATAGAGGCGACACTTCTCAATGTCCGAAGTGGACGAATAGCTCGGGAGCTCGAATTACCAGTATCGCCTTTCCACCGATGCGATCCAGTATCTAGGTATACATAACCTCGAAGAAAAATGGGAGGCGACTCCATATACTGAGAGAGAGGACATCGCCCGTAAAGCGATGGTCATCACGTGTAGCAAGGTTGATTTCCACCTCTATCGACTATTGTGCCCTGAGATGACTACCAAAGATCTCAGTCGACAGTTCATGCCCTTGCTGAAGAAATTTACCACTGGAGAAGCTCTCTCAAGGGTCTTGACCCATACATCCTACGGCACACCGCTTCTCTTCAATAACGACAAATTCAATCAATACATTCAACCTCCTGAGGCATACAGAGCGGAGCTGGAGCCTTTCACTCAGCTTGAACATCTCCGACGGGCACATTGCCTCACGATGACATTGTTGAATATCTTCACCGTCTTTGTATGCCTATTGATCTATTGTTTTAATCATTTACAAACTAATCTCATCATAGGCGGGCCTTCCGGAAGTCCCTATAGGAACAGCTCGCAGGAAATGGTTTCGTTCTAGCCATCTTTCAGAAGAAGAGAGGAAGGCATCGAAGGTACTGAAGACTCTCTGTGAGGAGTTCAATCCGCAATCCAGCAATAGGGGTCCAAACGTGTCCAGGATAGCGTGTCGTACTTGGGGTTGTCACAAGGTTCAGAAGGAAGGGGAAAAGAAGATGATGCTCTGTGGTCCGTGTAAGAAGAAAGGCCTTGAGTTTTACTACTGTTCAAAGTAAGAATAATTATTTTGCAGCGCTGCTGGGCACTGATTGATGGTACTGTAGAGAGTGCCAAATTATTGATTGGAAGAATGGGCATAAGAAACTCTGTGGTGTTGGCCATCATTCCACTCAGGGGACTAACGAGAGCGACCCATCACCAACTGTTTATGACTATCCCAAGACAGGGATCCCAAATCCTGTTTTACCTTTCACTCATTCCCCTGCACTCTTGTACCAGATCTCATCTCTGTTAGATCCAAATGAAGTCCCGTGTGATTATATTGTGAGTAATACTAATCTAGAGGTGGTAAATAAGACTAATTATACTGCAATGGGTTCTTAGCTGTTTAACTCAAAGAGAGCACCATGTGCCCTGTTGATGGCGCTAGATCCCCCTGAAGGTATGTATCATGACATTTCAACATATCTAAGAATATTACTCAATCCCCCACAGACAGAATACGATTCCATGTCATGCGACGCCGAGGTAGGTCTCTAATCCTTTGATTATTGATGATGTTATTGGGTACCAACCACATGAACATGATAGCAATGAGTACTGGGGATCAAAATGCAGTGTATGCTATGTACAAGGCACTTCGACTCTGGGCCGCTGTATCAGCAATGGACATTGATGAGGGATTGATAAGACACCAGCTCCGGGAGGAATATGGTGTACAAATCAACCAAGGAGACGAGTCAAAGGCGCTACTTGCATCTAATCCTACAAAGGAGGAGAAAGAGTCAGCCTCGAAATATATTGACAAGGTGTTGGGTTGGTCCTCGACTTTGAGAACAAACTAGAGGACGTCGTCATTGGTTGCGGATAAAATCTCGGAGCTATTGGTATTATTGGGTAGTTTATCTCCGTATGGTACTATAACATGCTATACCATTGACTCAGAATAAACAAATCCTTTGTCACAATGGTCACACGTTTCTATAGACACAAATCGGTGCAGTGCTAGACAAAGCTCCCTCACAAAGTAAATGCCAGAGGCACAGGCACAGCCTGAGACTTCGAAGCCTGTAGCCAGAACACCGTTATTAATAGCATCACGAGGTTGGATTACAAGGGTCCACCGAGCTCGGAGAGATACAAATCTACCGTAGTAGATCTCTACTACACTCTTTGTAATATTAACATACATCAACATCGATAAGTATGTTTAGAAATATTCAGGAACAACCTCGTTCAGTCGGTAGCGTGGACAATAAAGGTGGTAACAAGTGTATCCAGAAATGAAACGTTCCCAAGCATCCTTTGCCTTTCCTTCTCCCAGAATATCTCGAACCTTCTCCACGGACGAGATGGTGTTTCTGACCAAGTCGTCGATGGCATCCTCCAAGGTCTTCTCGTGAGCTTGAGCATATTGATGAATATAATTATTTGCTTCCCCAGCAAGCGACTCTTTATAGAAAGAAAAAATATCACTTTTTGGACTGATGTTAGTAGTAGGCGACACGACACGTATCTATGAACACATACTTGACACCATTGATGAAGGTGTTAGCCTCACTATAGTTCAGCGTGAGAAAAGGTCCGACTTAGGGGCGAGAGACAAAACTAGATACTCACGGAACAGCTTGTATGTATTCCGTAGTGTCGGCACAAATAGACTTCGGCCAGATACCAAACGCATATGGTTCTGGAAGGCCTCCCTTGTTCCTGGAAAAGTCGACGTATTTCTTTGAACCAGAACGTAGGACCAAATTCTTAGCGTCTGTATTGAGCCACAGTTCCTCATTCGCATACGTCAGTATGCTGGCGTAGGTTGCGTTCGCGCTGTAGTCGGGGAAGAAAGCGCACAAGCCCCTGACTGCTTCGATAAGACGATCGAGAATAGGGGCACCTTGTGGCTCGCCGGTACAAAACCGAGGCACGAACTCTCGTAAAGTCTGTGTCGCGATCAGGTCGTCGTCGAGAATGAGGACGCAAACCGTGAAAAGCGACATAGCGACTTGAAAGTCATATGAAACGTGCTCGTAGGCCCAGCATGCAAATTGAATGGCAGCGACAAGACGGTTTTCGTACTTTTCCTTAGGGATATCAAGGCCCCAAGATTGGAAAACTTCCCGAACCTTGCTCTCCACGGGAGACGGTAGAGAGCGAGCTGGGAAGCGGTTTGCAACCTGTGTTTCTTGGAGAAATTGGGATATTGCTCGACGAGAGGTTTCGCCAATGTCCTTTATCGGCTACGGAGGTCAATTCACTGTATGTAGTATAAGATTATCGTCTAGAGGCAACTCACTATAACTGCTCCGTATGTCATGATTCCGATAACGAGCAGATCTTGTGGTGGTAAATTTGGCTGTTTGGTATTGGGATATGAAGGAATGTGTAGCCAGATACATAGCCATTTTATACAATCTAGCTGGGCTTCTCAGGAGATTATGAGGTCACTTCACTGAAGCGGTTGTTCGCACCTCAGCTTAGTGATAACTTCTCGGCTATGTTCATGTGGCAGTATTAAGAACGGTATCTTGCCACAAATACGACAAGGTTTGGCATAGAATAACTGTAGTTGGTGGAGTAAGTGGCTATCTGTGAGAACAGGAAGAAAGCGTTCAACCGATGCCCACTACGTATTGAGCCCCGTGGAGAGTGAAAGATACTGACATTTTCGACCGCCGTGGGGGATGAATACCACTGCGGAATTAACATGTTATACTTTGCGATGCTTGATTTGCTTTGAGCTTGCTAGCCCACTGAGAGAGTGTTCGCTTGCCCTAGAGCCTGAGGCGACCGTTGGGGGTGGAAACGGAATGAATTTCCAAAAGACGTACAGCAGGAATGTTTACCTGTCTAGAACCGCATTCGTAACGGTCTCCGAGGCCCCACAGCCCAAAGATAAGTTGACAGTCGAAGGTCCGTGTGCGCACGTCGTACTTCAGGAAGTCGTCATGAGATGAACATGACGCAGCGAAGGCCGGGTGAACCATTGACATTGCATATGTCTAGTAGAAAACGTGACGTCAGGATACATATTTGTGATAATCAGGCAGCGTGAGCAAACTGCTATCCCTGGGGCTCGGGGCATGTGTCAGCTCAAAGAAAAATGAACACGACGAGCACCTATGGGCCTAGTTGCCATTGCATATTGTTATTATTGTATGCTGCACTGAAAGTCATGCAAGCAGTACATGTCACGGTAATACGAGCCACTGTCATTGTGGCAGGAGTAGAACGGCTATTCGAATTCCATGAGTAGGATTACTGTCAGTAGTGACCGGGTTGAACAAGCCATTCTTGGCGGTCGTGTCTATAACTAGTGCTAGAGCTTGTTAGTCCAAAATAGTAAAGGCAGGTCAACATGTTCGTTAGTAGCTCCGACTCTAATAGCTGGACATTCAATCAATTCGAATTCCGCGACCGCGCGCTTGCCTCTCTTGCCAGTGAAGCGCCAGCGGTCTGTCCGAGTCGTCCGACTTGTATTCTCGGTCGTCGCTATATGGCTTGCCCATGAAGACATTGCTCAAGGTCTTTGGGTATGCGTACGGTTAAGCTGGTTGTCATTGGTGCATCTGGAGTAGGCAAAACGAGCATACGCAACCAGGTGCGCATAGCTGTCCTTCTGTTTTAGTCCACGCGCAGCTAAATCTGCTCACTATAACTTCGAACAATGTGGTATGTTCTTGGTCCTCGATCGTCGGGTAAATGAAAATAGTACATATCCGGACGCTTTACTACGGGCTATCGAGCAACTATTGGAGCGGACTTCATCACCAAGACACTTCCCCATCATGACAAACCTGCCGTTAGCAGTGAATCCGTAACTTTACAAATATGGGTACGTCTCCGCAAGTCACTTGCAGAGCTGAACATAGCATGACATTGAACATATCTATACAGGATACTGCAGGGCAAGAACGTTTCTCTAGTCTGTCCTCTGCTTTCTTCCGAGGCTCAGATGCCGTCATACTGATGTTCGATGTCAACCAACCACAAACACTCGATGCTTTAACCAAATGGTGGACCGAATTCAAAGAACGGTGTCCCGTACCTGATGAGGAATTAGACAAATTCTGCGTCGTCGTTGTTGGAAACAAGATCGATGTCGGTAACGCAAACGTACAAGTATCTGAGGACCAGACGTTACGCTTCATTGACGAACTAATCCCACCAACATCTCCCAAATTCACAACTCCCCCATTCGTCCACGACCGTTCACTTTCCTCCCACGTCCCCTCCCTTCTTCTGGAAGGTGTCTCCCCTCCACCTACAGATTCAATCGATATTGGAGTCTTCCCTTCTCATAGACGTCGTCGAACACCATCTGCTTCTGCCTCACGCTCCCACAGTCGATCAACTCTTTTCAGAGGTGGAACAATAGGCACAATGGGCACGATGACCACTACAACAGGACATAGCATCTATCATACCCCATCTTCGTCCATCTTCGATAACTTTGAATCCGCCCGCGGCTCACCCGTTCCCAGGTCCACTTCAAGCTATTCACTTTCACTCTCTCGGTCCCCATCACATTCACCTGTTCGACGTATCCCTTCGATGTCTTCCATATCCTCAGCTCCTACGATTACACCCAGCCTCTTCGGTCGTGAACGAAACGGCCAAGTTGCTACAGGATTCACTACACCATCCACGCCTATTTCTTCACCGTTGCCATTACCACCTCAACCTGACCTCAGACCCAAACTATTCCTAACATCTGCTAAAACGGGAGAGGGTGTCGCCGATATCTTTGAATATATAGCTAAACGCGTCGTCATGCGATGGGAATACGACGAAGCCGTTGACGCACGGACGTTGCATTTTCAGGAGGCGAGTGTAGATGACACTATCAGACTCGGATCGCCATTTTCTGACAGGGCTTCCTTGTGGAATATGGGTAAATCGCGATGTTGTGCTTAACCTGATACCTAGATCATATTCGTATTGCTTGGTGGTTCACTTCGGGTATTTTGGTATGTTTATCCTATATTTGTGTTTCGTTGGAACCTCTCTCTCTTTCCTCAGATCATTTCATACACATCGTATCTTCACTGTCACTTCATCTCTCTCATTGATGCCTTGCTATGCTATCTATTCTATCCCCTGAACCTGAACATCGTTGCTGCTCTTCAAACATTTTTTCTTCATTCATTACATTCATCACCTTGTAGTATGTATTTTCTCAATCACTTATTGTACAATAAATGGGGCTGAGAGATAAAGTTGAGTCGATAGTCCATGGTGATCATCCGATACTGTTGCTCCTTGTTGAATACCCCGCTTACGACAATACCGTTGATAGCATTTCCTACTGGAATTGATGCTTGAGTTTACATCTCAATCAAGTCAGAGCTGACAATAGAGGGTATAGAAATGTTGATTAATTAATCCAAGCAAATATCCAGATAATCCAGGAGTACAAGTTTTAGTTTTACAACGAGACAAGGTAATTAATGCCTCTATGAGAGGGCGGGGTTGTTCTCGGCAAAGTACTCGTGGCTGTCAGCGTTGCGGATAGCGTTAGCAGGGTTGCTGGTAGCCAATGACTTGGCCGCAGTCTGGCCGTAAACAACGTCGTCGGTTCCACCGTTGGCGTCGAAGTGAGAAGACTGTCATGTACATTTGTCAGTCATCTGTGTAGAAACATGAATGAATTGTTGCTATTTACCTCGTGGATGAGAGTTCCAGCCTTGGAGTCGGTACCAGTGGCGGGAGCATCCCAGAAGGCACCGCAAAGGTTGATGGTACCGAAGCTGCGGGTACGGATTAGCTATAGGTGTCATCATACTAGAAAGCATTCGACTTACTCGCTAGGGTCGACGAAAGCGTAGGTATCTGCTTCCGTGCAAGTGCAGTCAAAGTGGAAGGATGTGAAGTCGTTTCCGGCGATGTTGGAGAAGTGGGATTGCACAGTGGTGTGACGGGCAGAGGTGTACGCGCCGAACCAGGTGGTGTAACGAGTCGATGCGGAGGTGTGGGCTTGGAGGTAACTGAGAGAAAGCTAGTAAGTCTTATATTCATTGATGAGGAAATAGCAAGTCACTTACGACAGAGCGTTGGCGGCGTATGTGTGAGCGGCAGTGGCAGCTGCGTTCAATGAAGTCTGTCGGGAAGACGAGCAACCAGTGAAGGTGGCACGCTTGCCGAATTGAGAGTTGTTGCTGCGACGAGCGACAGCAAGTTGACCCGCGACATCAGCAGTGTATGCCTCGGCATCAGCGTAGATATCCTGAAGGTTGTTGGAGGAGTCTACAATGTGGAAGAGGTTGTTCGCCTCGACGGAATATTTACCCTCTCCAGAGGATGTGAAGTTGTAAGCGGCGGACACTGAAGTTATTTAGGTTAGAGATTTGAGCACCATGAGGGAAAGGCTAGGCTTACGATCATGCTCGACGGTGACCGATTGGCCAGGAGCGAGAACGGTGAAGGAGGTCTCCTTGCCGAGTTGAACGGCATACTGAGGAGAGTACTTGACCTTCACACCACTGAACTTGGGAGTAGCACCGGTATCCTCATGAGCGATGGCGAAAGTCTGAGTGGGCATCTTAGACAGAGGGCCGAGAGGGTGGTTGAGGAGCTTCAAGGTCTCGTCACCAGTGTTGGTGACGGTTGCAGCGACCTTGAGGTTACTGACACCATCGACAGCCTCGGGGCCGGTGACCTTGAGGGTGAGTCCAGAAGTAGCAGAAACTGCAATGGCAGAGGCCACGAGGGCGACCAAAGCAGAGCGGACAGAGGAAGAGAACATGGTTGAGCTACAGGGAGTCTGGAGAGGGGAAGGGATCAGGTAGAGGCGAAACAACCGATGAATAGACGAGGTATTGTCGTCCTGCCTATATACCAAAAGCGTATCTCCCAGTAGTACTGGACCATGCTGTTCATATCTGGATAAGCAACTGGGAGCATGGAGACATAGAATTGCGAGCGTAGCACATAACGCCGGTAGGGAACGTGAAGTCGCTGAAACTGTAGTTACAAGGAGAGGTCAGGCCTCTGAAACATCACAAATCGCAAGTAACAATCGCATGTTCGGTTTACAGCCCACGAATCACCATATGATTTTGATATGGGGACAGGCTAGAACGAAGTCTACACGCTGTCACCCCATCTGCTGCCATACTGGAAGACCATACGGTCGAACATAGTTCATGGCGAGAGGAATGATGATGACACCTATGCCATATGGCTAGTTAGTTGCGCGACAGGCGCTATCAAAACAGTGGGCTATTTTTAGATGCGTACTATGAGGTTGTGCAACCGTTGCGCATCTGGACAAATCGTCTGATCACACTGCACATAGGACTACCGGCGTGATTGCCGGAAGACGGATGAAGTCTGTGCTAGTTTGTGCTGTTGGGGTTGCTTTCTCCTCATAGAGGTCAGCTTTGAGGAGCACTTATCTTGGGGGCCGGAAAAAAAACACCGCAATGTCGGCACAATCCATTAAT
The DNA here is from genome assembly GCA_038087015.1 of Cerrena zonata. Classification (NCBI taxonomy): domain Eukaryota; kingdom Fungi; phylum Basidiomycota; class Agaricomycetes; order Polyporales; family Cerrenaceae; genus Cerrena; species Cerrena zonata. Next base: position 803,828 of record JASBNA010000011.1, read on the forward strand.
CTGCATGAGAACGAAGGTCGATTCACATGGGTGTTACCACGCATGCTTGAAGTTCGGAGTCATTTGGTCTCTGTTCCGGGCTCGGCGAAACTAATGGTGCAAGGCAGCTTCTAGCTGCAACCAAGGGGATTAAGATTTCAACACTGGCATGTTTTAGACGTAGTCGAGACGTTGCTTACTTTGATGTGTAGTTTTGTTGTCTGCATACTCAGTGCTCAGTTCTCATTGTCGTGGTGATGACTCAACTCGAATGTGCCAAGACACAGCGGCAGCAGATCCGCGCTTGATCTGTCCATATTTGGTAAGGGCTTTGAGATCAAGCATGAGCAAACAACCATTGACGTCATTTAGTTTTCTTTCACTACCATGCCTATGTCACTGTATCGAATGAAGATAAAATCTAGGGCTTACCGGTTCCTGTCATGAGACCATATAGCGGTAGAAGGCTCGTTTCTTTAACCAATAATAGTAAGGGAGTTATATGATGAGACCAGTATAAATAGGCTACTTCTTGTATTCATCCTGATTCTGAGAGGTGCATGTGTGTTGGTAAATGTCACAAGGATATATCAATTCGATCGAGATGTGCAGCAAAGACATGATACACAACGTTAATATTGACTTCCTCAAATCAGAGGAACAATGAAATACTTGAATATTGAGGGTTGAGAATGTCGAAAAGGGGGCAGAAATACAGGAGATGGGAGCTTGTATAGCCAGCAGAGGAGGAGAACCACGCAATATTGTTACAAGGTATTGCAGCGTAAGTCCAGATTTTGACGGACACCAGAAAACTGAAAGGGGAAAAAGGAACTGAGAGCGAGGTGGTATTGAGAACACAAATGAAGAAGAAAAGAGAAAAATACAAGCTCGAAAAAAACTGAAGAAAAGATAATATCAAGTATCGTCTGTATCATCGGGTATCAAGCCCCTTACACCACCACTCTGCGTCCGTCCTCCATCTCTGGCGACTGCGGTTCGCATCTTCGGCACCCTATTGGGGGTTGCTTGTCTAGCAAGATCTTCCTCCGGGTGGGTAGCTGGGAATGGGTATTGGGGCTGTTGGGATTGAGAAGGTAGTTGAGAATGATGTGAGGAAGACGTTCGTGTAATCGTATGTCCAGAGGAAGTCGATTTCTTCGTGCGTCTTCGTTCGCGAGGAGGAGCACTCTCTGCACTTGCACTACTCTCACGAGAAATAGATGAACTCGATGACCTTGATGCAGAAAGGGGTACGGCGTGGTGGCGTTGTTGATGTTGAGCTACTGACGGTGCCGTCCAAGTTGGCAAGGGAGTTTGAGGGGTTTCGGAAGTATCAAGCCACTCCTCGTCTTCCTCATCATCGAAACTCAGTGAATTCCCCTCATCACGTCCACTTATGCTCCTGTTCATCTTTTCACTCAACCTATCGTTGCTAAGATCGAAAGACAGCTTTGCAGCTCCCGGAGTGATAGGTCCAAGAGGGTCATCCTCCGTATCGCCACCGCCTTGAGCGCTGATGCTAGTATCTGGCGAAGAAACGCTAGCTGCCCGACTGGCACCGGAAGAGGACATTTCGTCTTCATCGTCCTCCTCGGGTAGGTCGATATCGATGTCATGATCTGACATAGACCGGAGGTCCATCTCGGAATCAGATGTCCAGTTCGGTGGCTCGTCTTGAATAGTGATTACTGTGGCCTTGTGACTACGCTTGCTAAGCTAGAGACATCTTTAGTACGATGATACGATATGAATGGTTGAAACAATATACCTGGCTGACACGATGACGGAAATCCACCCAATCTTGTTCATCCTTGCACAAGAAACCCATCAACATACTCGGATCTAAACCAGATAGAGGCATTTTCCTGACACGATCACAGTGGAATGTCTTCAGTTCAGCATGCGAGTACGCTGTCACGTAATGTCTCTGCATCGCGTCAAGACCAGACATATCGCCTTCAAGTTCCCTCGAATCCATCGATGATCCGTCAGGAATGATGCTTGAAGACTGCCATCTTGCATGAGATCCAGACGACTGAGCGGAAGACGTTGTTGAAGTGGAGATCTGTTGCTGGAGAGGTGAAGGTGAAGGTATCCCTCGATGAGAGAATGCTGATGAATTCGATCCGGTGCTTGAACGAATTGAAGTTGGAGTAGTCGGCGAACGAACATGTCGCAGCGGTGTCTTCGGCATTCGATCACGTTCGCGATCTGATGAGTAGGCAGGTTCAGGCGACGTTTGGCGCGAAGCTGATGAAGGGTGGACCTCATCAAGTCTAGGTGGGCGAAGGGGAATGGCAGGCCGTGCGTGATGAGGGTCGAGATAGAATAAGTTATCTTCCTGAGAGCCAACGAAATAATACGAAGAGGAGGGTCGACCGCCTGCGATGCCTACTCCTTGGGGCCAGGTATACAGTTCCTATAATTCACATGAGATATATACAACTCTGCATAAATCATGAGATTTACCTTGAGTGTATCGTAATAGATGGGATTGACACCATCAAGACCAAGACGATGGCCTATCAAGACTAGAACTGCACGATCGCCCCAGGACCTGTTGGACCTTCGAGGCGAGCCCACCCCAGAATGAGAAGCAGCAAAAACTTCAGATTCATATATAGACCCCCCATCTGCGGCGACATATACCCCTAGACCAGCTTCGGGGAAGCCATGGACCAGTTTCCTGTAAAGGAGGTTAGTGCATATGATAATTATATAACGTAACATTACACACTTGATAGCTCCAGCAGCTGTGCTGGGTCCGAACCATTGACCCACGCGTACTCCCAGTTGCTTGCCAACGAGTGCCATTCGATGTACGCTGAAAGGGCACAGTGGTGATGGGTCATCCAGGAACCAAGTGAGAATTTGGACGTATGTAGCGTAATCTGCAGTATAGATAGGATACGGCGGTTTCCTCCAGTCTGACATAAAGTTAGTTAATTAATCTATTGGATGAACGTTCGAGAGAACGCACCTCTCCCAAGATGAAGATGTAATAAAGTATTCGCCAACAGCGACTGCCCAGTACGGAGCATACACCCCCATCCAGCATCACTAGACCAGCTCTTATCTCCTAATGGCCAGTTCCAACGCTTCGGCGGTGGGCTAGCAGACATGATGCCGCCCGGTTCGCCTGCTGCGTCCGCTGCCTCTAGCTCTTCGATAGTAGTGTCCCGAATTGGATGAAACTGCGACCGGTAGGTAAGCCATATTCGAGAAGTAAAATCAGCATAGAAGACAGGCGGCCAATGGCGTCCAGGGTCATCTCTCTTGGCCGATGGAGGTTGTGACTGGGAAAGCGATGGATCAGGCGGAGGAGAGGAGCGGTAAGAGGAAGGTGAGCGCCGGGAGTCGACAGACGTGCGGCGACCGTTGGGTGATGCCACGGGCGACGGGGGTTCATATCCAATGTGCTCAATGCCAAGGATCCATATCGGATCTGTAGACTTGTCTGGAGTAGCGTCGCTGTCGAGAAGGTAGCGCATTGCTTTATCAAGGTGACCTTTGCCGTGCTTGGCAGCCGTCAGTAAAGCGGCTGCGCCTTTGCCCTTCGACGGCGACGCGACAGAGTTGAGGTGTTGTTGTGAGATCAAAGAGGGCAGGGTGAGATCTGTGGAGGATGTGCTGAACGTATGAGAAAACCAACCAGACAGTCTGCTGGGTAAGTCGGAGATACGGCTATTGGAAGAAGATGGGTAGTAAGATACAGGGTAGTTCTCAGATAGAGGTCGCTCTGAACGAGTTCGTGGTCGTGGAATAGAAAGCGGCTCGACAATCACTGGGGGCTCGTCCGGACCTACGACGTCTGGACTAGACGTCCGCTCGCGTTCGCTGTTGGGCGTGGAGGGTCCCGCACCCTCGAGGACGATGTCCTGCGACTGACGGCGTTTCTCATCCTTCGATCCGAACAGCTTCTTGCCTGAATTTCGTCCGATTTGTCGACTGCTAGTCGACTTTGAAGATTCCAAAATAGGGGAACTGGAACTACTCGCTATCGTGCTAGAGCTTGAAGGATCGACCATAGAGCGGGACCTGTCCCTCGATGTCTTCTGCAGGAATTTGGGTAGTTTGGAGGTCGACGGCGACGATGGAGATTGGCTCCCGCGCTCTGGTCTACTCATCGTACAAATGGGTCGTCGCCGTCGTCAAGAGCGTGGAAGTCGTGCAAGGCGTTGTGGTGGTGTAAGTGAGAAAGCGCTGAGCCAGTGGCTCAGAGTCAACTGAGCAGCTGAACATCATCCATCCCGACTCTCCTCCGTATAATTCTGCCACTTCCTCGTCCTGGCCAGAACAGAGACTCTCTCTAGACTATTTCAAGTACATCTACACGTTGTAGCTATTTTGTCGCGCGTTCTGTCTCCTTTTATCTCTTCACAGACGTAATGTCACTCGCTTAGAGTACAATCGCATTTCGATCTGCCTGAAACAGATACCATCTCAAGCAGAAAAAGGTTCTCTGCCGTTGGTAAAAGTCCGTCGTAGAGCCGATATGAATGAGAGCCATGTTTTCTTCATTTTGCCCACCAGCTTCCAAACCTTCCAGTCGAACTCTCAGACTAATTCAGGATCATCGGGCGTATTACGTGAGACCCGCCTTTTCACCTACAGCAAGGACTGGTCGTCCACTTCAGCTAAAAGTATACGCCAATCTGCCAGGGGTGACACGGAAAACGATAGAGCAATTTGATATCTGGTTTCGAAAACCGATCCAATGATAACCCGATGAAGGGTATTACAACTTCGAAAAGTGTTTCCCAAGTGGTGGATAGCTAGCCTTCTTCTTCGCCAGCGCAGCTTGAACGGAAGATTTGAGATCCTCCAACCCGACATGCCGTTAATAAATGTCAAAAATGAACCACAACGTGAGGATACTCACTGCAGTCTGGAGCATGGCCCCATTCCAAGATGCTACATATTCCAAATTATCTGCAACGCTAAATCCACCCAAACAGCCTGTCAGAAGTCGTGATACCCAAAAGCAAAGCTGGTCTTACCTGTGATCTCGCGAATGCAGGAGAACGCGTTTGGTGCCTACGACGGCAATCGGGCTCTTTGTAGCAATCACCTTTGCAGTCTCGAGCGCAGCTTTGACCACCTCTTCCCTTCCACCTTCGACAATCTTGGAAATAAGTCCAATCTCCTTCGCTTCTGAGGCGCCGAAGTTTCGAGACGTATACGCAAGCTCCTGTACGAGGCTCTGATTCCCTGTCACCTTAGGAAGACGAGCGAGGGTCCCAATGTCAGCTGCTAGGCCGATATCGACTTCCTACACTCCGAGGGCACATCTTGAGCCGTTGTCAAGGGGAATGAAATAGGAGAATGGAAGTACCTTTACAGAGAAGGAGGAATTGGACGCGGCATAGCGAATATCACACGCGGTAGCAATATCGACTGCAAGGCCTATGGCGGCGCCATGGATCGCTGCGATGACGGGAATAGGACACCTTTCTGTGGCGGAGATAGCGTGCTGAAATGAGAGCAGGAAGTCGCGAGTCTGCAGGGCACGTCGGCCTGGGTCCTTTTCGTAGTTATCCATGCTTTGCATGGAAGTCACTGCAGGTGGTAAGCACTAGTCATCCACATGTATAGCAAGCTTACAAGTCGATGCCAGCTGTGAACATCTTGGGGAGGGCAGAAGCCAAAACAGCAACTCGGATATCGGGCTCCTGTGCAATCTTGTCAAACACATCGCTGAATTCTAGCCAGAACCTGCGTGCAGGAGTCGACTATCCTGTCAACGTTGAGTGATATGGCATACGCGTAAACTTACTCAACGCTGAATGCATTGACGGGTGGTCTGAAAGGAGTTTAGCATTCCATTTATATTTAATACATTGAGCGACGAAGGAGGGAAAGGTAGTGAGTAACAGTAGATTGAATACGTACCGAGAAAGTTCAACAAGCGCAACATGAGGCTCAGGAACAGACACTTTGACAAATCTGCCTGATAGTGATGACGACATGTCTCAGATTCACTAAGTGTGCCGTAAGAAGTTATGGGCAAGATATGGTATGTTTACTATAAAGATCTGGTTTCTGTAGTAGTGAGCGGCGTAGCTCAAGTTCAATATGGGCAATCACATGTCAGCGCTCCGCTGAGAGCACGAGTCGTAAAGCGCAGGAGTAATTCGAATCTTTCAAGTTCTACCTTTCTTACTCATCCATCTCCCGTCGGAACTCTCATGGAAAATTCAATTCTTAAAATCTAGCTCACCTTAGTTTTGTGACAAGTGAGCGAGCAGTTGAAAAGGGAACTCAGACTCGGAAGAGGGCCTACCAATTGAAAGGGAAAGAGGGTTTCTGAGAACCCGTTAAATTTACTACCGTATAATAGGGTAATTCATCCGTTTCAGGTGTGTATTGGAATTCCTGTGGTACGACTTTGACTCGACAGGAGGTTTGAGAATGCGGAGGTAGTTTGGGCTTGTAATGCACGATGAACCACTAGCATGACATTCCGAACTCCGCTAAGAGAGAACTACCGATACTACACGTCCTTAGCATCTCGATTTATCGTGGACTCCACAACTCAAAATCCTAGTCTGAAACTCTACGATATAAAGTCTGAGCGTATAGCAACCCCTCTATAAAATCGCGCTTTGGTTGACCCACCAAGGAGACTAGAAACCCAATTTGACAGGAAACGTCAAATTCGGGCCTGATGGTAGCCGAAAAGGGTCAGGTATGTCTCGGACCGCGATCTGTGGCTCTACGCCGCGATTTCTGGAAACCACAAAGATCGAATGTCTCTCAGACATATCACGTCATATAAGTATTTTTCCATACCATATATTATATCGATGCATGCGTATGCAGGGCGGAAAAGGTGAGTTCGCTCGTAGATGAATATTCGATGAATGCCCATGATCATGAGAGCAATGAACAATGGGAGTTCGGTGTGTCGAAGCAGCGTCGAAGCACAGTGCAAGTGTTCAGAAAGGCACCAGAAAACCCCAACACATGGGAGGTCGGAGGGACCGGGTATCAGATTTAGACATGTACTATAGTACTACTAGAGAGCCAATCTGGTGGAACCGAGGAGCTACCGTGCTCTTACGCACGTGTTTACGAAACGAAGGAGCAGTTCAAGGGTCATTAATCAGCCGTTAGTACCTTGGGACATTCGAGGTAGGAATTGGAACGTGTAGCGCAGTCAGTCTTGACGTATTTACGAAGCGGTTGGGAGGTCGACGAGAGATAGACTAGGTAATGTGGCCTCCAGACAAGCGAGTACTCGACGTTTAACGTAATCTGAGCCTTGAGGAAAGTGTTATGTTGAGCCGACATACAATGTGACAACCTAAATGAAAGCAAGGAGGTGTACACGTTGGAACAATGAGCGTGAAGAGCGGATGTGCGCACCATACGGTTTGCGAAAATGACACTCACGGGTTATATGAGCGGTTTATTGCAGTTAGACCAAGTCAGCTGAAGGCATAGATGGGTCGACTGACAGAGGTTGACGTATCCACGCAAAAAATGGAAAGACGGAATAAACTGCGCCCGTGGGTATGTTTGGTACGAGGTGAGAGCCAGTCCAAATGGTCCGCAGGTAACGTACACAGCACCAATTTGCTTGATATTTGCTTGTGAGACATCCTGCAAGCGTCATGAGGCGGATAAATTATTTCCATCACCGACAGCGGGTCAGAAGCCATCCAGAAAGCAAAGTGTATACTGTATAGCACTACCAACGCAAGAAAGGTTGATTAGATTTGCAAGAGTGGTGTCTTGTTCTCGCCATGCGATGATGGGCCACGATCAGGAACAGTTGATACGAGTGGAAGCTTGAGGACTCGGGCTTTCACTATGAAGCAACGATGGCTAGGATGGGTAGTTTCCGATAAGTATGTTGGGACCAGAGCCAGGTCGTTATCTGAGCATCGTTAAGCCATCTTTGTGGAAGCGAATATAGCATAGGAGACAAGTCCACTGAGTGGCTTGAAAGTGTGCCTGGGCAAAGGAGGTCACAAGTGGCATCGGGTCCGATGCGTCATTAAGCACTAAAAAATACAAGCGTCGTCAGCCAACAACCTGCGAAAACGTTCATTGCCTCAGTCTAGAAGCGCAGCTGTCTCTGCAACCTGGTAAAAACGTGTATTTACGACAACACAGACTGGTCAGTAGCAGTTACGGCGCTCCCGGCATTGTGGGCGCATTGTACAAACAGCGTCTGTAGAGCGTCTGTAGAGCGCCTTTTTTCCTTTAGAGGAAGTCCCGCCGATCATCCCGACGTTGGAAACACGAAAGCGGAACCAGTGGAGATGGATATTGCAGCCCAACCATCGACGAAGCTAGTCTATTTTTCTAGTCCGTTGACCCCTGTGCAGTGGGATAGGGTGTCTGCAGCGGGAAGCGAGGCAAACCGTTGTGCCGCTTATCAGTGATTCATCGGACCAAATAAATACTCAGTCTCTCCTGAACTGCAGTCCCACTAACCCACTGCTTCTTACCCAACATTTGCCACCCGTCTTAATTATGTCTCATATCCCCCGTGTCTCCAAACCCGTTCACGAATGGACTTCTGAGGATTTGGAAGCCTATAACATTAAACTAGAATACCAGGATTCCTCCAGGTTTTTCGAGCTAAAGCCTAATGAACAACTTCCCGAAGCTCAGGTTCTCGAGCCCGAACTACTCACCGTACGGGACGCTTGGAGTTCCACCAAAGACGACACCTATACATTCCTTCGCCTTTTGAAAAACGCGAATATGTACACCGTGGCCGAGGAAACTGCCGTGGTTGATTTTACCTTCACACTCATGCGTATGATTGGGTACACGAGCAAGTTATACAAGCGGATTGTAAGGACAAGGAAACGTATACAGATACTTATTGCGGGCGAGTTGAAGGACTCCGTCATCGACCTGTGCTTGATTGACGAAAACGGCAACATGCTCCTCGTCATCCAAGAAGACAAGCGTGCGCTGGACTCACACGCATCGGATCCAACAGCACAAGTAATTGCGGCTGCGATAGCCACAGTCAACGACCGCGACAACAGACGGAGGGCTCTCGGTCTCGCCCCTGTGCAGTCAAAGATCATCCCTGCGATTATTATGTACGGATCCGCGCCGACGTTCTACAAGATCCCAGTAACCAGCGAGCTCACAAAGGCGATTGCAGCCGGAGAATTTCCGCAACACGAGACTATCATCCCGATGCATATTCCAGTTGTACCGAGGCGTGATCGCAGATTGCAGGAGGGGATGGATCCGTTGGAGAACAGGAGGCCTACGTTCCGATGCTTCGAAGCTTTGAAGAAGTTCTTCGACGGCCCGTAAGTGGTCTGGTTTTCTTCCTTTACCGTACACGATGCTGATCAAGATTACTGGGAAATTAGAAGGTTGCCAGATCTCTAAACGTCTATCTTTGTTCTCATATCGCAAGCCTATCGTCCTTTGATCTTTGAAGTCATGGATCCCTCACCTTTCCCCATTTGTCAACTCTTCCCAATTCAACCCGCGCTTGCCGCTCAAGGGCTCCTGAACGTCGAGCCATTCAATGATCAGGACCATATCACCTCAACCCGCGATCGATCACCAATGTCCTCGTCGCCGTTATCGCTGCCATCGCTGGCCTCTTCAAGTTGGTTGATCGGCGCAGGCACCACTTGTCGATCGGCCACTTTTTCTTCACACTCCTTCCGCCTACCAATTGTATCATAGATCCACTTTGATAGTATGGGTTTTCAGGAAATCGCCCCATAGTAGGAAATGTAAATTGTAACTTGACATTCTTCTTTTTCCTGTAGCATTCTTGAACGTCGAACTCATCTTCGTATACTTTTTACGATACTATACCTTACCTCCTTGAAACCCACATCTTGTAGTTGATTCTGTTTCGAAGTTTGATATTTTGTTGCACACCATGGACCGAGCAGAACTTCGCATCTTGCTCAATATGACGTCCCCTCAGTTCGGACTACGCTGCAGTTCAAAGTTGTTCAGTAATCGCCCCGTTAGTCATATCGTACACTATATCACGGGGGTACTAGTCCTAAATACACTGGTACCCTTGTACCCCATGTGAAGACTCGGACTTGGCGAGTATATTTACCTCTGTCGGGTCTTTGAGCTCAGACCTCGATGAGATGGAAATATAACATGAGAGGTCTAGAGAAAAGGAATCAGCGAGAGATGAACTGTTGCTTGAGTGATGTACCTAATGCTATCCTGTTTTGATATCACATCGTAGAAGAATAACCTACTAGCTACTCGAAAGGTTGGTTAAATGTTCTATTTTATCAACTAAATTAGTAAAACGAACAATATGGTATGCCCGCAGGAGCACAGATGGCCGTCATGACACTTTGTTAAGAGCGCACAGTATACTGCAGTATAGTTCATGATCGAGCTACTGGCAACTGACTCGCATGGCAGGCACTAATAAATGCTGATGAGTTTCTCGTGGTCAGAACAACCAAGGTTCCATTGGTGATGACTAGCAGTGAGAATGGGTGAGTAGTAAATCTGCAAGTTGTATCTCTTACTACACCACCGTGGCTTACCCGAGTAGAGATTGGGGGATCCGGAGGACATCTGTTGAAATAGTGTGTAATAAGCAACAAATATATCCCGGTGTTTTGTAGCGTTGCACAGTTACTCTTCTAGTTCGGGAAATGGACCTATTACGGTACTGAGGGGTAGGTGGTATTCACGAAGAGAGTTGAAAGTCTTGTCATAGATGGGAAGTATGATCGAAAGGTGATCGATAACGGCCCGCGATTCCGTGTTCCATACGACCACTTGGAATTCAAATCAGACAAATCATGGTGATAAATTCCAAGGAGAAAGCATCAATATTTCAAGTTCCGATCAAATCAGCACCCCGCTATCAACATCCTAGAAACATTCCACAACTCCGCTAAGCATATTCATAGCAAAGGAGCTTTCCTTTGGTCTGAAGTACTTCTCCCAGAAGGGGTTCAGTAGTCAATCCACTAAATCTCAACTGTTCGCTAGCTTCGATGAACGGTGGGGCACCAGCGGGGAATTCATCGTAGTCCTGCAAGACCTGGGTTCGACCACCACCGACAGCGAGCCTATTAGCAGGATCGTGTGATTGCCAGGCCGCCCAAATACGATCCAGGTTGGCATGATGCAGGAAGAATATGGGGTCATTTGGCGAATGTCCAATATTTGACATATCACTGTAAAAATATCAGAATGAGACGAGGATGCATGTAGAGAAGAAAATACTCACCCATCCATCATCAAGTGAGCAGCATTGTGCATACCCTCTGCCCTTACGCCATCCATATATGCCTGGAAGTCCGTGTAGTTTCCTACGAAGTTCGTGATAATGAAATGTACTTCCTCGGGTGTGAATGCGCTTGTAGCTAGCTTCTCTGGCTTATCGAAAGCGAAGGGAAAGATTTGCTCTTCGAAAGGCTGAGGGCGAAAATGCCTGCCGACCCGGTGAGGGGTAGGGTAAGCCCGTACCGTTGCCCCGAAAGCACCATCCGTGACAGTGAAGTTTTCAGAAGCATTGTCGTTGAAGGTTCCGAAGCCCGTGGTGGCCGACGAGATGAAGAGAGGCGATGCGGGGATATTTGCAACATCTAAAGGGTATAAAATTAAGTTACGGAGATGAAGAACGAGAAGATTTCACTCGTACCTCGTGACCAATCCCAGTAAGGAAGAGAACCCTTATATCCACATTTCGTTTGTAAGGTGTTTTCAAATGTATGCAGGAACCAACGATGCCAACCCAAGAAAACTACGATCACAGTTAGAATGCGACTTAAACTTTGACCAAATAAATGTGAGCCATACCACCCGTGAAGTGATTCCTGTTAACGCCATCCTACGTAATATAAGCGTCAAAGCAGTGGATCCGAAGATGACAAACTCACCAGATGTGCATAAACGAAGTCGTCATAAGCATTGGTATCGTTGCGAACGGGAGGTACGTCTGGTTGACTTCCATCTGCGAAGATACTCTGACTGTGCGGAAGAGTTTCCAAACAATGAACAGCCTTGATGAAGCTTGCTTTCTCCTGGTTGGACAGAGTTCGCCACTCCTTTCGTATTCCGGGCTTCGTACATGTCTTACTCAATTGCGACTCCGCGACCGGGATAGCGCCAACAAGTAACGAAGACAAGAGGCACGCCAAAGGAACGAGATTGAGAGCAAACATGACCATAGCAGTCTAGAAGAGGTCGACAGAAGAGCAGTGGAGCCTGAGGTTCGACATGCCTTTCCACCGGGTTTTATACGCTAGAAGATGCCAGACGTCGGACAAAGGACGGCGAGAGTGGGTTAGCATTTTGTCAAAGTGACGCTGATCAGGAACCATATTGGTTGTGCAATTTCGCACAGATATCCGAAGCGGAAGGTCGAAACGTCACCTGAAGCGATCACCTACCAAAAAGGGATCTTAGTTCTTGATAGTAGCATAGAAGTAGTAGTCGGATGGAGCTAGAATGTCCAATATATTCGGGGTTAGTAAACACAGTTCACAGTTTAAGGATGATGCTCTACTTTAGAAGACCTAAGGTCCATGGAGTGTATGAATTGCGTAGGTGAGGCAATAATGCTGACAGAGTGTTGATGGATGTCGTGTCAATAATCGTGCTATTGTCGGTCATCTATCAAGAGCCTCATTAGCACTCGTTAGGAAGACGCACTCGAGAGCACTGACCGGCAACTTGACATTGAGCGTGACCCAATCATAGGCGTCGTACGAAACACAATGAATGCTAATGTCAGGAACATCAAGCGGGCACCTACGGCGAATGCGTCATAAACAGTTTTAATTGGACCACTTCAGTAACACTATCCCGTTCGTACAGGTTGAAGTTTTGGACTACACAGCAGCCCCAATACAGAGCCTGCGAAGCAACGGAGGGCCCTCGAAGATAAAAGACAGAGAATTCTTGACCGACACTGAGGGAAATGATTGAAGACTGACAAGTCTGGAGTAAGCTTTAGAGGTCACTAGTTTTGACATGGGTAGAAATGGTAGAATGGGGGTAAGTCTAGTGGATGACATTAGATGTGAGGCCTACCTGTTTGCGTATGGGACCGGAGTAAGCGTGTTCGCACTAGCAAGACACCAGCCCGGATGGGGACAAGAGGTGAGGTATACAGTCGACTCGGGTGCCATATTGTCGCCATGTTCGTGCGGCGAAGGCGCGATAGATCAACTACATCATCACAAGTCTTGACATGTTGCACATACAGCTCAATCAACGTAACAAAATCGGATTCACTATCAGAGATACAGACTCAAAGCTAGCCAGGAGTTGAGGTCCTCAATCCGATAGAGAACCGAAGAGAATTACTGTGATATGAATGAATCGGAGTAAGTGAGCCCTTCAGGAGTGATATAAAATTGTTCTGCCATCGAAGTGGACACCGGAATCAAGAGATACCTATTCCACACAGGCTGCGGCAACGTGGTATTGGTGCTACATCGTGAGAGAACCCCGGTTTGAAGAAGGAACGGGGTGTCCTTTGACCTTCGCCTCTTGTATGTATAAACGTCCTGCAGCCTCGACGGTTATCAGGATTGGCCAGCATCAGCCTAAGAATAGAAGCAGCAATGCCACAAATAGATCGTAGTCGGTATAAATAAACCAGAACACGTTGAGCTCAGTCCAAGCACTAGATCCTAGAGATGAACGAAGTAGTGACTACAAACACCTGTTGAAGAGCAATGAACGGCAAAGAATCAAAAGGGAGAGAAACACACATCTGAGCCTCATGATTCCAACGTATAGAAGTATCCTTCACATCGCGAGAAGTTTGCATGAATCGTTCACTGTCGGCATCAGTAGCCATTCAACGACTGGTCAAGATAACTCGGATACGTTGCAGTACAGAAATATATGGAGACAGCACCCTAAGGAAATTGGACGATTAGCATCCTTGCGAGAGTGTAACTGCGACTTTGTGTGAGACATTGCTTTGTGTGGTGGGCAGTTGCGAAACGTCTGGTCTATGTACTGAGGTTGATATGCATGTGCTAGTGACAGTTCTCAGTTGAGATACTCCGAGTCGGTGGGAGCGATATGATGGGCGCTAGGGGCGTTTTTCATTTTTAGCCTCGAGGAAGCGGCGCGGGCTTACTAGCTGGAGTCTTGAGCATGGCTCCGACGCGAACTTCGCCCCTTGATTCTGTTTCTTTGACTATATCCATCGAGAGATAAAAGGCAGAGGAACATCTTGTAGTAAGTACAAACCCTTCCACTCACTCAATACGATTCAGCTCTTGACGAGCTCACCTCCTGTCATTCCCCTAGACAGTACGGTGTACACGATGTTCACCACTCTTTTCGTCTCTCTCCTTGCCACCCTTCCCTCAGTCCTCGCTCACGGATACGTGAGCCAAGTTTCTATCGACGGCAAAGCCTATGCCGGTAACGTTCCCAATAACTATAAAGGTGAGAGTGGTTTCGATCATGATCGTGATCGGCGGGGTCGAGGACTAGTAGCGGATACAACCCGAACCTATGGCAGTGAGATCCGGAGACGACCAGAACATCTTTCAGTCCTAGTTGCTTGAAGTTTGTACAACGCAAGCACAGGCCGGTTTCATCTCAGAGCACATCGTCATATGTACTCTGGAGCCCTCACGTATTCAATTCATGATGTTTACTGGGGGCTCATATGTCATACTCCAATGGAGAGCTGCTGGACGAGATTTACAGTAGTTTTTCTAAATGAACTTCAGAACCGAATCCTGATACATTGACCCCTTCGGGATCTGTTGCTAAATTTATCTTCCAGGCCCAAGTCCAATCCGTCTCATTGACGATATCGGTCCCGTAAAGGGAGCTAGTAATGTCGATCTCATGTGTGGCCTTAGTGCCCAGAAGGCGGAAATGGTCGTTCCTGCCAACCCGGGAAGCACCGTGACATTCCAATGGGTCGGCGGCGGAGGCAACAACGTACGTCTCGTCTTCCAGAGTTGTTAGTGCCTGATATTAAACATTACTATACTCCTAGTGGCCTCACCAAATCGGACCTTTGATGACCTACCTTGCTTCTTGTGGCTCGACAGCCTGCGATCAATTCGACCCGACGGGAGCGAAATGGTTCAAGATCGATCAAGTTGGCCAAGACTCGAATGGCAAATGGTACCAGAACGCAATCTCCACAGGTGCATCGTTCGATTTAACTCTGCCCCAGAACCTCTCTCCAGGCGGGTACCTTATTCGTCACGAGGTTGGTATCTGTCCAATGGTCGACGTCGTATAGGATGCTAATTGGGATTCGTTGCAGATCATTGCTCTGCATCTGGGCGATAGTCTCGGCGGAGCAGAGTTCTACCCTTCATGCACCCAAATTCAGGTAGGCGGAAACGGAAATGGACAGCCGTCCTCTACAGTATCCTTCCCTGGCGCTTACTCCGACACCGACCCTGGTATCTGGGACAAGAACGTAAGTTCTCTGAACTCTGAATGTCCTTTCAAATTGAATTTAACTTTTTAAAAAAACCTCAATAGATCTTCAACCCTGGCCAAGACAACTATACCTTCCCCGGCGGCCCACTCTCCAATCTGGCTTCTTCAAGTGACTCCTTGGGTGCACCTGCGTCTGGGTCGGTATCCTTCCCTTCCGGGACAACCGCATCCCCCGCCCCCTCGGGAGCTTCAGGATCGACAACAACGGGAGGAAACGGCGCACCTGCGCCCTCGGCCCCCGCCGGAGGCTCTCAATCCTCTGACGATGATTCGCAGACTGGCGGTTCTTGTCAGCTCAAACGAAGCGCATCTTCGGACAACGTGAACCGTCCGAGACACTACAGTCGAATTATGAAGAGGATTATGCATCATGCCACTGCTGCAGTCACGTTTTGAATGCCTCAATGAATAACGACACACAAATCCTATAACCAACCCCATTCACGCCTTCTATACGCCGAACTCATGGGGAATGTACTGATACTGACGACACACTGTCCATATTCTATGTGCTGGCATGCACACAATCTTTCAAGGCCCAATGTTATCGCTCACACCTTTTGTGTGTATTATTGCTTTCGCAGGTGTATTATTTAAACCCATTGTTAAACTGTTATGTATTTTTATCTTATGGGGAACGTGTAGTGGTCCAAACATCTCGATATGTATATTACTGTTATCCAGTTCTTGAGAATAGGATGCATCCATTTGCAAGTACCCAACACCCTTCAAAAGGGAAAAGTCTCCCCAACTACTTACCGGCCGCCTTCGACTCTGGAAATGTGGAGCAGGGCTTCTCTACGACGGGTGCAGATGCGCTCAACAGAATGTCTGCGAGGGATAACTTATCCGAATCGAGCAGTTCCGTCTCCAACCCACTCTTGGCTTCCGAGAATCGACTGGTATACTGCGAGAGATAGCTCTTTGTGTGGCTTTTTTTCGTGTGTTCTTTACTTTCCGTTGCTTTCGCGATGGCAGGTAAGTAAAAGAATGTTGAGCCCTCGATGAAGTTTGGAGAATACAATAAGTCTTCTTTCACGGCGGCCTGTTCTCCATACAACATAGAATAATACCATTACTCGATGCAAATATTTCGGTTGAAAATATATGTAATGACTGGCAATACCATCATCAGGTATGGCCTTGGATGAGGTGGGGTGCCAGATCCCAAGATAGAAAGTACATGTCCTGATATGGATCGCAGGCTTGGATCACCTGAAATTTCCCACGCTGAAACAGACAGTCTGCTTCGTTCAGCTTGCTTTACCGTTATCACTTATGAACTTCAGTACGATCTGGGCGATAACTTGCTTGCTTTTGCCACACAAAAGATTCATTCCATTGCTACGATTGTAGTGGGAGGCTCTCGGGAGGGTAGGATGGCTCGGCTCGAGGTTCGGATGCCGCACGACGCGGATCGTGAAGGCCACGTTCGAAGAACTCGCAGAATTCAACACAACAGTGGAATGCAGAGCTATTTTGTTATGAAACGGAGCCGCGCAATGTTGTAGGATCAAAACAATCTTCAATGATTGGTACTCTACTACTTCAGGTGAGTGTCATTGAGGAATAACCACCAACAGCTTAATGAATAGTGCTGAAGTACTCGTCTTTTCTGCATTTGGGTTTAGGTTCGTCGCGGCGGGGGATCGCGACTTAACAGATCTATGGGTGTCGTTTCTCGCGACGCCGCGCCTTTCGGTCGAAGAGGTTATACAAAATATTTGACGGTGGACTGTTCAAATTTGGAACGTTGACATATGTCGACTTCCTAAAATGGGTGAAAGAACGGCCACTTTGTCACTTCCCGCATGCGCAAACAATGGACCTCGGCTGTAAATAACGGAAAAAAGGTCCGTCGAAGGATAGCGGAAAGGGGCTTCCGCGATCCCACTACCGAGATCCTTTACGCCTGTCAGCCAACTCTTTTAAAGAGCACCAGCTTGAATGCGATGTCCCCACAAACTTCTCTCACATTTGTAACACACTCCACTCGCATCTATGTCTATCAGCCACTTATCCTTCGACGATCCTGCTCATATGGCTCATCGTGAGCAGTATCACCACTTCGACCTTGCTGGATACCCTCTCTCGCATCGCGCAGCCACTCCCCCTAGCTTCGCCTCTCAGCAGGGCTTAGCTGCGTATATGCAGGATGTCCTTCAATCGCAGACCAACTATTCTATGCCTGCACCGTCACCTTTCACTCAGTACTGGGGAGACAGCCACTCAATTTTGGCTAACTCTTTCATCGAGAACCCCTCTCAGGGCTTCCAAGACCACCGTCCCTCCATCCATGAGCCATCTCCTACAAGACCTATATCTCCCTGGACTGCTCTACCGTTCTTCGCTACCTTGGAACGAGTCTGAGTCCCAAGCGCAATCATTTATGGGAGGTGTATCTGAGTCTGCCCCCTCTACATCCAACACCTTCAACAACGTCTACGCCCCTCAGTCAATCTCTTATTCTTCCTACCCAAGCTCTGCTGAGTCTCAGTCGCCTTCTTCAAGTCGACCTTGGGAGATGGGCGCAATGGCCGGCTCGTTGGATGTCACCACTGGAGTGTATCAGCGCGTACCTGATCATCCCCGTGTCCGCACCGCCCAGGCTTGTGAGAAGTGTCGTATTCGTAAAGCCAAGGTATGCCTCTCGACTTTACCTCTACTGTCATTCAATGGCTGATAATTATTGCAGTGTACAGGAGAGAAACCTTGTCAGAGATGCCGTAGCCGCGGGTTGGCTTGCGAGTACGCACCGGAGCGTAAGATGAGAGGTCCTAACAAGCTCAAGAGGAAGAGTGTTGCCGAAGCTGCTGCTTCTGCTCGTCGTGGCTCTATCGTCTCCACCTGCTCGAGCTCGGACGACCAATCAGCTCTTCAGGGATCTCCCCGTCCTAACAAGAGGATCTCAACTCTGTCCGCAGATACTTCCTCGTCACGTTCTCATTCTCCAGCTCACAGCTCGGACGGAGTCTCTGATTCAGGATCTCCTCATCCTCGTCGTGCCCGGCCACCTCGACTTGACTTGTCGAAAACGAATGTCTATGATGTTCAAAGTCAGCTCGTCCAATCGGCATTGGTGAAGCAAGAGTTCGATGATCAGATGGAACAGTGTGCCGCGACAGCTGCAAGACGGAATTCGCTTCCCCCTTACCTCTTGCAGTCGTACGCTCGTGTGGCTTTGACTACTCGACCACCATCAGCCCCATCTGCTGATGTCACACCTCGAGCCTCTGGTCACTCTGAGCCTTTCCAACGTAAGTCTTTGTCTTCTCACTCCCTATCGATTCAGTCCAACTTATTAACCCGAATTTCCAGCCTTTCGCAACCACTATTTGGTAGTAGACCCTTGGGACCTGCGTACTCCCACTCTCGCTCTTCGTCAGGTGCCTCCGTCTCGTCGATGCCCATCACACCGATTCACGCCATGTTCCCGTCGGATGTCATGTATTCGCAAGACATGCAGACTCCTAACAGTCAGCTCTTATCTGACTTGGCGAGCACTTCGCCGTTCGGCTCTTTCACCAGTACCTGAACGACGACTGGACGAACTTTGACTTGGACTCTACGCCTACTGCTGCCCCAAATCACGAAAAAAACTTCGCTCAGACTGGTCATGAAATGTTCTAAGCCTGCTACGCTTTGATTTCTGGGTACTATGGACTTAGGCTATGGACACTTGTACGATATCATGGACAGTTGGCTTATTCATATCTATCTCGCATATCATTCCTACTTTGTATCGTCGGTGCTTGGTATTCCCATTCTCTTATCATTGTATTTTTTACTACCACAACAAAATGATTTGCCACTGTATCGCTTAGAGCCTTAAGGACATTACATTAGAATATTGCATAATGCATGCGTTATTATTTCCTCATCCCCAAGTCGTGCTATGCCTGTAAAATTGACTCTGAATGACCTTCACGATCGACAAAACTTCACCTAACTTTGGACCGCCGGTCATCTCGGCAATTGTCGGACGAGCTATCTATACCAAGTTACCCCAGAGTTTGGCTCAACCAATAGTGCAATAGTGGCCCTGTCTGCGGAAGTCCCCATTTAGTTCTGTAGAAAGAAATGTATCGAAGTACTGGGTCGAGATAACATGCGCTCGAGAGTGTCGGATCTCGAGTAATAGTCAGGGGATATAGAAGCAATTCGAGCAGTCTGTTCTGTGGAGTGATGCGAAAGGCTAACGGGCCTTGATCTGTGTCTAGGCCTCTATCCACTTAGATCGGTGGTATTGATTCTGAACCTTACAATTAAGTGTCATGGCCCTGTTAGGGGCCATAAATTGAACTTTACATGTTTCTGGAATACATAGCGTGTAGAAATAAATTGGATGCCTGCGAGATAGTATACGCACGAGCATTTCATAGTCACGACGCGGACCTGGAGTTTATTGTGAAAAGGCTAGGGCAACTACTCTGAACAAAGAGTATTAAAAGCTCAATCTTAATATCAAGGCCGCCATTGAATCCGGACGACTCAGCTTGAAGCTTTGACGGACGTTGTGGATCACTTACTAACACCACCAAACACAGACACCGATTTCACAGACTCGTGAAGTTTTATGGTCAATATTTGCCTCTCGTAAACTCTCTCGCCCCCGTAGTCACCGAAAGCCAGCTTAGAAAATGACCAAGATCCTTGCGAAACACGAACAGGTGACTTGAAAACCTTAGTGTCTTGGTGATTCGTGTACTGAGGCGGTACCGTATCAGTATGCAGCACATTCATTTTGGAGCGATCTGTTCCTATTTTTGTTACACCAGGGAGTGTATCGACTTCGGAATGAAGAAAAATAGATTTGAATTAAAGACATAGCATCGGGTCACTCCACCTACAAGGAAATTCCTTTCGAAGTTTACCTCGGAAGCGCAAAAGACGGAAGCAAATGTTCAAATATGGTCGTCAGGTACTACATCGAGTACACAAACCTAGGCACAGTGAAGTTAGAACTTTTCCAGACATGAGATCACTATTGGGTACGCACATACAGACATTTGTAAGTTGGAATTGCCGTAATAACCATTCAATCAGACTTGCTTTCGATATCGTGAGGAAGATCCGAGAGCAATGCAATAGGGGCACTAACGCCAATCGAGAGCGCAGCCGTGAGAGCCGTAAAAGGAAGGAATATAATCGATCGGAAGCCCGGTGAATGTGCCTGCGAAGGTGTATGGCCTAACGCAATCCAGACCAAGAAGGATATACTCGTCCATATTACATCCCAACCGATGGACGACTGCGCAGGATGGGAATATAGTGTGGTTATAAGGGCGGAAACGAATCCACCAATCGATCGTGTTTCTTCTGGAAGGATGGTGAACGCAATATATGTGGTTTTCAGCCGTAGCGCCACTCCGACAACCAGGGCAATGGTGTACACAGTTTTCGTAGCAATTTGCTTTTTAGACGGTGGTGCGTTCAGGATGTTGGGGAGAAGGGGAATGGCGATGAGGGTGTGCATTGTGAGCAAATTGGGCAAGAAGGTTCTTTCCGAAGTGAATGGTGATAATACAACGGTACCCAGTGAAATGAGTACGCAGAATGCCAGGGCAAGGGGGACTCGGGTGAGATACTGAGTTGATCGTCGCTCGGCGGAGTTTACTTTTACTTGTTTAGGGGCAAGAGATAAGGCGAAGAAGAAGAGGTTCGTTGCAACGCTAATCGCAACCAGTTGTCCCAGCACCATGTAAGCCCAGACTCGCTTGACCGAATGATTACGACCTGAAGAATGAGTGAGGGACTGGCAAATCGTGTTCTGTAAGCCATTTACCTTGGATAGCGAGGAACAAAGTCCAAGCACCAACCGTGAATATACAGAGTTGTTCGCTCCACCACCAGTTTAGTGGGTGTTCGCATACCGCTGCCCACGCTTGCTCAAATAGTTGGGTGTCTTTGAGCCAAGCAACAAGCCTCGGTAGGAATGAAG
This sequence comes from Cerrena zonata, assembly GCA_038087015.1. Taxonomy (NCBI): domain Eukaryota; kingdom Fungi; phylum Basidiomycota; class Agaricomycetes; order Polyporales; family Cerrenaceae; genus Cerrena; species Cerrena zonata. The sequence goes on from JASBNA010000011.1 coordinate 825,171, forward strand.
CGGATGGTGCAATGTTTCGAGACTCATAATCTACAAAGCTCCACTAAGATATATGTTAGATATATGGCGTGATAATTTAGACTGAAGGTCATACGCTAAGAAATTTGAACATATCTATCATCGAGACGTTCAAGTTAAGTAACGAATTCAGAAGTTTCAAGTGCGCAGACTTACAGAACCAGGTATGAGCAAAGGAACCTATTGTCAACAGTCCAAATGCATAGGCTCTGTAGTTACGAGTTCCGTTCTTCACACTTTTGGTAGGTGTAGGCAGTGAGTGATATATTAGAGCAAACAGACCTAAGATCAAGGAGAAATAAGAAATAAATATAGCGAGTGCAGCTATATCGGAGGTCGTCAGTTCCCACATTATGGTACACCCAGAGTCAGAGTTACAACAAGTTATGGAGTTATGAACAATCCAAGAGACTTAGAGAGTACAAAGTGTCATTATAGAAAGATCGTTGACGTGACACACCTCCGATATCAAATTGACCATGATTTGTCGGGAAATGCCGTTCAGTCCTACTTAGGCAATTTGAATCAAAGCAAGTAAGTGAGTAAGTTTCGAGAAATAAATTTCGCATTATGATATTTGACAAATCCATAGTCATCCTCTTCCCCCTAGAATCTAGTTTTTTTCCAATGTGATGAAGAGGCGATCCTGACATTACCTAAGAAACTGGGGGAAGATCTTGAGGTAGCGGTAGTGGCCTTAATCTTATCTTATCAAGACAACGCGTATGCGCAGATCTGAGATCAAACAGTAAGTACTCCACTGGCAATACCCTTCATTTTGGTCTGGTATCGACTAAACATCCAACCACATCTACCACCTAGAACAATTTGTCTTATCCATCTACCCTTGACACTAAATTGGTATGGTCTCTGACGTTGTCTATGTGCGGCTCATCTAAACATCACGTTAGACTCGAATATTGCCACTCCAAGACATAAATTACCCCGCAATGTCCTGCCCACATCTCGGCGAATTGAAGTCGTTTCAACCTCCAAGGCTCTCCCAATCAGTTCACCGTGAGGAGTGTACCCAGTGCTTTGACAACCAGGTGAGCAGGTTTATTAATCGCTGACATTCTGTCTACTAAACTTAAGGTTAATCGTTATAGGATCAGCCACTTGGTATTGATGTCTGCCTGAAATGCTTCACTGGAGGGTGCCTCGATCGCGACAGACATCATATTCGGACGCATGTCTCAAAAACGGGCCATACATTCACTTTGAATGTCAAGCGAAAGCCCAAACCATCTGCTAACCGGGTGAGTTTGTTCAGTATTCCTCGTAGCCCTAACGTTGTGTCTAACAAGAAACTACGTACACAGTCAGAAGATGAGGAACCTCCAGCGAAAGATGACCAAACTCGCGATCGTTGAGGATCGTGAAGAAGATAAATACGAACACAAAACCGTTGTTAAATGCTGGAAATGCAACCCTGAGACAGGTCTCGAGCTTCCTGAAGCCACCGCAGATGCTCAGACAAAGACCCTTGTTGATGGAGTTATGCAATCACTCTCGTCTGCTAGGCAATCGGAAGTCAAGGCCTGGGAAGAAGAGATCGCAGCCTGCGAGCATACACTCATGCTCGAGCAATTCGCTACGGGCCATATACAACCTTCGGGTACGTCTCTCTTTCAACATTTGTCATATTTTACCTGAACAAAATACCGTCTCTCACTTCTATTCAGGACTCGCACACTGTGGTAAATGCGACCTCAAAGAAAACCTTTGGCTCTGTCTCACTTGCGGTTCCCTCGGCTGTGGTCGACAGCAATTCGGCGGTATAGGCGGAAATGGTCACGGACTCCAACACTTCGAAGAGACGCGTCACCCCGTTAGTGTCAAGCTCGGTACCATCACCCCCGAGGGTAATGCAGGTGAGTGTTTCGTCATCTGATCGGTCAAAGTGGTGTTGCTAGTGAACTAACGGATTGTGATGTCTCTCAAGATATCTACTGTTACATCTGTAATGACACAAAGTTGGATCCTGAACTTTCTACGCATTTGGCTACATTTGGAATTAATGTCCAAACGCAGACGAAGACGGAGAAGTCCATGACTGAACTCGTAAGTAGATTGTTCACAAGATGAGCATATGTTTATTGAGTCGCCTTTCTTTCTCCTTTCTCCTTTCTCTTCAGCAAATTGAACACAACCTGAAGTTCGACTTCTCGTTAACTGGCGAAGATGGCAAAGGCTTTGGAGCCAGTGTTCGGTCCTGGCCTTACAGGTCTCGCCAACCTCGGTAATAGGTTCGTATGCCTAATCGCCTCGCAATCTCGCGTGTCTGACTTAATGTTTCTATTTACAGTTGTTACATGGCATCAGTTCTCCAGACCGTCTTCTCGCTACCCTCATTCCAAGCACGCTTCCTCTCTACAACTGCACAAGACCACTGGGCTACGTGCTCAGAATCACTCTCCGCTGACTGTATCGACTGCCAATTATACAAAATCTCCGACGGACTTCTTTCAGGTCGCTACTCCCACCCTAGACCAACTCCAGTACCTGCATCGGACCCCAAATCGACTAACCCTCTAGCCCACGACTCGCCTGTCACCTGTATTCCAAGAAGGGATCAAACCGAGCATGTTCAAAGCACTCATCGGAAAGGGGCATGAAGAATTCTCGACGATGAGACAGCAGGACTCTGAAGAGTTCTTCACTCATTTCCTCACTGTTCTTCGAAGACACTCTAAGAGAGTGGGTGTCGTCAGTGATCCGACGGAGGTGTTCAAATTTGGTATGGAGCAGAGGTTGCAGTGCGGTGATTGCAAGAAAGTGAGATATCGGGTGGATGCTATGGATGTGGTTAGTGTCGCTGTCGCGCAGAGAGAGAAGGGGAAAGATGATGATGGAAAGATACTTTATGAGGACGTAGAGTTGAAGGAGAGTTTGGATACTCTAACGGGGACCGAGGCACTGGAATATACATGTCCGAGTTGCGAGAAGCAAGTCATTGCTACAAAGTACGATTTTTCTTTCTCTAGTTTGATTCATACTAACGTAATTTGCTCTTTATAGGCAGACGAAGTTCTCGACTTTCCCGAATGTACTTGTTGTCCATGCGAAGAAGTTCCAGCTTGTCAACTGGGTGCCTTCCAAGCTCGGTGAGATTTCAAACTCGTGTCATCAATGACCAACGGAATTAAATGCTCCTGTTAGACATTCCTGTGATTTTACCTTCCGACGATATCTTGCAGCTCGATGAGTATCTAGGGAAGGGCCTTCAATCAAATGAAGTGGCACTTCCTGAGGACAAGGCTGGTGCGTATGATACCTTTTAATAAAATGATATTGTTACTCAGAGCTTGCATCCCTTAGCTGCACCGTCATTGCCCGAATTTAATGAAGCCGCCATGGCTCAACTTGAGGCTATGGGCTTCCCCGCAATTAGATGTCAAAAGGCATTACTGGCTACCGGAAACAATGATCCTAACGCCGCAATGGAGTGGCTGTTCCAGCATATGGAGGATCCGGGTGGGTTACGACTGCATTTCACATATATCGAATTATATACTAATTATATCACGTAGATATCGATGCTCCAATCCAACTAGCAACCAGTTCCTCTTCAGCAGCAGAACCATCAGCTGAGCAAATAAGCATGTTGGCCGATATGGGTTTCACATCTGCGCAAGCCAAGAAAGCCCTTCGTGAAACGGTACGTACAAATGTTCTCTTGGTCCAATTTCAAAGCATTGACATGTGATCCTCCGATAGAGTGGAGATGCTGAACGGGCTGTCGATTGGCTGTTTTCACATCCCGATGACATGGGAGATGATGAGTCTGCACCATCTGCATCTGCGGCACCGGTTGAAGAAGCCACTCTGGGTGGTTCTAACACGTTGCCTGCGCGATACAGACTGAAGGCTTTCATCTCGCATAAGGGACCCTCGGTACACTCTGGTCATTATGTGGCTCATATTCGATTCAATGACCAGTCCTGGGTCCTTTTCAACGACGAGAAGGTTGTCAAGGCTGACGCTGAGAGTGTTCGAGAGTTGAAGAAGTTGGCATATCTTTATGTGTTTGAGAGGATCTAAGGGTCGGTACCTTTTTCGAGATGCTGGTTCGTAGACGTCATCGTAGGTAGTAGCTGCAATGTACAATAAGCAATGAACGTGTAAGTCTGTCTGTTTTTACGTTTGAGAGGCATGCACTCTTTCCCCTTCCCCACAACCCTGTGTAGGATCTGCTGGGGCATAAAATCCGGATAAACACTGGCGGAAGCGCATCCGTGGCCCATCGTGGGAACGTACTTCCTGATTTGGCGGGTGATTTCGAGTAAGCGCCGAAAGAAAGACGGATTGGAAAGAGATTTGACAATCTTTCACTCCGTCTTTCTTTCCTCACCACCACCTTCATCCTCTTCTTTCCCTCATCCATTTCAAACCATGTCTTCCACAATTCCCATTAATCAGTTTGACCCAACAGCCCCCACCCCCCAAAACACCCCCCTCACTCATGCCCCCATCGCTCAGGGTCTTTCCCGGCCCACCGTTCCCGATATTACGGAGGCCAACGAGGAAGAAGACGACGACGACGACGAACCTAGCCCTGATGAAATCCGCCAGGCTATGCTCGGTCTCGTCCAAGGCCGTCTTGGCGAACTTGTAGGACGAAGCTCTGGTTATGTCGAGAGCCTCCCGGTCGAAATTAAGCTTAACATCGAGGCCCTCAAGGGTGTACATGCTAAGCAGACTGAGCTCCAAAATCAGTACAAGCGCGAGTGTCTTGCTCTCGAAAAGAAGGTTAGCACACATTCTAATGCCACTTAACCCTTGATATGTCTATCGTCGGATCACTTTCTTCGATCGACCCTGGAGCGATTAAAATCCGCTGTGGTGGGCTCACCTTTGCTTTGGCCTAGAGCCGTTAACAGTGATCGCGAAAAATACCCTGCTACGCCTACACTTTCTAGTCCTCGACGTCGTTATCTTTGTATTTTTGCTTCTCTGATACTGACTTCTGTGGCCCTTTTTCTTTAGTATGCGGAGCTCCACAAGCCCTTGTACGAGCGCCGAAAGGAGATTGTCTCGGGTGCTTCTAAGCCTACTCCTGAAGAAATCAAGGCAGGCGAGGAGACCTCCCTAAAAGATGACGAAGAATTCAGTGCACCTTCGAAGGAGGGCAAAGAACCTAGTCCCGATGGTGTCCCTGAGTTCTGGCTCACTGCTCTCCGCAACCACCCCATCCTCAATGAGATCATTACGGATCGCGACGCGGCTGCATTGAAGCACCTCGTTGATGTTCGTATTGAATACCTTCCCACTTCGGATACTACCCCTGGTTTCAAGCTCCTATTCCAATTCAACGCCAACGAGTTTTTCGAGAATACTCTGTTAGAGAAGACTTATCTCTACCAAGAGGAAGTCGGCTACGCGGGTGACTTTGTATACGATCGTGCGATCGGTACTGAAATCAAATGGAAGGAGGATAAAGATTTGACCAAGGAGTTCGAGATCAAGAAGCAACGCAACAAGAGTATGTCCCTGATTATCTCGTTTCTCCAAGGTTTCTAATATTAGTTTTGAATAGACACGAACCGCACTCGTCTCGTCCGCAAGGCACGCCCAGCTGAATCCTTCTTCAACTTCTTCTCTCCCCCCATACCACCCAATGAGGATACTCTCAAGACTACCGACATCGAGATTGAAGACCTCGAGGAGATTGACGAGAAACTTGAGCTTGATTACCAGATTGGTGAAGACATCAAGGAGAAGGTTTGTGTCTCATCTTCCTACTTCATCTGCTAGTGCGATGCTCATGTCACACTTCGTATAGGTCATCCCCCATGCTGTTGATTGGTTCACCGGCAAGGCTCTTCAATTTGAAGACTTTGATGATGACGATGATGATGACTTCGAGGACATCGATGATGAGGACGACGATGAGGATGCTTTCGAGGATGAGGTATGTTCATACAACTCACTGTTGCCACCGACATCTGCCCACCCCCTTACTCGATATTTTGCTTCGATGACTGATTCCGCCGTTCGTTTTTACAGGACAGTGACTCAGAAGAGGAACTCCCCGCAAGACGTCGTGGCCCACCTAAGAGCCGTGCCGCCGCTTCATCGAACGTTAACCCAGACGAATGCAAACAGCAGTAAACGTTGCCCTCGCTATCCCCATTGCTTTTTTCTTCACACCCCGAATGGCCTTCAATCCCATTTTCCTTAGTTTTGGCGTTCGGTCTCATTACAACTGATCCCTCTCAAAATCACACGCACAATCATTGCTGCTTACTGCTGTTGTTTGTTGTTCCCTTCATCCACTCTGTATAATCGTGCCGAACTCAACCGTCAATCTTCGCCTGCTATATCAGGTCTTCTGACATCATTTCCCTCGTTGTTCTTTGCTTCTCTTTTGTGGTGCTCTTGGTTTCCTTGCTCGTTCGCTTCGATGCCAGTTACTAGATAACATAGAGGATGAGATATCCCCGCCCTACGTTGTCCTGGTATGTGGTCTTCGTTGAGAAAAGGGTATAATTCAATGGTAGTATTTCCCCTTCTATACGATAGCGTAACATACCGGCTTTTATGATTATAACGAATAAAAGAATAAAAGGCCTTGAATGTTGTAAGATAGTTGCCTCTCATCTACATGTCGTTCGACAATTTCCATGTTTCTTCTGCCATTCTTGGTTGACACGAGCACATTCTCATTTTTCAATTATTGACTTCCTCCGACTCGGACTGATCGACGCAACGTGAACTTCAAAAGTTGCTCCATTAATATGCGTAGTTACTCGAGTGGTGGCCGGGGTAACGACTGGTCAACAGTGTTACGACGAAGTGAGATAAGGGAAGTCCTTGCCTTTTTTGGAGATGTTTGTCTCTATTTATGTCGTGAGACTTCGAGGCTGTCACCGTCAGACATTCTTCAAGTTACAACTTCCAAGCACCTTCAACTACTTACTCCTTGGTAGCCTCCGAGTCTCATCTAGAAATATTATCAAACATCAAACACTCGCAACATCAAACCGACCAATATGATAAACTCACCCTCCTAAGGGTGCTTAACTGTACAGTGATGCAGCTGAGTTACCAATGCATGTTGGCCCTAGTCATGGACCATGGTACTCATGACTACCACGAATAAACTGCTAAACTTGTCTCTTTACTCCTTACGCCGAAGGACGTAATTGTTGATCCAGACCAAGATCTGTTTTCAGTGCATTGTTCTGAGACCGTGTTTCGAATCGACAGCATGTCATCACTTTCATTCTGGATCTACACCCGGCCCTGGAAATAGCAGGTATGGCTTTCGGATCGAATTGTTATATCCTCACAACCAGTGCTACCTGTCTCGTTTAGCTGTTCGATCACCCGCCGATGTTTGACATGCATTGAATATCTCCTTTCCGCTCGCCAAGAGATCGCTGGTGTCTTACAATGATGTGCTATTGCCGGACTTCACGGTTCACTAAAGATCCTATATCACCGCGTTGTGCACAGCCCTTTCTTGTGTATCATTGACCAAGTGAAATAAATACGAGAGGCTGAACAAGTCGAACCTCCATTTCCTTTCTTTTGTTCTTTTTTCTTACGAGCTTTTTATTCTCTTCTCTACCAGCAGGATCTGGTTTTTTCTTTCTTCTTCCTTTCTTAAACTATCTTCATTTTACGACTTCCTTCCACGTTTTTGAGATGCCTTCCTTCAGCAAACTTTCCGTGGCGCTCCTCTACCTGACCCTATGTGCTTACGCAGTACCGGTTCCTGTGGTAAGTACCAGTGCAACTGGCGTTGGCTATGTAGTCTAATGAACTCGTGCCTAGACAAACAACATAGTAACTTCCATCGAAATTAGGGATGATGTTGTAAGTATTCCATTCACATCTAGTCCGATTATAGACTAACAATGACCAGACTGTGGGTCACCTTGCTCGTCGAGCTATTGCGAACCCAGCTCCTACTGCTGCAGAGTTCGTTGGTTTCCATGGAACGAATAGTGTATGTTATCTTCAATTTCCTTAATCCATCGTCATACTTAATTATTTCGATATAGGCAACTGCTGATCTTTGGGAGAAATCCGGATCAATCGTGAAACCGGGCAGTCTGAACTTTGACTTCATATCCTTCAGTGCCCTGCGTGGCCTATTGGGCGGAAGTGCCGGTGGTTCTGGAGCAGATGCTGAATTAGGTCCTGGGTTGTATGTCTCTGACGACATCACACAGTACGTTGGGAGCAATCTATGATTCCTCAGCTACTGTGATATTGACAACCATTATGCAGGACACTATTCTTTGCGAACGGTAATGCTAGTAAAAATAAAGGCACGACAGCGAAAATCTGTGCAATCTTCGCAAAGAACTCGAATGAATGGAGAGCGTTACCCAAGGTAATGATCGTTATCAACTTCCTTAGAGACTTTGCTGACCTTTGTGTATAGGCTATAATTCCTAAAACACTTTTCGGTAACGGGAACTTTGAGAAAGCACGAACAGCCTACCTAACAGGCCTCGCAACTCTCTTGAAGAAAACCTTTGCTCCAGCTGGAGTCATCAGGTTTGGTTTCTTATCTGGGTCTTCAAGCCAAATGATCCTGCCCGAGAGTTTGAACTCGAAGTTCTTTGCCAAGTGTTTCGACGCCAGCCTCGTAGGCACAAATGGTCAAATTACTGCTGACCCAGCAGTCCCTCCTCTCCCTGTTGGAGTTGCTCCGTTCACACCAGCTGTACGTACATCTCACAACTTTAACATGCTCGGTTCCTGATCACTCGAATTCTCTTTCTAGGCGAGCTATCTTGGTAGAGACCGTCAGACGCAGTGGAATATCCAAGCAGGTGTCGATGGGCTTGTTAAACAATCCAAGAATGCAGCGAATCTTGCGAGGTAGATGCGCTATGTGGTTGGTCTCTCATTAAAACATTCCCACAATACTGGCGTATGCATTCTTTAAGATACTTATTTACATATCTCGAAGGAAACATTTAGATTTGGCGTACTGTATGATTATCGACCGATATCTAGCGCTGAAGAGTTAGTATAGCACATGGACTATAATTGAAAACAAATGCCACTTGTTCCAACTCACAAAGCCCTCCCCTCGTAATAGATTGTTGGTAGCCCAGTGATTGATGTTTGACGAAAACACACCGTAGCAGAAAATGTTGGCGATATTTCCCACGAGCTGGCAACACTGCAAACTTCGTCTTAACGTGACCATGACTATAACTGTTGGTGAGTAACACAAAGCCTAATTTTGTAACAGCTAACTCTGGTGGTTTCTCACTCAGTCAAGTCAGGCACCAATTCGTTTTCTCTCAGAGAGTCTCTTAAATAGTTCTGCCAACTCTCGATCGCGCTGGCAGTCTACTCGCGTTGAGCCATAACTTGAAGAACCCGTTTCAATAGAACAGCAAGCAGCTATGACGAACTAGAGGCGAGGTTTGTATCATCAATAATGCAGATCCTTTCCCTCCATACATCATCACAAGGCCACGTCTTTGGTCCAGTTTCGTCGGGGTTATAATTGAAAACATCTTTCCCTATGAGTGTTTGCGTTCATGGTACGCCTGTGTCAGCTGCTGTCCAAACGATAATTTAAGCCCTCTTCATCATTTCGAAGCATTTGTTGAGCTTAAGGGCACGAACGTTGCCGGTACCCCACAGCATCTATTTAACTTCCTTGGCGGGGCTCACATTCAATTGTCTCCCACCGCAACATCTGCCATGATTCCCCAGGCTACAGCAGACGACAACAAGACTCTTACCGATGTTGAACATATCGAAATCATTCACGACGAGGATGAGCTTCTTGCTCCCGAGCAAAGAGTACAGGCTGAGAAGCGTCTTGTTCGACTATTAGATATGCGCTTGCTCCCTACGATTATTCTGATTTTTCTCATGAACTATTCGGATGTGAGTGTAATCTCAGAATATGATAGAATTCCTAATATATTAGATGAAGCGAAATGCCCTCGCAGCTGCCAGGGTGGAGGGGTTGCAAGATGACCTTCATTTGACTGGTAAGTGTCTCACTCCAATGCGTTGCTTAACTCTGACACCTCCAAACTCAGACATACAGTATTCAACCGTCCTCGCTGTACTTTATGTTTTATACATCCCAGCGCAGGTTCCTTCAAATATGATACTGAATCGAATAGCCAGGTACTTATTTTCAAGGCACCAGCTGATTGCTGACGGACTTTGTTGCAGGCCATCGTATTACATCCCAGCCTGTACTGTGCTATGGGGCTTGACGAGTGCCCTCACTGGTGTACGCCCCGTCCTAACATACAGCGTGACCTATCTACATCACTGATATTCCTAGATAACAAAGGATTACAGAGGTATTCTCGCTGCTCGCATAGCTCTAGGGCTACCCGAGGTATACATACTCGTGCAGGAAACAACTACTACTGTAACTCAAGCCGATGTTTAAGGCTGCTTTCTACCCTGGTGCAGTCTATCTACTCTCCTGTTGGTATACTCGTAAGGTTGATGAATGACTACGTCACACATTTGACTTGGCTTGACATTATATTTCAGGAATTGGCTTTGCGATCAGCTATCATGTACGGCGGGTCGATGATCTCCAATGCATTCTCAAGTGTGCGTGACAGTATTCTATCAAGTATTTCACAATTCACTCGATTGCATCACTTCATATTAGATTATAGCTGCAGGTATCCTTTCTAGTATGGAAGGGGTAAAAGGTATCCGCGCTTGGAGATGGTGAGTCTCGTCTAATGATGCCCGTCGATAATACTGAATGGAAGGTCCAAGGCTATTTTTTATCGAGGCAAGGCTCCATCTCGTTGCTCTGGCCCACATTTCAACATCTTTTCATAGGGCTCGATCACGATCACCATTGGTTTCTTTGCTATGTGCGTACCTCATGTTCTTGTGATGACATTGATGTCTTTAACGCGTAGGTGTTAGTTGGGCATTGCCAGATTATGTGAGTTACGGTCATAGTTTATGCCAATGTGGACTTCGTTACATTCTTCCACAGACACATAACACGAGATGGCTTTCTCCTTCTCAGAGGCGGTTAGCTCAGATACGCCTCGCAGAAGATGCTGGAGAAATCGACGAAGATTCCAAACGAGAATCGTACGTGTATGTCATCGTTATCGATTTTCAAAATTTTTGATTATCAGAATGCAGGGCACTTTCCGGTTTGATTCAGGCATTGAAAGATCCAAAGGTGCCACTGTTTGGTCTCATGACGTGTTCGCAGCTCTTAGGAATGAGCTTTATGAACTTCTTTCCGACGTAATCAACATCACCATACCACCAAAAACAATACTAATATAGTCTCGTGCCCAGGTTGACTTCTACGTTGGGCTTCAACACAACCATTAGTCTGCTTTTAGCTGCCCCGCCATGGATCTTAACGACGATAATCAGTTGTGTAAATGCCTGGCATGCCGGTGAGTAATTTTTAATGGAAACTGTTGATTTTTCATGACATTCCCCAGATCGTACTGGTGAACGTTATATTCACACAGCCGGGTGGTGGTGGATCGCCATCGTTGGATACATTATTGGACTTACCACAGCATCTGTCGCCGGTCGATATGTAGCACTGTTTCTTATGACACCCGGATTCTCAGGTATGACAGTTTCATGTTCTATCGTCCCATGTTTTCACTCCCCATCCCCGTTATATAGCTGTTCCGATGGTTTTTGTATGGGTGGCAAATGCTGTTCCTCGTCCTCCAGCGAAGCGTTCCGCCGCAATCGGTGTCACGAACGGACTCGGTACTTGTGGCCTTTTGTGAGTATTGTACATCATATTTCTCGTGGCTCTTTTATCTTCGTTAACCTTCATGGTAGAATTGGCTCGTTCGCATGGAAGGCTGAATGGGGTCCCGACTACCATCCCTCGATGTTCATTGGCATAGCCACTCTTGTTTTTGCATCTTTTTTAGGCCTAGGTAAGCAGGCGTATCGACCAAATCACCCACGTTGTATACTAATTAGTTCCTCGTTTGCATTAGTCATCCGCTACCTGCTCGTGAAAGCGAACAAAGACTTCGAGAAAAAGGAACTAGCAGACTTGAGTGAGGCGCAGCGAAAGCGAATTGAGGAAGCTGCGAAGCTGGAGGGTATCACAGTTGCACAAGCAATGGAAAATAAGAAAGGATTCCGGTATCTTTACTGATGTGTATTGCTTGTCTAACAAGTAGTCCCTATATCCGTATCGCCGCTATCATTACGGCACGGAGAAGTGTAGCACATATCGAAAGAACACTCAATGCAGAGGCATTAGGTGGATTTGTAAACGACACAACCATTGGAAGTTGACCGTGCTGGTCTTTACGTTCAACGGAAGGGAACTGAACGCCGAACTTGAGAAATCCCCAGAAGATTTCCTTTGCCAGTACATGCTCGGTCGGATATCTGGACTGAGTAATAGACGTTTCCAAAGTTCTATGTGAGCCGTAGGAGAATATACACGAGCCGATTTCATTGACTGGGTATAGACAAGGTATGATGTAGATAATAGCAAGATACATACTACAACTGTATCGAAGAGCAGAGGTTGGATCTGAGGTTAAGGCTCCCGCTTATATGGGTGTTCCCACCATGGCATTCTGTCGATGTTACATAGGATCGTAAAATACCCTTCGTTTCCTACTATACGCATTACAATTACATGATCCATCGAGCCACACCCCGTACGTGAGAAGGAGTGACGTTTTAGATGGTCTGCAGCTTACGTTTAAAGTTCACGATTGGATATCGAACTTTCAAGTCTCTCGATATGACATCGTAATTTCCGATGACTTTGTAACTCCAGGTGACCTCGGTCGCAGGTCACAGGCCGCAGGCGTAAACGAAGCATCTGACAAAAGATGGTCCGGACCACGAGTACTTTCCCAAAGACTAACAGCGTACATGATCGCGCCTTATGGCGAATTTACTTCCGCCCTCCTAAAAACGGACAGACAAATGCAAAGGACTTGCGAAGCGGATGCCCGTGACCCCTCTCTTGGTTCCCTGAGCTTGGGTTTACGATCGATATCGCTCTGATATCTCTCAATAGTACCACCATCACAATGTCTGCTGCAGCCAAACACTACCTCCCTACCACAGAGACTCTGCAAACACCCTTCCCGGCTAATGTTGACGCAGACAAAGTAGCGCGGGAATGGCTAGACTCATTTTCAAACGCGCTTGCATCCAATAACGTTGACGCTATTCTCTCACACATTCACACTGATGGATGGTGGAGAGATTGCTTTGCACTCACTTGGGATCTGCGGACGTTCCAAGGGGCAGTCAAGATCAAGCAATTTATTCAGGATCGGGTGACCAGCTCGAAGATCTCTGACATTAAGCTTGAATTTGCCAGGACCGAGAAACCCTTCGAGGACGTTTCTTGGATAACCCTTCAATTTGATTTCGGGACGGATGTCATCGGTGGAAAAGGCCTCGTTAGGCTCGTCCCCACACCTAATGGTGAATGGAAAGCCTTCCTTCTCTTTACAAATCTCGAAAACCTCAAGGGTCATCCCGAGAAGACTGGGCCTAACAGGAACTTCGAACCTAACCATGGCAAGTGGCGAGATCAGCGTAACCGCGAAAAGGAATTCGCAGATGGTGACCCTGAAGTCCTTGTCGTTGGTGGAGGTCAATCCGGATTGGACGTCGCTGCCCGCCTCAAGCATCTAGGTGTTTCGAACCTGGTCATTGAGAAACAGGGGCGTATCGGTGACCAATGGAGAAACCGATACTCTGCTTTATGTCTTCATGACCCTGTTTGTAAGTTGCGATCTTGAAGATCCAGATGCCTTTCCTTGAAGTGCTGACAGGCTCGGTACAGGGTTCGATCACATGCCTTACCTCCCGTACGTAATCTCTTATTTTGCTCTGTGTTCCATTTCCTCAACTCTTATGCACAAACAGATTCCCTGATTCCTGGCCCGTGTATACTCCTGCTCAGAAACTCGCCGATTGGCTTGAGTTCTTCGCTGAAGCCTTAGAGCTTAATGTTTGGACCTCTTCTCTCGTGACTAAAGCTTATCGTGACGAGAGCATCAACAAGTGGATTGTTACTGTCCAAAGAGGAGATGGCTCCGAACGGGTTTTCCGTGTGGATCATGTCGTCTTTTCACTGGGTCTTGGAGGAGGCAACCCGATCATCCCCAATTTCCCCGGCCGCGAACAATTCCAAGGCGAAGTCATTCACTCTACGCAACACAAGTCCGCGAAAGACCACATTGGAAAGAAGGTCGTCATCGTAGGTGCTTGCACCTCAGGTATGAATAACAGAACATTTAATGTAATGGGCTATCTAACAAATGTATTTAGCTCATGATATTGCTGATGACTACGCCGAACACGGAGTTGGTACGTCTACTACCCTCTTTCATCATGTGTTCATTTATTTATTTCCGATTTCAAGATGTCACTATCTTCCAACGTAGTTCGACTTACATCATGACTACAAAGGAGGGCATGCCTCGTCTCATGAAACGTACGCTTCAGTATAACTTTTTTACATGCATCATCTCTGACTTAGCTCCAACTCAGCGGATTATTGGGAGGGTGGTCCACCCGTCGAACAGGCCGACCGTCAGAGCAACTCCGTCCCAATCTACTTTAACAAGATGCTTGCTCAACGTGTATGCGTTGGTTTACATGATGCTGATAGGTAAGTAGGACAGAAGCTTCTCATTTACTCTTTCCTTTGCTTATACCGTTACAGGGAGCTTGTCGAGGGTCTTCACAAGGTCGGATACAAGACCAACTATGGCGAAGACGGGTCAGGCTTCTTATTCCTTGCCCTGAAACGCGCCGGAGGTTATTACCTTGGTATGGACGTGTTTTCTCGTTTAAGCCCTCGCTTACCTTTTCCTAGACGTCGGTGCTTGTCAAAAGATCATCGATGGAAAGATCAAGATCAAGAACGGCACTCAAATTTCCTCCTTCACCAAAACCGGTCTTGCATTCGAGGATGGAACCACTATCGATGCTGATGTAGTACTCTACGCTACAGGCTTCAGCGACGCCCGTGATCCAATTCGCAAGATTGTATCCGAAGAGGTCGGGGCGAAATTGCCACCCATCTGGGGTCTGAATGCCGAGGGAGAGTTGAGAGGCACTTGGAGAGAATTAGGCACCCCTGGGTTATGGTACATGATGGGTAACTTGGCTTGGTGCCGTTTCTTCTCCAAACACGTTGCTCTGCGTGAGTGTGATCTTCTTCTCAATTTTTTGGATCTGTATCTTACCTTCGATTTACAGAAATCAAAGCGAAGCAAGAGGGTCTCTTCGGTACCCGTTACTCTGCACCACTGGAATAGACGGATGTAACTCGTTTTCACAACGAAAAATGTATTCAACGAAAACTCTCATTCAATGTATTCTGTAGACGGAACAAAATGTATATTCGTGCAAAACATGTGGTATTTACAACAGTGATATCATGATACCCATACTAAGCGAACAGAATAACCACCCAAAAATATCGCATTGACATTTTAGCAACTTAAGGTTAGGATGCATTGAGCATCACTATCGAACTGTTACTTCGATCTCAGACTTCTGCGCCTCCTCTTTCGCTACATCAACCTCTTCTTGTCTCTTCTCAAGAGATCTCATCTCGACCGCTTCGCTGTCAATTTTGAGACTATCCCTCTCTTTGTTACCACCAGCAAGTACTACTCTTCGCAGCCCCAAGCAGAGAATGATTTGAACAACAGCAATCCCAGCAAGTATCTTAAAGCCCAGTTGGAACGCATGAACGTATGCCGTGACGACGAAAGAAGCTAATCTGGGATTCTTGGAAGCTGCGACAGCGTCGTTGATTTGAGGGATGGTGCTGGCTCCGACTAACGATCTCAATTTCATACGAAATGTGTTATTAATCACTATGGTAAAGTCAGTAAGGATTTGACGTAGACCGATTAGACGACATACCTGTTCCGATGATACCTACACCAAGCACACCTCCCAGGTTAGGTGTTGCACTAATCAGAGCGGTAACGGTAGGGAGCAGATCAGCTGTCAAACCGACTTGACCTATGACGAGAGATAATTGTGTTCCCTAGTATTGCTCGCGTCAGTTCACAGGTCAAACAAAAGGAAGGCAACACTACTGACCCCGCCAAACCCGAAGCCGCAGATGAGAGAATAACCAACGATCTGCCCGATTGAACTCTTTTCGGTGAGGGTCGACATGAGGCCTTCGCCGACTGGAAGGATTATGAGAGCACCAAGGAATAGAGGTCGCGCCCAGCCAGTTCTCTCTGAGATGTAGCTGCATAAAATGCTTGATATGGCTGCCATAAGGAGGAAAGGGATGACTAATGCTGCCGCAAGAACTTCCGTTTGCCCAGTAACTTGCAGGAAAACTAACGAGAAAAATGTATGAGCACTGGATAAATGTAGTGATATGTAGAGCCTACTTGGTACGTAGAAAGTCTGTCGCAAGATATTAGGACTTTTAGATCACCCAATAGCATTAAATTTTGACTCACGGTGGCAAACAAATGGAAGAAGAGCAAGCAGCGAACGGCTGTAGGACGTATTAACGTTAATAGCTGCCAGTGTGTGACAATAATCTCTCGATATAAAGCCACATACCCGAGATGATAGGGACGTTTCTCCACTTCAGACTAGAGAACAGCCCCATCGGTACCACTGGATAGGTCGCGGAACGTTCTGCAAAGACAAAGGCACAGAAAGCACCACCAGCACCGGCGAAGAGTCCAATGATGGTAGGTGACTTCCATGGACGTGCTTCACCTCCCAAGTTCAGGGCAACGATCAGTAATGTGAGACTGATGATTAGTAGTGTCATGCCCATGACATCTAGGCTCCGCATCGCAGACCGGAAATTTAACGACTGAGAGGGCGTCCGTCGAAGATGAACAAGAAATATGAGTGCTAATGTGACTGAAAAGATGGGTCAGGGACCCTGCCTTTCCGATGGACAACAAGTAAGCTTACTAATAGGTCCGAAGGGGGCATTGAAGAGAAATCTGTCGAAGAAAGTCTCAGCTAAGACAGCAGGATTGTATGAACTTCTCCACAACATACATCCACCTCCAGTGTCCAGACTTTGTGAAAGCGCCTCCTACAATTGGTCCAACCGAGTCGGCTATGATGAAGACAAAGTTGATCAAGTTCAAATAAGATCCTCTCTGACGTTCATGCGTGAGCTCTTAGGGATAGAGTCAGTCGAGGCTCTCAGGCTCGATGAGTAGATCGTGAAATTGACTGACGTGAAACAATAATTGTCGACAGGGCTAAGAGACCGGCACCTCCAACACCACTAATCAATCTTCCTGCGACCAGTTGAGGCAAGCGTTTTGCTGTTCCTGCGATGACGTTGCCTATGATGAAAATCCATACTCCGGCAAGCAGCATCCTTTTAGTTCCGAAGACATCCTGGCAAAGATACGTCAGATGCTGGCAATCTTCGTGACAATTGACTGACCGAAAGTCGACCGGTGATAGGTTGAACTACCGTCGTAGTCAAGAGGTAGGAAGTTGTAATCCATGTCAGAGATCCGGTAGCCTTTACACCAACTCCAATGTCGGAAACAGTGGTTGAAACAATGGTCTGTTCTATGGAAGTGATGGTTTATCAGATACAAGCTGAAGAGATTCGATGTCATCATCCTGCCGTTCATACCTATGGCATATATGAAAACACAAGAGCCCAGACTACGTCGAACAACTCATTCAGAACGATTTCTGACAGAAGAATATACTCTGTATACCTGAGCAAAATGATGGCTACTCGAGCCCTAGACATATTGTCAAACTTTTCGGGTTGACGTTCCATATTTTCATCCGTAGTTGGAATGACCTCAGCGGTTTGGTCGACTGGGGCGACCATGCTTGAAGTCGTGATATTGGAAATGGTCAACTTGAGTCAGAGTTAACGACCACAATCAAATTTCAAATTTCTGTATCAAAGACTATAACGGAAGACCAAGTCCGTTGATCCCCGCTTGAAAGTTGCATCTAAGGCGCTTGCCTTTTTTGGTCTGTCCAAAGTTCACCGTGACGTTCAATCTCATGGTCGATTAAATGTGGTCCATTTGCATGGCACTTAGAACTGGAGTTAACGTTCATCTATTGGACTCGTCCGAGTTTTATTCGCACCAACGCCAATTTTACTATTACTGGTCTGACTCTTATCGTAACTCCTTATCAAGTGGAAACAGACACGGCTAAACATATTTCCTGCCTGACCTCCTTCAAAGATCCAGAAAAGTCGAGATGGGAAGCCAGAACCTTACTTTTGACCGACCACCATGACCGCATACGAACTCGCTGACCAGCTGGGCATGACCGCCGCCATCTTGGAGGCACAGAAAGGGGTCAAGGAAGGCGGCATTCCTATAGGGTCTGCTCTTGTTCACCATGGAGATGAAACAGTGGGCCCGCAGGTCTTGGGATCTGGCCATAACAGGCGAATTCAAAAATCTTCCCCGACGTTACATGGAGAGATGGATGCCTTGGAAATTGCCGGAAGACAGAAAGCTGAAGTCTACCGTAATTCTACTATGGTGCGTTTAGGTATAACCCTAAACTCAACCGCCGGGCGATGGCGAGAATGTGGTCTTCTTGGCATCATACAAGATCTAACATGTACCTTTTGTGAACTCCGCATTCAGTATACCACGTTAAGGTATGATACCCTGCATATCTCAAAGTGGAGCGAAATGATACTAACCCAAACCGCACCGTGTTAGTCCATGCAGTATGTGCACTGGCGCGATTCTACTGTATCGCATACCTCGCGTTGTGATCGGAGAAAACCATAATTTCCGCGGGGAAGAAGATCTCCTACGCAGCCGTGGTGTAGAAGTGATAGTCCTCGATAACAAAGAATGTCACGATATGATGAAGACCTTCATTGAAACACGCCCGGAGGTTTGTCAAGCAACGTTATCTGCATAGTTTAAGAGTGCTAAATCTCGTATCTAGGAATGGAATGAGGATATAGGCGAAAAAGAATAATACACCAGAATCTGCATAGGGTAATAGTAGAATGCTGTTTACATGTTGTACAACCCGGAAACTATACGCGTGTGTAATCGAAAGCTATCAACAAGAACAATAAAGAACCAGCATAACAAAGTCGACAGAGCATTAGACACAATGTAGGTAATGTCCAAGAAAAAAGAAAGCCCGGAGCACTAACACCAAGTCACACACACGGCGTATACTGGCCAGCATATACGTGCCCTGACGGAGCGATGGTGTTGTAAGAGTACATGGGCGTGTGCTGCATAGCACCAAACTGGTACGACGAGGGTTGCGATGAAGGCATCATAGCGTCCCAATCGGCGACGAAGTTCCACTGGTGGCCCGAAAGGTGATCCCAGTATACGTCTTCTACTAATGACCCATAGCTCGAAGCGGGTGAGCAGGACGAAGGCGATGGTGACAATGAAGAGCTTAGAGACGAGGAGGGAGAAACGGGAGAAGCCGTAGATGGGGACAGGCTAGGGGAGGTTGGAGATGGTACTTGGTAAGGCCAAGGATAAGTAACTTTGAGAGAGGCTGGGTGGGGGGCTTCGGCTGTTGCGGAGTGGGTAGTAGGGTGGCGGCTTGTAAGGTGACGAGAGATGGTACGTCTAGTATCACGACGATCGTATGGCTTATAAGCCTTTTGAACGGTAGAACGTTCTGCGGTTTGGCGAGGACAATGCTTTGGTGCGGACGTACCCCCAAGGAGGGAAGAGGAGGGGATGAGTTTCTCGGATGGTGTGGATCGAGTAGAAGTATTTGAAGGCGGCGGGCTCATGGTAATGTGTACCCATTTAATACCACCACCATTGGGATAGAGGGGATCGGTGGAGATGGCATCGTCGAATTCACCACTATAACGAACGATTTTAGTGAAGACCAAATGAATGAAAGACGGTGGAGTGCTTACACAAAAACACGTTTCCCTTCTTGGTCGATCTTTGTGTGAGGAGGTTGTCGTAACTTGGAGACGTTGACAAGTACCTCTGGGCTTATTTCAATATCACGAAGGATGGGTATACTTGAAGGTGTTTGGAGTGCCCCGGATCGCACGTCGGAAGGGTCGTAGTATGATACAAGATGATGGACTATCCCATCAATCCTCAACGATATTGTCTACGACATGCAGGATCAGGTTATGGACGAGATGAAGGACGAGAAACATCGAACAAACCTTTTTCATCAGACCGTTGGTCTTGAGCCCATGGCCTTTGCTCCAGCTACCATAGATAGCCTTCTCGAGCTCCGCGTCGTGGTCTTTGGACGCATTCTTAGGCAACCGAATGTCAGAGCATGCATACGGCGTTTCTGACGTTATTTGTATGTCCTCTCGCTCACGGTAGATCATCTTACAGATTGTGTTACTCGTTGGACAGCAAAGCTGATGATGAGTGGACTTACAAAGTTGCCTAACATGCGAGAGGCAGACCACAAGAACGGGTCGGTCCAACGTTTGATACCGCTCTCCTCTTCTGTGAAGACGAGAACGACACCGCTTTGTATGATGTTTCGTTTCTCCGCATCGTGAAAGCGACGGGTTACACGAGGTATGAGACCTTTCCTAGCTGCTTCGAAGACGAGGAGAACGTCCTTCGTCGTCCTCAGCCAGCCACGGAACAATGTCTTTTCGGATCTAGTGCAATCTGACGAAGGCATGGTGGATGGCGCAAATTGAGTAGGTACGATTGCTGAGGGGCGCGGAATGGGAAAAATCCCCGATTAAAAGTGAGGAAGCGATGAACGAGCTGCTGGATATTAAAAGGGTGCCCAGCCCGAAACGCTTGCTACCAGACCAGGCGAGTTGCATTCATACTATTTTAGAGAAAACCAATAAGAACAAGGGCGGTTTCTTCTGATCCCTTGCCATGATCTCCCGAAGTCCTCTAGCACGAAGCGAGATCTAGGGCAGGGGTGTTTAGACTGTTCTTTGTGGGCGCACCGTGGGAGCCCGAAGTTCTGGACTCGTTTCGCCTTGACAAGTAGTCCGGTGAATTGCTTGTGGGGTTATGTTGTGACCACTTTCTTCACTTGGTTACATTGTCCTTGAGGCATCGCCTCGAGTCACATTCACGATTTTTACAATTCAGTCACCGGGTACGATTGGATGCGAGGATCCTCGTGTTAGACCGTGATTATGGAAGGACTGAGTGGGGCAATACAAAAGTACCTCAGTAACTGGGGGCCGTTTGTGAACCAGCATGAGGGATAACCCTGGTATGACGATGTGCTGTCTCACCATGCGCATCTCGACCGAGGTCTCCAGGGGCGCCGGTTCCTGGAGTGTGATGACCGGCAAGTCAACGGATGTTTGTAAGTCGGGAGAAGAACCACAATACGACTAGGACAAAGGACAAGGCATGCTGTAAAAGACACACGTAAACGTCTCGCAGGCGAGGAGTTGAATACCAAAACCCCGTTGTCGCTGAGCTTCTACGTGAAGGTGGCGGCAAACGTGGGGCACGAAAAGGTGCACATGAGCCAAGAAACCGGGCTAGAGATAATATTCGCTCTCAGCTGCGCCGCGCACATCTGCGAAATATCTGTCTATTCCATATCAGACGACGGTATGGATACCAGAAAGGAGCGGTTTTTGCGATGAGGTTCCGCGACGGTTAAAGCAGCGTACGGCGCTCATCACTACCAGCAACGACGATCGAGCTAACCGGCCCCGACACGGTTCCACAGAAACATAGCATATGAGGTAGCCAATTAGACCTTGTATGGTATGCATCAAACGGGGTAACTTCTGGTAGGCTTCTCCAAGCCTGGATGTTGGGCTTCCACACCGGGAAAGGTTCAGATTGCCACCGTAAATTGATTTGGATTAATGCGAAGGAATCGGAAAATGGTTTCAACCAGCTTCGATCTTCTAGGTAAGTGAAGTGTATGATAAAGGACCTATTTGTTACCGCCGGCAGACTCCAGAGAAGCGAAGACCGTTGCCACCATGCTCGACATGTCCAGCATACAATGATGAGCAGAGAAATTGCTTGGGTAGCATCACTGGCACATTATTCCGAAGCAGGAATACCACAAGGCCCAGATAGAAACTGCTGCGTAATCGAACAATTGTCCTTACGCGGTCGGCAGCCGTGCTCGAGCTTCAGACAATGTTTAGACTGAAACTAGTCCGTGTCAGAGATCTCTGTGTCAAAGAGCAGTTGGGAGGGATCACAAGTACAAGGAGAGAGACGAATGTGTTCAAGAACGAAAAAGCTTGGATGACGGAAAATGCTATTTGGGAAGGTGTTTCGCACGCCGCAGACGGTAGTGTCGTTGACGCCGCCAACTGCCAACACCGTCTTCATCTTTGTTATTCTCTCTCTGCAAAGTAACTCTTCTACTCTCTAATAATGGCCAGACGTTCCGCACCTCCAAATGCCGGCCCCGCCTACTACGGTGCACCCACCCAACGTCGCCAGCTTAACGACCCTAACGAAACCGCCGTATCCCGATTCCTCCGCGAGGAGGTGTGGGCACCTGATAAGCTGCCAGGGAACATCAACATCCTGACCGGCGTCGCGGTTTTCCTTGGAGGGATCTTTGCTATGAGGAATTGGGGCGATATGATAGTCACCATCTGAGGTGGACGAGGTTGGGAAGATGATGATGACGTAGTCTTATGTTTCCTTCCACAAAAAGTGTGAGTATAATTTTCGCTTTGAGGGCACAGATGAGTGACTGAACTTGGACTAGTGCATCTTGCTGGTAGCACGTCTACCGGTCAGCAGACATTGTTTGCTACGATAACACCCCACTACCATACATGCGTCATTCCGATACTCACGCACACCCAGTATCTTTACACCCTCTGTAATTTATCTCGCCGCTCACCGCTCTCGAACACTTTTTTTGCTTCATACAATCTTAGTGAGCTTGCTTCATCAGAAAGCCATATTGTCTGGATGCTTCACTTCGGCTTGGTTTTGGACCAATCCGAATCGAAGTTCCCATAAGGTGCAACGGGTCTGAGATAGTGGATTGTCCCTGAATGTTGCTAATCTCTTGATCTTATACAGCTTTGGGAATCACTTTTGCCCATTTGGCATCGTACATTAGCACACCACTTTTTGAATCCGTAGACTGGCCCTGGTTTAAGAGGTCGGTAATCTCCGAGGCTGTTGCTGCCTCAATGAAGTACAATTTATTGCAGTCTCACCAATTATGACCCTTCATATACCAAACGTATGTCGATCATATACTATCATACCTATATTGGCATCTATTGGCACATGCACGCGCACCGTGCAACTGTCTCTCTTCCCGTTAATCTTGGTTCAGCCAATGAGAGCTGAGACGAATTTACAGGTTCTCATTGGGCCTAGCAAATTAAATACCAAGCGTTCTGTCGGGTTCATAACATTCGCAATATGTCGTTATCACTTGGAGAATACTTCAGAATACTTCCTTGCAACCCGAAGTACGAGGCGGGAAGTTTTGCTCTTCTGACCTTTGGAAATGTTATTCACGCGGTGTCGTTTATGTTCATGCAAGCTTGAGATCGACAAGCATACCTCGCTCCCAAAGTCATTCCCGTGAGACGGGATCGATATGGGATTCTCGAACGCTCCATCGAACGTCAGTTGGGCACCCATACATTGGCGTTTGGTAGAAGTAGGGTACGAATTGAGATATCCTTTCTTGCAATCCACGTGTATATCTGCGGTGCGAACTGTGCCTCATCTCGGGCAGTCCGATGAGACACTCATCACGATTATCGCACTGTCTGACCTAACACCTGATAAATTCACGAGGCCCCGAATGTCTCGCAGTTTTCAGTACAGATTTAATCCTATTCGATGAGCATTCCAGGGTACAAAGCTAGTTATATAGAAGTACATAGCAACGATGTCCAAGTCGTGAGCAAAATCATACAAGAAAAGATCATTGTCCAAGTACCGCGCAGTGCACATACCACCCAGACATTCTAGAACCCAACATTCAATGCGAATCGGCATCTGGACTTCCCCAACGCACGGTGCGTACTGCGCCATCATGCCAGTCCCGTACTCGTAGATTTGCGAGAGTCGAAAATGTGGATCGATCTGTTCCCACAAAGCCCTGGCCGGCAGATTGCACGTACGCGTCAACGATAACGGGGTACCTATAGAAGGATGTGTTTCAGTGACATATTATTAGTTGGTCTATTTCTGTTAGTATGATGGGTCACTATGGGAAACGCACCATTCTCCATAATCTTCGGCCGTCTTCTCTTTATTGTGATCGATCCTGAGCCAGCCCATAGCCTTGACTTCGTCCCACCAACTTTCGTCCTGTTCGTCGCTAGTCATAATGACATGTTCGGCATGGATTCCTTTCCTTTCGAGAAGCTCCTTTTGAATCTCTTCCACTCGGATAGCAAATACAGATAGTGGAGCGAAGCAATTCAGACCGTTAGGCTCGTTGCACCAGTTAGAAAAATCACCATGACGAGCATGGATCGTGATGTGCTGTTGTGCAACGGTCAGTGATTGTGGTGGTGTTCATCAGCAACTGTGTGAGGTTTTTGAGTGAATGACAGGACATACGGGTGGAATTGGAGCGCCATCGGCGACACTGAGAGCCCGCCTTATAAACCCGTTTCCTATTTCCTCTACCTCCGATGTCCATCTGAAGTGTTTTTGAACCGCGCTCCACGATGGGTACACGTCGTTGCCATACTCAAAAGGCTGTATATTGGATACACAGGTGTACGGTGAATGACTAGTTCAGCGAGGTCGACCGGAGGAAACATCATACCTGATCAACACAGACATAAAATAAGTAATCGAAACATAGCAACTGTTCATCTGGCGGTGTCGACGTTCCTGTGCGCATTCCTGGTTTGGTTTCCACGTCTGGAGAAGCTAAAGCCTTCGCACGACTGTCAGAAAAGGCGAGGGGCGCGAGCGCCCAAAATGAAGAGTGCGCATCATGAATGAACCCTGGGATGAGTTTCACGGATGACGGGGCGCGAGTATATGATATGTCTACCCAGGAAAAATGGGATCGAGGATCGAGGATTGATATTGATGCGTTAGTATTATTAGAAAGGGATATTTATGTCGAGGTGAGATGAGCATCATTACGACTGAAGGAAATGGAGTCATACCTAGTGCGAGTATATCAGGATTTCGGCTGTTTCTGGGACCTTCGGATCGCATATCGTCCACTTCAAAGATGTTCCAGCATCCCAACGAATCAATTTCTTGACTCTCGAGATCTTTGACTTCCTGCCATTCTAGTACGGGTATGTTTAGGGCCCGGCGTAGCCGTGGCAGGTCAAAGATGGAGGAAAACGGAACAGGTTGGGGCCATTTGCCAATGTATGAATCCATCGGTGGAAGGATGGGAACGCGATTTGTGATAATGGCAAGGTATATCAAATTACCCTGAACGTGTAAGATGCGCTTAGTTGGCCTCCGACAGGTAGTCTAAAGGGACTGACCAGAGTCATCACATCGTTCGCTTTTTTCATAGTTAGTATCAGGAACAAATCGCTACTAAGCGACGATTGTGCTTACTGAACCCAGATGAGATCCATGACGTGAGATAGCGAGTGTCGTTTCGCAAATTATCTGTCAAAAATACAACAATTCAACCTTCGTTTGGGCAGAATGAAGTCGGGGACCAACCTCTGAAATGTGGTGTAGGTGATCCGACCACCACCTGCGACAAATCCAACGAAATATCACTCTTTAGATTGGCTACGACCTCTTGGGGCGGCCGTTCGAAAGGCCCTTTAGACAGGACCCATGTGGTTGCCTTGGGAGCAATGGTCTGCGAGAAAAGCACTAAAGTAAAGAACGCCCCTAAGATTAAGGCGATCCATTGCTTCGTGGTTAGTCTCGGGATGGTCATATTCCCTCCAGGCTTGCGAGGGGAAGAGAAGGAACACTGTCGGGAACGTGTCGTTGCCAGCGGTTTGGCCTCAGCAGAGCGACCTCTTGGTCGTGTCATAGAGCGAAGAAAGAAGGCTTCCCCGGCGTCGAAGAGGCGGGGGAAGACCGTCTTCCTCGTCGCACTAGAGCCGTTATTGCGGATAGAAGACCCCTGAATAGGTTGTCGTCACGTTCCAGGTGGTCATACGTAGGCCAGGACGTAACTCAAATTCCAGTCATCCATACATGAGCCCCATATATCCCTCTCTGACGTATTGAGCTGTAGCAATATCAGCAGGGTGGTAGTATGTAAGTTCATGAGCATTGCCAGAATATTGACGCACGTTAACGTTGTACTTCTTCGAATGAGTGGGTCGGTGATATCGAGACATTTCTGTTTTTCCTTTACTTATTCTGCAACAACTGTTGTATCTGCTTAATTCCGAAGTTTAGAGTGGTAGCGGCTTGAAGGGTATTTGTGTGCCCGTTTGAAACATGTCTTGAGTCCGACAATCTTACTAAACGTAAAGTGTTTTCTGGTGTCTATTGAAGTTTGTATGGCATTCTTGGGAACCCGGCCCGGAATGGACCAAGTTACGCGTTACTGGTCACACGTTACCGGCAGTCATTCATGACACGGCCGCTGTCACAGTCTAGCGAACTTTTCACCGCTACCTCAAGCTCTCAGGTAGATAGTTCATCCACCTGTTGCTCTGGCTATGTATACCATATAGGATGTTGAATCTCGAGCGTTAGGCTTGGAAGAACGCCTCGGTCTGCATGGAGAGCTCGACGCAATACCTTCTATGCAAACAAACAGTGCACCTTCGTGTTTCGAATGCGACACGGCGTAGTGCCGCCTTCCCAGGCCTGTCAACGAAAGCGATACAAATCAAGTTCCAGGTATGTAGAAAGCATTTATCATGACTCAGAGCAGCGCGTACAATAGGATCCAATGAAGCTCTCGATATTACAGCGGTATAATTAACAGATCCAGACACGTTGGAGAAGGGGCGTAGACCGGCTCTCACACTGTTACTTTCAAAGTCGAGAAATTGGACCTGTACACGCCAGGCACCATGAGAACGGCTCCGAATAAGCTCTGGGTGGAGAGAGTTCGGTGCCTGGTTGTTCAATCCGACCGAAGGAAGTATTTCTCGGACTCCACTATTTCGAGGCATTCATGAATAATCAAAAATACAAACTATACCAGAATGTCTACCGCTACATCCCACCGGAGACCGTTTTGTACGATCACAACCTGGGTCTTGGTAACTGGGCAAGGCGCTGGTATGTATCCACGGATTCTTGCTGCACCGACATGTCTACTGCCAAAATTCCGGGTCGCAAACATTGGGAGGATCCTGGTATTTGGATCACTTCTCACATAAAGTATCCGGTGGTGTGTAACCAACGCCTGAATTCTGCTCCTAGGGAATGGTATGCACGATGCGTCGTGATGCTTTCGATCATTGTTCCGCATCTCCATGAAACCCTGGTGTTCTCCTGTGGACAGATCTCCTCACAACTTACCCAGGGACGGGAATGTTATCCCATGAGGTTTGTCTTATGGGGCAATAGCCTACGGCTAAGGACCCTGTCCATGGGTAATCTTCTTCTTCCGCTGTCTAATTGACAGACCCAAATCATTGACACTCCGAAGCGACTACGGTCGTCTTCAATGTACCTGTGTCCCGGGGAAATCCCGCCGCAACGGTGTGGGAACACTACTCGATTCCTTTCTGGATAACTCAGGTACAATGCCATCTGCGATTTTCAAACTGCAACGCGCCCTATACGGCCTCGCCTGAAACGGCAGTGTAGACCTACGTCGACCTTCCAATTGGCGCTTGTATCACTTAGTCAAACAAGCAAGTCCTGATTCGAAACAACAGAATTTGACATATCCTGTGAGGATAGTCGGACAATGACTGATAATTATTCCCTCGCGTTACCGCGCAGAGGCTACAGAACGAGATCCGTGATCTCAAAGTACATTCCTATGTACCCTGGACGTCCTCCTGTTACCACGGATGTTGACGTCTAAGGCCAGGTCTTAAACGTATAAAGGTCCTAGAACAGGATGGGCATTCTCCAGTGCTCCTCTAGTCATTTGCATCATTCGCAGTAACTTCTTCGAGCCTCCACTTCAGGTTTCTCATCGACGAACAAAATGTCTTTCAAAACTATCTTCGCTTTGACTGCCCTCGTCGTCGCCGCATACGCTGCACCCTCTACTAACAATGCCGCCTGCAGCAAAGGCCGTACAGCTAAGCACGCCACTGTACGTTTGATTTTCATCGTCGAAACCTCGACAGATGTTGACCGTTGCTCTCTTACTACCAGTGTTGCAAGTGGTTTGATGTCTTGGACGACATCCAAGAAAACCTGTAAGCATACAATCTCGTGCGAGCTCTGTCTGCATGTACTCATACAACCGTAGCTTTGATGGTGGCGAGTGTGGTGAGGAAGCCCACGAGGTAAGGCTTCTTCATATTGCATATATTACTACCTCATTGACTTGGTTGTTTTTACACAGTCCCTTCGAGTACGTACAGCCCTCAATTTGCACCCTACATTTAATGAACGTCACTCTAGCTCACCTTCCACGACGCCATCGGCTTCTCTTTCAGCCATCCTTTGACTGGGTACGTATTCCACCTTGCTTCTACTATATTTCTGACTGACTAACTTCAACAGCGGTGGTGGAGCTGGTACATGCTTTCCTGTTCCTTGCCTCATCGTGTCTTTACTAACCTGTACTAATAAGATGGTTCCATCATGGCCCACTCTGAGATCGAGACCAAGTTCGGTATGTCATTGTCCTACGTATCGCGAATCTCTGAGAGACTGATAACATCAAAAAATAGCGGCCAACAACGGTGTTGACGATGTTATCGAGCAACAACGTCCTCTTGCCATCAAGCACGGCGTTTCCTTTGGCGACTTGTAAGTCACTTTCTATCCATATTACTCCCACCCTAATGTGTTCTGTAGCATCCAATTCGCTGGTGCCGTTGGTGTTTCGAACTGTCTCGGCGGTCCTCGTCTCCAATTCCTTGCGGGTCGTGCCAACTTCTCTCTGCCTGCTCCTGACAAGACCGTCCCCGAACCTCAAGATCCCATCAACCAAATCTTCGCACGCATGGGCGATGCTGGTTTCTCCCCTAACGAAGTTGCGGACCTTTTGGCATCGCATTCCGTTGCTGCACAGGACCATGTAGACCCTAGCGTACACGTCAGTCATCATATTCTCCCGTTTTCATATCATCAGAACCAAGACAACTAACTATGTGGTGCAGGGTTCCCCCTTCGATTCCACCCCAAGTGATTTCGATGCCCAATTCTTCGTCGAGGTGAGTTGGTCATAACATTGGCGCGACATGAGGCTGATACATGTATCATTCATGACAGACGCTCCTGAAGGGCATCAGCACCACCGGTAGTGGCCCGGCCGTTGGTGAAGCTCTCTCCCCTCTCCCTGGTGAACTCCGTCTTCAGTCCGACTTTGTCATTGCTCGTGACCCCAGGACTGCTTGCGAATGGCAATCCTTCGTCAGTGAGTAGCCTTTTCTAGGGTATAGAATGAACACTTCCTGACTCTCTGCCTACACAACAGCTGATCAGAGCTCAATGGTCAAGAAGTTCGAGAAGGTCATGTCCAAGCTCGCCGTTCTCGGTCACATCCCCGCTCTCCTCACCGACTGCTCTGAGGTTATCCCTGTCCCTAAGCCCGCTGCCAGTAACATTGCCCACATCCCAGCTGGCAAGACCCTTAAGGATATCGAAGCTTCTGTAAGTTGACGATCTTGCTTTACGGGATTCGAATTTACCAACGTTCTTCTCGTAGTGCAAGGTCAAGCCCTTCCCTACCATCCCCGTCCTGCCCGGTCCCATCTCTTCCATCCCTCCCGTGTAAGTTATGCTTGTCATATATTCAAATGATCTCGTCTCATCTGATGACGGCCTCTAGCCCCCCTTCATAAATACTTCCAATTGCAAAGTATATTCTTCGAACCAATGCTTGGAGCTCGGAGATGTCAAGGTTGCTGATGTGATAGATGGACACTGCACCAACAAGTTCTGGGATACCGATGGGGATATATATCGCTACTTAAAGACTTGCACAAGTATAATACTTTTTATTGACAATTATCATTATCCTTGTTATCCGTGGTGTCATATTCTGTGATCTACATATGTGACAATTACGAGTCAGAACAAACAACCTGGGAGAAGGACTCAGGGATATATTTGGTCTATCTGTCCGGATCTATTATATGATGTGTTATGAGTACTGTATCTGCAGTTTCCACATATAGCATTGCCAATGAGGCGGACGTTTGCTGCGTAGTTCGTTGACACGTAGCCACTGACAGGCCTGCCGGGGACTCGGATATCTTTGTTATTCAGTATTCAACACTGGACCCCATGCTAGTGATTCTACAGTAATGCAGTACATAACACAACAAACAGATGACAGTTTTCATTGGTATATAGTCCATCGCCGGGTATGTCTTAGCTGCCTGGTTTGCCACCTTCCAAGCGATGTCCCGAGATATCGACACTGTGTGGCATACTAGTAACCCTAATGTCAGTGGCTCTGCGCCGGACGCAAAAGTGCAATTGTGGACATACTTGTTGGTGTTTTTATCTGATGACACTACCCGTCGTGCTCAAAATATTCTACTCAGGAAACTTTCGTTGATCCTTGTTGTAGTAGCATCCAGTAAGTCATCAGCCTCTTTCATGGGTACGTAACAAAGTAAGCTTATTTCATAGGCCTACTCTTTTGGGACTACCTCTTGACCATCCGGGATGAATGGAGGTATATCTGGAGGCGAAAGTTCAGCTTGGTTACCATGTTGTACTTCATCAATCGATATGTCACTATGACATATCGATTATTTGTGCTCATCGAAATGTTTTCGATCCATGGCGTCACGCCTGCGGCTGCCAACAAGGTATTTGATCATAACTCTCTCATTCATGGCAATTATTTAATTTATAGTTATCTTCAGATGTCAGTATATTACAGTTCCAGATGACCCGCAGTTGATCGAACGTCGATCAGTTACACTTACTCATTGTACCAACAGGTGCTGGGCACTACGTCTCTCTGAAGGCTTGATGGTAATCCAACAGTGTACGGGTGCTGGTACGTCTCAAGGGTGCTATTATCCATATTCTAGATTCAGAACATGATTGATACCCATAGTACTGGCTGCGTTGCGCTTGTATGTGATCTGGGGTCACAATCGTCGGATATTCCTTGTTGTTCTGGGTACCGGTCTGATCCTTCCCATTGGCAACATTGTAAGCTCATCTTATTAGCTTGTGTTATACCTTTCGTCATGTTCATATTCTCGTAAGATCCATGTCAACCTCCAGCAAGATGTTTCTCTGCCAAGTCCATACACAGGATGTACTGATTACTATTCGGAAAAGGGTGGCTTGTGAGTACTTTCACATCGCGATCTTTATGCCTACTCGAAACTAAAGTCGCTATATAGCTGTAGGTCATCATTAAAACAATCCTAAGTACTCACTGAACTTGTAACAGGGGTCAATATCTCCGCTCGGGCATTCTCTATCCTCTCCGATGCGCTTATACTCATTCTCACTTGGATCAAGACCTTGAAAGTCAAACGATCCTTGCAGGCCTTCGACCGCGATACATCATTCGTCACCATACTTCTCAGAGACGGTGAGTTCTATTGAGACCTTCGTTGCAATGCGATCTTACCGCTACTTTAGGTACACTTCACTTTATGTAAGAAGATTGTGCTACTCTAGCTACCATTCATTTAGAGGTTAAATCAATATCACCAGGGCTATATTCTTCCTTCATATTGCGAACTTCATCGGGATTAGATTTCATGTGAGTAATCCTTCTCAATCGTTGTGTTTGAAACTATTACAAATACATCATCATAGGTTTATAACGCGTTATACCCGTTGACCGACGTGTATGCTCTACCTTTTTTTTGATTCGGGACGGTCAAAACTAACTATTCATGCACTATTCATACAGAATCTCCTCCATACTGATTACTAGATTTCTTCTCGGTTTGAGAAGCATATATTCCTACAGAAGTATGGAAATATCCAGACCGGGCATGTCGAAGAAGGCACGCTCGCTTGACGATGCGAGTCTTACGGGTAATCTAGGTGCACCGGTTCGGTTCAGTCTAGATGACCACGAAGCAGAAGATCGGCCATATCTTTCAGAAAATCCTCTTTTATCTGGTTTGCGGGACACCACGTTAAGGATGCAGAGGAGGGATTCCGAGTATGAGGAATTCGACATCCCCTCTGTCATTGATATCAAGCGTGAATATCCTTAGGTCATTATTGGTTGTCTTCTACTCACCTATTGGTCGAAATGGAGGACTGACACTACATTTCCAAGAATAACCTGGACAGACACACATTGTAACAGTTAGGGCTTCTTATACTACTATACAGAACAACAGGTATTAACCAAGGACAAAGCACTGGTATTACGTGAATGTATTATATTCGGATGTTGTATTGTTAGGCATTCCTTTTCTTGAAACCGGCTTCGCTGTTATTATTGCGAATCTATTTAAGATACTACCAGTAGTCATTACGATACTAGAGTGACGGAACCATGATTGAGATGTAAGTTTAAACGATGCTTCCTCGTCCAGTGCCCACAAGATGGCACGCCATGGGGATCGTCACTTTCTCCTCTGCTTCACTACGGCCAGCCATTGGAGTGGGGTGCATATCCGAGATGTCCAGAGTCGTGGAACAGAAATTCGGGCTATCGTCAAGCAATCCTTGTCTGAGTAATCTGAATACACGACATGCCATGGAATTCTGTATCGCAGCTCCAGGAAATGTGACGCAGCACTTGATGATCGCTGGAACGGAAGGGACAAGCAATATCACAGTGGCGGAAAGCGTTACCCCAATAGAGACTCTACAAGAGATAATGAATGAGATTAGTCATAGGATCAGAAAGACGTTTAAATAGTTGCTGACAGGTAGTAAAGTTGTCCAGTTTTCAACAGGAGTCGAGATACATTACCCATACTTTTCCCATCAAAGAAGGACTTGGTACGCTCCCTCCAAGTCTCCGCCATCCCACACGTTATGCAGCGAATTGATATGGCAATGAAGATAGCCGTATCGAATATAGCGACTGCAATAAGTCCAAAAGTGCTGAACTTTTCGACCTCGGTGAGACAGAGTTCGACGGAGTCGGAAGTCAATGTCCTTTCCCTGTGTATCGTGAAGGGTTGTGTGATTGCGCCAAGGGTAGATGTCCATAATAGAATGAACACCACCAGAACGGTGCGGCATTCACGAAACACGCCGTATATGCGGAGGACAAATAGGAATGACGTGCAAGGCAAACATAACGCCGCCATAGAATTTGCGGCTTGAGAGGCCATTCTACAGTCGATCCGTGTGGCTATCCGAGGGTCAGAACGATGCACTAGAACCAAATGATAATAAACACTAACTTGCCATGAGGACGGCGAGGGCTAGATACGCAAATGTGGATACCCTGTTTGTCTTACTATGGTGGCTGTCTTTTAAAAACTATATGTAACTCACCGAGAACAGATGTAAACAATGTCAGGAAAGTTGATTCGTCGTCGTCGTAGCATTTTGATCTCGTCGGGCAGCGATAGCAGTGCATCACAAAGCCATGTCTAGCAATAACAGAACGGAGTTCGTAGAGCCTTAAAATGCAGCCAGTGATGTTACTTACACTTGTAACTGCAATTACAATGAAGCTAGCGTATACCCCAAGTGTGAGAGGAGAGCCTTCTCGTGGAATTGGGAGAGGTAGCCGGAGGGTGGGGATTGGATTGGGTGATTCCATGACTTGGGTTATAATGCAGAAACATGTGTGTCAACGGGCTCTATTTATCGACGAACTCCTCAGTCTCATGAGAACATGATCGGGATAGCATAGACATAGCCCTTTAGCTGAGTCCTTGAAGGTATCCGATAGATACGCTCGGTATGGATGAACATATGTCAACGTTAGACGATGAAGCTCATCCAACAGGATGCCAAGGATAGGTACCATAGTCTGGTTTGAGTCGCGTGTTGTAATCGCAGAGTAGTAATTGGTCTGCGCTCCAGGTCGACCGGACCAACCTGTCATAAAACAAAGGCTACGGCATGTTCAATAATAAAAAAGGCTTGTCACGCTCGGCTTTGGGTAAAAATAGGTTAAGAGGGTGTTTCAAGACTCCCCTTAATCTTGTCCTAGCTCGGACCGAAGCAAAGATAATCAGGTTACAGGAGGGAGCACACCGGCGGGGGGTTGAAACAGTTACAAATACATGAAATGTCAACAAAGAATGCTTGATCCACAAGAAAGGTGAGGGGTTGCATCCTAAAGATATTGCCGGGTAATCTGAGAAGTTTTATAGTTAGCTAGAGGGAGTGTTACTTTGAAATGGAAAAGAAGAAACATTAAAGCCACATCAACACAAGGGACTCCGAGTCAAGTAGTGTATAATGTTCGCTGGCAGTGGTTACTAGTAAGTGGTACACTATAGACAACCCCTTCAGTCGATATATTACAGTAATACCGTGACCGTACCAGATGATGCATCAGGTTTTTGGGACGATTCTGAATCGATAATAATATGGTGATAGAACCTGGGTGGAACCAAGTGTCGATGTCACACGGGTGACAGTAGAGAAAACAGGCACGTGGGAGCGTCTGTTCCCGGGCCGTTTTAGCCATTTCCATAATCAATTGACATAAAATTAAACAATTACAAATAAAAATAAAAATAAAAATATACACCTTTACAACGCCCCAAACTAGACAGTTCTCGCAAGCTGAGTTTCCTTTCTAGTGTTCATAATATGACACATCAATGGCGAGGTCAACTTGATATCAGAGGGGTCAGCGAAGACCAAGCTTGAGCTCCTACTCTTACTACGAGGGAGGTTGTTGGTGTCGTGAGATATATCATAGTCGTCCTCCTCCGAAGGCACTCTCCGAATCATTCGAAACACACGGCATGCCATTGCGTTCTGCATTGCAGCGCTTGGGACCGTTATGCAACATTTGACGATAGTTGGAATGGACGGGACCAATAGGACAACGGTGGATGCCAATGTAACACCGATAGATGCCCTGTTAGAGAGAAAATAAGCCATCCGTGTTTGGAAACTCCGTCATGATGTCGGTACGCACAGATAGTACAGTTGGCCTGTCTTTAGCACACGCCGTGACAAAATATTTCCGTGCAACAATGTCTTATCTCCGGCGAAGAAAGCTTTGATATGCTCTTTCCAATTATCGTTCCCTACGTAAGACGTCACTCCAAGGCGAATCGATATGGCAAGGAAAACGACTGTATCGAACACCGCTACGGCGATAAGTCCGACGGTGCTGAATGATGTGACATCCGTGAGACAAAGAGACGATTTATGGTCACTCTCTCGGTGAATGGTGAAAGGCTGTGTCAGGATTCCGAGAGTAGAACACCACAGGATTGCGAAAAAAACAATCACCGGCCGATTGTTGTAGAATACACCTCTGATGCGAAGAAAGAAGAGCAGCGATGTCGCGGGAAGGCAGAGGGCCGCGAACCAGTCCGTTGCTCGGGTCAGAATTGCGCAATTGACCTGTCCAACTTCAGAAACTGTCAGAATCCATTGAAGGCCACGATGTCATCAAGATCAAAATGCTCACCTGCCATAACTGTGGCACAACTCAAATAACCGAATGCTGTCACCCTGAGAGGCCGACATTGATGATTACACAGTTGGGTTAGGGACTCGAAAAACTTGCCTGGCGAAGATATAAGCGATAACAGGGAAAGAACATTTAGGCCCTTTCTTTATCGTATATATTTCTTCAGGAAAAGATATGAACATGTCGCATAACCAAGCCTGCAAGCACAAATTAGTCCCAGCAACCCATACGATATTAGTCTACCCACTCACGCTCGCAACAGCAACGATAATTATGCTAGCATAGGATCCCACCGTCAATGTAGCATTGCCGGGAAGGGTACCTGGCACAGAGGGTGTTGACATGTTGAGGGAGAGAACCGACCTGTTGGGCTCCGAGCATGAGTTTGCCCGTCTATTTATCAAAATCTCCCCTGGCCCCGCCGCACTAGCAGTAAAACAGGCGCGGAGTGCCTTGAAGTTAAGATACCCACCAGCCTGAAGTCTAAGTCGCACCGGGATGCCCTTTGTTCAATATATGGGAACTGTCAAGGAAATGTCGACAGTCTGCATGATCAAAGCTTAGATGGTAGGGTTGAGCTCACAGCCCTTGAACACAATATCATTGCCTCACTCTTTCAAACTGAATTTCCCTGTAAACAATAACAGAAGACAAAATCAAATAGTTCCACAACCGCAGCCACTCACCCATCTTTCGAAGCTGCGAGGTAACTTCGATTATCCAAATATCTCGCGAGAAGTGCATCCCTTTCAATCTGTCAAGATTAAGATTCATTCCTCGGGCCGCTTAGTCTGAATACTCACAGGATTCACGTCTCGAATCTGGAATATCGAGCTTACTCCTGACGGTCGCTCGGAGATCATAGTAGGGTATAAGAATCGATGGGCCCGCGATTTTGATCGGATATAAGATCGTGTGTCCTTGAGGACAGTCGGACTGCAGATTCTAATGAGTAGAAGGGCCCACAGCGACAGCGGGGCGTTGTGCAAGTATTACGACCAGGTCACTAAAGAGGGAATTCAACATATAATTCAGTTCATCATGCCCGTTCATGATTGATAGTGGATGATTTGAATGGGACCGGTGACAATATGCTAACAATAGTGATACCATGAACCATGAAGAATGGAAGAACGTCATACGTTATTAGGCACGCACTGTTGTCAGAAGTCGCCGAACTCTACTTGAATGGAATACCACTCTTTTGAATGTCTCCACGCCGGTCGTGAGAGAATCATTTGCACAAAAGAAACTATCAAATCAGAATAGGACATGCTTGCATTTGTGCATAGAGTAGCAAAGGATATTCTGTATTTACATGGGTACCTGCGCAAAGTATTTTGAGTGTGCATAATAGTCATCTCGCGAAAAGATGTAATGGTTCCAAAAATAGGGCAGCAGATCGGGAGTAGTCTGAATCGAGTTGCACGATGATCCACATGTGAATCATACGTGTACCGCGAAGTGCACTGAAGGGCAAATAGCACCTTTGGGAGGATAGCCCACTCCATCTCTCATCCGTGCGCCGGTCGGATATCGAACGTCGCAGGCACGTCCGCTGAAGAGATCTGGCTAGGACCCAACACACACGGACGTAGTTGACCCGTGAGGGTCAAATCGTCGAGGCAGCAAATTCATGGAAGCACCGCCAATAGTCCCTCTGGACAGCATAGGTGGTGAAACGATGGGACCAGAACTTCAACTCAGGCGAGTGCTTCAGGACAGAGTCTTGTACAGCTGTAAGCACAGAGTGACTCAGCGGCCACAGACGAGTGACATGAGTGTTCCAGATGGTCGGCATACGTTCAGGCAGCAGAGCGTGCCAAACTTCTTGCAGATCCTCGACTTCAGCTTGTGTGCATGGGCGGGCCACTGTCACTACAGTGGCCACAGCACCGAATGCACGACTCTCCGGAGAAAGGCCCGATGCCGTAGGGCTCCTTGGATACACTGGTCGCAATCGTACAGTACACCAAACTGTGGCCACCAGAATGTGTACTAAACGAGGATCACGCACCAGGACCCGCAGTGGGAGCGATTATGTTCATATCCAACAGGAACACTCCGGTGTAGCTCGGAAGACAGCACCGAAAGATATCCAATGCAAGTGGTAGCCAAACCACCGGTTATCACGAAGACAACATAGCGACGATAAAGAGATGCGTAGGGGAAGTCAAGCTACCCAGCATAAAGGAGCTTTCACCCGATCCCCGCGACGTGTTTCAAGCCGTCCCACTCTGATATCCCCTCCCATAGGTCTTTGGGCAGAGTGGTGGCGTATTTCTGGTACATCGCTGCGATCAAAGTTAAGATCGAACCCAGCTAGGGTTAGGTAAGGGAATTGATACTCAGACCTTAGCCCACTCGCGAGAAAGAACGAAGAATCATCCAGTTTGAAACGAGTATCGCGGCTTCCAGTCTGCTGCAACTGAGAGAAAAAGATGTGGACAGCGGCGACAAACAAGTTTGAGAGACTTCGGCAATTTCCGTAGCTCCGATTATGGAAAGTTCCCCATGATGTGTCGCAGCGATAGTGAAGTTTAGTAGTTAATGACAGGAGTATACAACGGTTAAGGAACATGGATCACGTTTCTGATGTTAGTAGTACTGTGGCACAATAGAGTCTGCTTCGAGGCGGTCCTATCCATTTTACTAGACAAGTTCATCTAAATTCCGACAATAGGAGCCGAGAGAAACAGCATTAAAGTGATACTTAAACTGATTCATGCTGGGAAGGATTGCAACTTGAAGCCAGGAAGCAACACCGTCGACGCATCGCTCTGTCATGACTACACAGAAGCCAGAGGTTTGACTTTTGGGTTTGACCAAAATCTTATCTTATCGGTACGGTTACTGTACAACGTGGGCGCTATACGAAAGCGCAAGATCACACTGGCGACAACTTCACTTTGGAGTGAAGCTCTATCCGCTCCGAGTCGTACTACTCAAGGAGCTTATGTTCTTCCAGTACTATGCCACATCAACACTCAGAGCTTGCCAACTGGGATGGCTCTGTATCTCGTCCTCGTGTCCGTCAACCTTTTCCGGCTGTAGCGCATACACCAGCACAATCTCAAGCCCAATTCCAAGAATCACCAGCCAATCCACACCAACGCAACGCGTTTTCGAGTTCGAGTCATATGTCTTCGGATGACTCTGCAACTGATATAGCTCGTACTGAGCAAATGCTTCTCGCTAGAGTATCGTCGGAAGATATGGCAATATCTTCTATAAACGTACGTGGTTTGGCGTTCTAATGAAAGATATATTCAAGTTCTTCATAATATATACAGGAAAGTGACGTCGGAAAAAGGCAAAACGCGAAAAACCCGAATACAGATCTTGTTTCTAATACTCGTACGCACTCCGATCCAACAAATTTGCATGGTACACAACCAAATGGCAAACCTGCTGGAAATACCGCGCTTTCACCATCTTCTCTTGAGAATTCTGCCCTTCCAAATCACTCTATGCTGCTGGAAATATCCAGCT
This sequence comes from Cerrena zonata, assembly GCA_038087015.1. Lineage (NCBI taxonomy): Eukaryota > Fungi > Basidiomycota > Agaricomycetes > Polyporales > Cerrenaceae > Cerrena > Cerrena zonata. The sequence goes on from JASBNA010000011.1 coordinate 864,198, forward strand.
CAGAACACGACCTTATTCTAAAGGAATCTATGGCGACCAGTGGTGACCTTCGAGCTCAGAGACCTGCTCAAGTAGCATCCGAAGCCTCCATTCTATAGAGCCTTTAGGATACCCAACAAGTCCGCGCTCCGTTGAAGATGGCGAAGGTGAAGGACTGGATATCCGCCCTGTCTGTATTATTACTGGTGGTCAATCACCATCGAAAAGAGACACTCTGGGACCGATATTATCAGGAATCTCAAGTAATCTGTTCCACCCAACCCCCTCTGAGCCATCCCCGTTGGCACAAGCTACGGCAGGTTCGGGTATGTTTTCGCGGCTGGCCCAAGATTCGTCTAGGTCTCCGAGTGTTACAAATCACTTCCACGTACGTTTTAATGTTTCTAAACACAAAACACACTGTCTAAGTTCAGAGGAATATGAACTTGCAAATTACAGGACACGATTATTGAAATCTCAAGTGAACTTTCTCCTGAAATTCCTGTGTATTCTCTACCACCTTCTTCAGACCCTTTTGATTCCGATATTCAGATCTTGAATTCTCCCCCCAGACTTTCAAAGCGTACTGTACGGCCTCAGCGTCGACCTTACGTTCTGGTACCCTCACTTCCAACGGGTTTAGCAAAGGAAGAGTATATCGCAAACACTTCAGCCCTTAGCGGCGGTGCCAAAAACGCTCGGTTACTGTCATCTAATACTTTGTCACCGGGAACACGACGTATTGCCTTGGGTCTGCGTCCTAATCGAAAGAGAAAAGGACCTGAAGACGCTATTACGCCATCTCCCCGAAAACGAGCACGTAGACAACCGCAAGAGGAACATAAAGCATCGCGCACCGTCATTGGTTTTTCGACAGAACCTGTAGAAGGATTTGTTGGTGAGGATGAACTCGATACACTGCTCGGAGTGCACCCAATCGAAATTGGAGAAGAAATTCCCTACGAGGATGCGGGTAAATGGGCTGTACAAGCGTTATGGATCTCTTTGAAACATGCTACTGGGCGTACAGATTCTCGTTACGAAACTTCACGACAAGCATGGCCGGTAAAGTCTCCACCAGCTATCTCCAAGTCCGGATATCCATCTATACAACCTGGTTCTCAGTCCGATTCACGACCAACACGTAATTCAAATACCCACAATCCGCATTCGCCTTCACCGAAAAAGAAACCACAACCAAAGCCTCACCGCCCAAGACAACGGACACAGACGTCCATACCCCCCTCACAACCATCTTCATCGTCCCTTCCACAACCCACAGGCTTCGTTATCTCTAATGAATATATCGCCGCTGTACAGCACTACTCCTCATCGCTTCCACGGTCCCCAACACCGCCAAATTTGGGCCCAACTTCATTTGGTTCAGATTATCATGAGTCCTCTACTTCTATATCCCCGGATCAGCATTCTGGTATATTCGATGTACTGAACGTCTCGAATTCGACAGACGAGCGAAGTGCTCGTAACGACAATGCCAGGAACAGTCCTCTCGTCGATAAAGTTCACCCTTCCCCCATGTTAGACGCGAACCAGAGCGAGCTCGGTTCTGTCTTCCAAGAAAATGGATATAATACTCACTCCTTCCAGAGCATTTTCAACATTGTACCTTGGTCTGCCTCGCTTCGTACCGTGGAAGGTCAGCAATTCGAGCAACCCGTTGCTGGACCGTCATCTGGGCCGTCCACCATTTATAAAAATCATGCCGAGATACCTAATATGGGCGGATTTGGGAATGGTACTATCGACCCATCGGTTCTAGGTGGTGCACCTATGTTAATCTCTGGACATACTCCCTCATTGTCCCCTTCGCCTCCGCCTGGGGACCAATCACTCAACAGCTTACCTACACGCCATGCCTCTACTTCGACCCACATATCTACCGATCTCGATAGGACAACTGTCTCTCGATCCTCCGCGCTCTCCTCCAATAGGCCTCTTGCGAAAAGTAAAGGGAAGAATAAAGCGAAGCCCTCTGAGGAACTTTTGGCGACGGTGTCCAGTATGAAGCGGAGGTCGGTTGATCGAAATTCCACAGGTGGTGAAAAGCGGGATCGTAAACCCAGTACGCGCATTCGAGAAGCACTTCAACAGGTCGACTACGAATTAACAGATGAGGATGCGGATGCAGATGGAGAAACAGACGACGAAGACTTTGAGCCACTCGCCTCCCTGCCGTCTACGAGGAGAGAGACGCCGCCTACGCAGGGTCAGCCCAAACCCAGTCGTAAGTCTATCTCGACTTTGAAGGGATCCAAGGCTTCTCGGAAAAGTGTTGAAGAATATTGTCACCAGTGTCGTAATAAGCCCAAAATGCTAAAGGTGCGGTGTTCGGGTACGAGGCCTGATGGTGTTCCATGTGGGTTATATTTCTGTGAACGATGTATAACGAGACGGTATGTTATGATAAAATGTTTCCTGCATATTCATATTTATCGTTATATTTAGATATCCCGAGATCGAGTTCAATGCCTTCGACGAGGACTTCATATGTCCGAAATGTGATGACTTCTGCAATTGTACAGCATGTTGCAGACGCAGGGGTGAAGAGTACATTTCTTCACGCGGAGTTGGTCCATCACCCTTCCTTCAGAATTCGCAAAACGCGTCAGCGTCAACGCAACCGAGAAACTCATCTTCTCTGTCAAAACCATACCCTATGACTGATCGGAATCCTCCCGTCACTCCCGCGCTTGCAGTACCTCCGGGCATGTTTTGGGGAACCGTGTATGACATAGACGGGAAACGAATTGGTGCCGGAGTTGTTTCTGAAGATCGGCAAGTTATCGTCACCAACGATCCACTACCACCAAGGAAGATCATCTATGTTGGTAAACCACCGCCGAGGAAGGGTGGCCCTCCCTCTTCTACGACGGGCGCAGCTGAGGAGCCTGCACATAACGTTGGGCTTCAAAATCGCGCGTACATTGGTTCCAAGCCGCCAATGTTGAACCATTCATTGTATAAGTCTTTAGAAGAGCACTTTGCTCTGCTGACAAGGGAGCGGTCGTCTAGCCCGTTGACTCCTGTGCATAGTAGTGACCCGGTGCAACCCACAACCGTTGATGGTTTCCTTCTAGCACAGGCGATCCAAGAAATGGCCAAAAAAACGGAGTAAAGAAAATTTCTTGTTAGTTTACTTCTTGTCTAATTGGTATATAATGCGTTTGTATTTGGCTTTCTTGCATTAAGCGACAACCTTTCTTGATCACTGTATATTCGCCTACTAAACCCAGGATAACCATCACTACTCTTGTACCGATACTTCACTCTCATTACATGAAGCGAATCACTAATATTTTTCTTGGACTACATTCGATTCCACTTGGAAACATATTAGAACACTGGTACTTGAATATCATCCTCGACATGGACAGACATGTCGAATGGCGTTGTTCGTCGATGTTCCTTAGCCCAGTCCACGATTCTGTCAAAGTTACGACAAGAGTGCACAGTGTCCATCCTAATCGAAGCACGATTGTCTGGTTCGACCCATTGCCAGACAACGAGACTGTATCACAAGTTTGTTCAGGATATCGCTACCTCCACAACTGCTGAAGGGACTTGCCTGATATCGGAGGCACATATGATACCTTGACGCAAAGCTTCTAAGCAATGACTGACGTGGTCAGGCCATTCTGCTGCGGGTAGACCAGCGATATTTCCAGTCACAGGGTCCGTGTAATAGTCTGGGGTCATAGCGTGTCGGAGTATATTCTAATGAACAATGGTTAGGAGAGGTACCAAGATATGCAACGAGCAAGATTACCAAGCAATGAAGCTGATGGAAAACCTCTAGTCCGACGGCGTAATTCTCTTCGTCGCCAGGGATCGGTAGGGTCTTGTTTGGTAAGAGACGGGCTTGCGATTTGGGAATCTTCGACAAACCAAATTCTGAATGTATGTTCCGTCAGTACTTAGGACAAAGACATGCTCTGTTGTTATATTTTTTACCGTTGAACATATCAAGCCATGCTTTATCGACTTCTGGAGAGGGGTCGCCTTCATAGATAGTCTTGTGACGTCCGAAACCCATGGTAAAGGTCTTTGGCTGGTATTCTAAAGCATCTTGAGCAGGAGCTAGAGATGTCAAGTTATGAGGTATCATCGATGAGGAAGTGGAGGAGGACATACAGTATAGCACCTGGGGAAATACTGGGTTGATAGGGCAATCGGGTCGCTCCCTGTTCCATAAAACCATTGCAAGACCCACGAGAAGTATCGTTTGAACAAAAATGATGATAAAGTGGACGGAGCGACCCGCTGAGCCAGCTACGGCTCCGACGTGTAATTTCTGTATCTCAGAGCGATCCTCGACATCGTTGCGCTTCTCCAACCCCTCCTCGTTCTCGTCAGCGAGTAGAGGTCGATATTGACTCTCTAGTATGCTGGAGATTCGTTTGGGGAGGATAAGCATGTTACGACTCGGTACAATGAGCGACAGTTCGTGAAACAGAGGATAGAGTGGTCTGTTAAGAATCTCAACCTGAACCTCCGTGGACAGTTATCCTCAATCCTGAACATCGTCCAAGAGAGCACGGAATTTCATGCCCGTCTGCACAATTTGCCAAGAAAAGGGGAGAAACCACATCGAACACAATAACATAGAAAGAGAACGAGAGGAAGGAGTTGAGTATGATATCGATAATTCAATGGATGTAAGGGGGATCATCCGAGGGTACCTACATGAAACTGAATTAGGAACCCAGAGAAACGTCGATCTTTCCAAATGTGATAAAACGTACTTTCATGCCATCAATTGATCACCGGATGTCATCCGGTCAGAATAGGTGCTTCGTTATCTGTGCAGATTTCTGCAAACATACAGGAAGAGAGACCCATTCCAGACGTCTTGGCATCTGTCAGTATACGGGAACGTTCCTGATTGTAGTACGAACCATGGTGAGATTGAGGTTAGAATTACACTTGCAAACACGGCAGGGTATCTCCTTGTTCGGTGATTTTCACCGTATTTGGATATGTTGGAATTTCGTGTTTGTACTTCAAAGAATATTTCACGACGATTGCTATTATGCTTACAGGTGACAATGAGAGAGGAATTCTGTAATTGAGAAAAGTAGTGACAGATGTAACTCACAAAAAAAACACAACATTCCAATATTGAAAACGTTGAGCCCATCATTGTCCGTGGCTAAGTCCAATAGATTGCACCATTATACATCATTGTACGAAACTGCCAACTTGAAACGACCGACCTGTCGGTCAAATCCGTGTACAATTGAATATAATGTAATTGAGAGAACATGAGGCCGAATCGCCCTGAAAGTTGACAGTTGCGCATTGATGTTGGGAAGGAGCAAGGTATGTTCGCCAAGGGTGAACGGTCATGAATCACCTCGTCTCTCTTTGAGGTCTTGTGAAGACAAAGAAAACATGGCGACGTAGGCTTAACCGACGCATTGGCAAGGCACAACCGTGAAACTGGACGAGCAAAGTTTCCTTGAAGGAGGAGAAGGGCGAGGTTGAGGTATAAAAGATGGCCAGAGTAGACGAGTTGTCCTCCAGACTCGCTGTGTTCTGCTGTAAACTTGCGATCTTATCTATCTCCAGCAATATGAAGTCTATCGTCGCAGCCTTCGCTGTTCTTGCTTTGTACATCAGCATCGCAGTCACGACGCCTGTCCCAGAGGTGTGTCATCTGTTCATAGTCCAAGAGTGGAATAGCTCAGCTGAGAACGAACATAGGTCGATGAAGTGAGTGGTTTAAATCACTCGCCTTTGAGTTTCACCTATACGCCACACAGAAGCGAGCCGTAGCTATCAACAGCACTTTCGTCGGGAGCGAGTATCGATTCAGCTCTTACTCCCGAGGTGACGCAGAGAAGGTAGGCATAGTTGGAGTTAGATCAAAACCAATTGCTTATGCTCTGTATTCAAGCGAGATGCCAATCTTGTCAACAGTACCTTTGTGAACAGCAGCTATTCCGGCAGCTCGTATTCCAGGGAGGCTGCTGAGAAGGTAATCAACGGTATTATGAACGGGGGGTAAATATACTCACCCAATTGTATCTGTTATAGCGTGCAGCCCCTGCTGTCGATGGACAATTTGTTAACAGCAGCTACAGTGGGAGCTCCTACACTAGGTCCGAGGAGAAGGTGAGTTGCCTGACGATATCTTTACTGTACCATTCGGATTAACGATTGCTTAGCGGGATGAAGGGAACTTTATTCGTGATGTCAAGCTCGATGTGAGTGAGGAGTCCTAGTAGTTTGATGGAGTTCCGTACTAATTCCAGGTTACCTAGTAAACTCCGACGGATTTCAAGACAAGATGAGTAAGAATAATGATTTGGGCTATTTGTACAGTTATAAGAGGTTCAGTCGGGCGTACTAGTTCATATATATGAGAAATTGGGTATAGTTGGCACGAAGCATCTCTGCGTGTAATATTTTGCACGAATGGACATTGTTTTGTTAGCTGGACTAGGAAGTCTGAGTGCAAGAGCTAAAGCGGTGTAACGAACCTTTTATGGGCAGGGTTCGCACCACGCCGATGTGTAAGTCCTCCTTGGTGGAGTCGCAACAAGATCTTATCCTGTCTTTTTGTAATCCAAGCAACGGTACAGCATCGGGAGAAACGTATTTATACCGAAAGAAACACCCTTGTCAACATCTCTCATTTAACGACTCACAACCGTCACAACCTTGCATTGAATGCCCCATAGAACATGAGCTCTATCGCTTCCTCTTCTCATAGTATGTTTAGTTCCACGTTCTATGTCGGTCTCGACATAGTATTAACTTGGACCGACTAGGTGGAGGAGATTCTCTGTTCCAAGTCAAATTCCTAGCTGTACTGCGCAGCGGTTCGTCCCATGTATCACCATTCTGGGCTACCCTCTGAACTGTGACTGTTCCAGGCGACCCGGCAAACCTACATCCTTTCCTAACAGAGTTGAGCAAGGGATCGAGGACCTCAATCGACAACAGCGAGAATGACCTTGCAACTACAGCTCTCCATCTCGCCGTTCGGTGTGGACCATGTACGTTCTGTACCGCAGCCTGAGTGACATCACCCATACTCATGATTACCAGGTGACATGATAGTACCCCTATTATCCCATAGATCAGTTTCTCCCAACTCCGTCTATCCGCCTGGTTCTGGAACTACTCCCTTGCATTTAGCTGCATCGCTTGGTCGAGAGGACGTGGTCAATTTGCTATTAGAACAGCCGGGAATAGATGATACCCTCCGAGATAGTCATGGAAGGACATGTTTAGAAGTAGCGAAAGGAAAAGGAACGGTGAAGGCAATCAAAGGTGTGTACTTCCACCATTCTCTGTGTTACTGATAACTCATCTTCCCGCAGACTCCCGTGCATTCCTAACAGCTTCTTTTCGCTCGCTGCTGAGAACCTACATCATGTCTCCATCTAACGAACGTATACCGGATGCTCTTGTCAGTCTTCTATCTTCCCCACGAATACGTCTTGTCGATCTCTCCTACCTGGATGATGCTTCTGGGACGACTTTACTACATGAAGTTGCAAAGCGCAAGGACCTTCGCGGCATCGAGATTGCAATACGGGCTGGTGCAGATGTGTTCGTCCGTGATCGTCGAGGACGCAATGTGATTGAGAGCGTCGGCAAAGACGATCGCGTGAAGGTGTTCCTTCGACAATGTACGTCATCGACACTCATACTCTCCACATTCATTCGATAGTAATTTGAATATCGCTCTAGTCGCCAATCAAGACTCGACGTTGATTGAACCCCCATCCACAGAACCCCCAGAACATAAGGGATATCTTAATAAATACACTAATGTTGCCAAGGGCTACAATACTCGATGGTTTGTCCTTCGGAATGGCGTGCTGTCATGTAAGTCGCCCCATTTAGCCCCATTTAGCCCTGCTAACACAATGCAGACTTCCGTCATCAAGAGGATGAGAACGTTGCCTCCCGGGGCTCAATAGCAATGAAGACCGCTGTTTTGAAAAACACCCCTGGGAGCGGTGGTTTGCGTTTTGAGGTTCACTCCACCCCAACCAGGGGAACTTCCGGTGCTCAAAAATGGTACATTAAAGCCAACCATCCTGTTGAGGCATCCCGCTGGATTCAAGCATTAACGAAGAGTATTGAATGGGCTCAGAGGGAAGCTGAGAAGGAACGGATGAGCATGGAGAGCGACCTGTCGAGTCTCAAACCGCCGTCGACCAAAGGTGCTCCCTCACACTCTTCCAGAACTACATCGAGGAAGAGTGATGTCAGTGGATTAGTCAGTGGGGCGAGCTCGCTTGCCGAAGACGATGCAGACCACCACAATGATGGAGAGGAGCACCGAGAGAAAGACAGTGAAGAATCGTCCGTCGCGGAGTCACAACGATCACCCCCTCACAACGACTCGTTTGAACTTCATGGTTATTCGGCCGTCGCTCAGGTCGATCTAACGTCACAATTGTTGACCAGTCTCTTCAGCACACCTACCCCTCCTACCGAGGAGATGAAAAAAGCTGTCCTAGATGCCTTCGGTGCTGCCCATAGCATGCTTTCGGAATACGTCGGCATGGTCAAAGAGCGGGAAGATTGGTGGAAGGACGAGCTGAAGAAGGAACATGATCGCCAGAACATTTGGGAGGAGAGCTTGAAGGTCGTTGTGAAAGAGGGCCAAGTACTCGAAGATGAGCTGCGCAACCGCTCGAGGAGACGAAGCCGGATGGTGGACCCAAGCTATTTTACCGCTGCATCGGTTTCGGAAATGGGGACGCTGAGAAATAGACCATCGCATTTAGCCATTTCTCCACCCGGAACAGCTACACTCAAGGGCAAGGAGAAAGCGGAAGCTGAGATGGCGGTACAAGACTCAACTGCGGAGATTATATCGAGTATGGTTCCGGAGACTGCTGAGAGACAGATTCCTATTACACTTCCTCGACCTCCCATGATCTCGCCAACTAACACCATCGTCCCTACTCGGCCTCTTTCGATCGCCATCACAACACCGCCGGGAGGTGATCGAGAGTCTATTATTGATACTGACGAAGAAGACGAATTCTTCGACGCTATCGAATCAAACACTCTGCCACTACTTGTGTCGGAATCACTTGCAAATCCAACGCATCCTGGAACCCCAATAAATGCCAATATCAGCAATACAGAACAATACTCCGGATACGCTCAGCTTCGGGATAGACTGGCCATTACTACTGATGATCGACCACCTATGAGCCTCTGGGCGGTGCTGAAGAATAGTATTGGAAAGGATTTGACAAAGATTTCGTTCCCTGTGTTCTTCAACGAACCCACGAGTATGTTGCAACGTATGGTAAGTTACTTTCATCAGCCTGCATGACGTTTTATTCACAGCATGTCATTTCTCACAGGCGGAAGATATGGAATTTTCTGAATGCTGTGAGTTTGCGTTGATGACTGGCTTGAACTTGCGGCTAACAGTAGCCCCCATTTTCAGTGGATGCTGCTGCTTCTGAACGAGATCCCCATCGCCGGATAGCCTTCGTCGCGGCATTTGCAATGTCCAACTATTCTTCAACTATTGGCCGTATAGCGAAGCCCTTCAACCCGATGCTTGTCCGTATCCTCTTGATATTTCTTGGCGTCACGGCTGCATACTGACTGTGTTTTCCTAGAGCGAGACGTTCGAATATGTGCGAATGGACAAAGAGTACCGCTATGTGTCCTGAACAAGTCAGTCATCATCCGCCTATGTCTGCCTGCTGGGCCGAGTCACCGAGATGGCACTACTACGGAGAGGTAATTTCTAGCGTTCTTCATGCCAATCACTCCACTCAACATTTCTCTATGCAGGTTGACGCTCAGAATAAGTTCATGGGTAAATCATTCGAGATTCGCCCGACAGGTGTTGCACATGCAGACCTCCTCTTACCGGAAGAGTGGGCACCTTCTTATCCAAAGTACAAGAGCAACTTCGTCAAGGAGAAGGTCGTGGAACATTATAGCTGGAAGAAGGTTACTACAAACATTTCGGGCTTCATTTTAGGTTCACCGACTATCGATCATTATGGTGACATGGTGGTACGTATTGACGTTGTCACACGACACGATTGTAAAATCTTGACTGACATTTGTCTAGATTACAAACCATAGAACTAAAGACCAGTGTATCCTAACATTCAAGCCGCGAGGCTGGCGAGGACGGGACGCGTACGAAATCTCCGGTTATGTGATTGATGCTAATGGCACTGTCACTTACGAGATTGCTGGACGATGGAACAGCCAGCTAGTCGCCCGTCAAGTTGGCACTGGTGTCGGTCATCTCCATCCTGATGTCTCTGTCCACGGACCCAGTTCTCCAACATCCACGCCGGAGTTCATTCTTCTCTGGAGAAACTCCGAGAAACCCACCGCCCCTTTCAACCTCACACCTTTCGCTATCACGTTGAACGATTGTCCTACTACGTTGCGACCATACATCGCACCTACAGATTGTCGTCTTCGTCCCGACCAACGTGCCTTCGAACTGGGTAAATACGAACGTGCGAACGATTTGAAGAACCAGCAGGAGGAATTCCAGCGTGCGACACGGAAGGCCAGGGAAGAAGGCCGTGCACCACCTCATAAACCTAGATGGTTCACTGCGGAGACAGAACCTGATACTGGCGAACGTGTTTGGACGCCTTTGAGGGTTGCCGAAGACAAATTAGAGTACTGGGCCGAGCGCGAGAAAATATGGGCAGCGACGAAAGCCGGGCAAGAAGTAGACTGGAAGGATGTGGATCAGATATTTATAGAAGAGGAACCATGAACTTTTTAAGTAGGAAGGAAGGAAGTCTATTGAAGTGTATCGTCTAGTGTTCTTGTACGAACTACATACATACAGCTGTTTGTCTATATCTCGGAAGTCTAGGATGGCTGTGTTATTGTTATATATCATCTTGAGATACAGCTGGCGTAAGGTCATAAAAACGTGAAGGAGGTAATTAGAAAATACTGTTGATGGAGTACGCGGTTAGTACGATCATTGAGACAAACATGAGGGCGTATTGAGGGATGAGGAATGCAGAGATGTGCTCTGCACTTCCAGTACCAGAGTAGACCTGCGTGAGGTAAACTTGCGTCGTTGCGGTTGGTAAACACGAGAAGAAGCTAGATGGCTGTGAGAATTCGTCAAGAACATGGAAGGATCACGGCTTACATGCAAACGAATCGTAACACCTTGTCTGAAGGGTCAATCACTCCGGCGCGTGTCAGACCTTCACAGATCAACACCCCTAGCACGGGTGTGATAATCAACTTGGCCACAGCCAGCGAGAAAATGGCCCCTAGAGGAAGCGTTCGCCAACGGTTCATGGGAACATTCAGTCTGGCCAGCGCAGAACCCAAGCAAATCAAGCCAAGGGGAACAGCCGCGGCACCGATGAAAGTTGCTGCGTCTTGGACAAACGCTAATGGAGGCTGACCATCCGGAGCATTCGGAATAGGCGAGTTCGCGATAGGGACGAAGAGAGCCTTCAGAGGTGTAACAAGTGCCACGGGGAAGGAAATGATGATAGCAAGTGAAGGCGGGCTGACGAGGGAGGAGAGGAAAGAGCGGATACGTTTGGTCCTCTTCCCCCTGGATGAGGCGGATGACTTGGGACGTTTAGACTCGGGACCATTCGCTATCTTGATTGAAGGTGCCGGAGTGACGTTGTCCACATGTGTCATGGTATCTGCATGTGTGAGGGTTGGTGCGGGAGAAGCGACACGAGAGATGTTGACTTCCGTAATGGAGGGGGACCCTATGTGCACATCAGGGTCATGGAAGGCGACGTGCCTCGTGGCTGAGGGGATAGGTTGTCTAATGACGGGTACAGCAGAAGGGGGGTCATCGATTTCTGTAGGTGTACCCTTTTCTGAAATGGATATCGGGGTTGCGCATCCACTAGATGAGCCGACCTTTTCAAGGTCTTCGACCTGGTCCTTGGGACTAGGGACACGGCGGCGGCGCAACAGGGAAGGGAATCGTTTCCACGACTGCAATAAGGCATGCCTCCTTATTTTGGCCAGCTCACGGACTTCCTCGTCTTCCACTTCCGGGCCAACGAAATCCTTCGCAATCAAAGCGTGGCCACCCATAGGGAAGAGTGTCACCTATTGAAATGTCATTAATAATGTGAATGCGTAAAAAAACAAGAGGACGTACATAGAAGACGAGGATGAAGACCGAGATGTAGGCAATAGACAGATTCTGATCTGCAACCCCTTTGAACGGTGCTGACCCAGCGATACTCATTACCACCGAAGTAGCTAAAACAACACGTTTGAATCATAGTGTATCACGTATGTGGTCCATCTGACTTACGAATATCACCATAGTTTCCCCAGCCTCCAGCGACGTAGATGCCATGCCGGAAACGATGAGGAAGCCAGCAGAATTTCTTGATAACGAATGCAAATAAGAGACCTAGAATTTGGTATATGGCCGCAACAAGAACCAAAGGTCCTGCATCGAGATAAGCATGAGATGGTGCGATAATAATGCTAGATGATGGTCGCTCATGGGCCAGTTAGGGGCGAACCTAGAGAGCCAATGTTGTCGGAATTGAAGGCAGGTACGATTTTCGAAAACATTAGACACGGAGAAGCGACGTTCTGGAATGACATCAGTGAGTACCAGTATTTGCGAAGGCAAAAAAGCAACGTACCAGTAGTAGTTGACCAGCACCCCTGGCAGCAATGACAGGGAAAATATCAGCCCTCGTTAGAATAAAGCCACACCCGACACAAATAACCCTGGAAGATATTCAGCATGACTCGAGAACCTTACTTGAGTGTACTTCGCTCACAATCGCAAGAGCGGTCGGAAGGACACCCATATTAACGTGCCTATTCCGAGCATCTTGAGAGCTCTAGTTTGTCTACCAAGGACGGTAGTTTTTGGGGGGAGGGTTTGGGAAAGAATTACCTAGCCTTTATGCCAATGGAGATACGGCTTTTATACGTATTGTTGGAATACTATACGGATAACCGGACCTCCGCACCGCTGATTCTAGACACAGTTATGATTGAAAACCCGATCATAGTCCCTGGCTCGGAGCCTGGAGGTCGACTACTCCTCGGAGCTTGACATGCAGATAGTAACACCACATCATTGGCGACGGTTACGTAGTATAAACACAACTTGTGCATGGTGATGATCATAGTGTCTTGCAAGGTTGAAATATCTCGACCTACTAACGACCTAAGGCTGAAGCTTGAAGATCTTGACAGTGAGCATGTCGGACATGTCCTCCGATCATATAAGGGCTCGGAACTTGCCGGTTCAACACTTTTCGACGTGGTATTGGTACCGATGAGACTTATGAGTCAAAGGTTTGAGGTCTATCATTCGAAGATTCCCATGTTTTTCGTATTGGATCAACTAACTACTTACTCAGGACAACTGACATGAGGCTTGCACATTCCTATATCATGACGGTTCCATTACATAGATCATACGTACACATGTCGCTACACCCTGACTCAGAATGTATTGTGCCATTGGACATTTCCATGACGGGCCCGGGATGGGCTTCGCAGATAGTTTGAACTACTCTTATTATACGGTATGAACCAATTTAATGTACGTACTTACTCACAGTCGTGTCTGCCTATAGGTCTCATTGGCAGCAGGAAGACGCGCCGCTCCCAGCAGGTATACTGCTTCTACAAGGCCGCAAACCTAACTCGCCTTTTTGTCTATTTGTCTGATGGGGTTCCTGGCGAAAGGATCGCATTCTTATTCGAGGCCTTGGTCCAATTCAACCGGCGGCATTCAAGCTTATTACCCTCAGACCAAATACGTGTTTGATGATCCCCCTATTGCGGAGGTGGTAAGGAGGTGGTTCCTAATACGAAGGTGATAGCTCTTGCTGCGTTGTAGCATTCTTGGAAAGCTTGAATGGATTGCGATTGGACTACAACCTTTGTATGAGATCGGCTCGAATGGTGTGTGCTTGATGTCCATCCGCCAGGGTGGAACGGAATCAAATTGCCTCCCGTAATATATCCCCTTTTACTCAATCATTGTTCCCAATAGTGCGTCTGAAGCTGATACGGGTGTACACGGCTTTGGAAGCTCAGAACATGTATGCTAGACGAAATGCACTATACAGATGGTATGGGTAGGGTTCTTAGTCTATATCTTGTGCCCTACCTACCCTTGTATCTCCTTTTCGTTGTAGGATATTATGGTGAATTAGTACAAGTAAGTTACATCCTTCCCTTTCACCAAGAACATCTCGCTGACGCCTGTCTCCACAGTCCCTATTTTACGCAGAAGTACTCTGAGCATCTTACTATGTCACTCGTCTCAAGATATTACGATAGGGCACCTTCAAGACTCTTGTCACTGTCCTCCCCATAATACACTAACGACATTTATGCGATTATTTATTTCCGCTCATAACTACAAGCGGGTGTGGACGGGTATCATATACTGAAGAAATATGGTTCTATCGCTCTAGGAAGCCTTTTACGTCACGAAACTAGGTACCTGTCTGTTGGCAGAATTGGCCTTATAAGCCGTACCGTCGCAATATTCAACACGATCCCCTGTCGTTACAGACTGCAACCATGCCCATATCCCACGCTCTTTTGCTCTTGATACTCACTGCTGTCAAGCAAATTACTGCACAGAACTATGTCACGGTCGGCTCCCTCGCCAACCCGTTCTCGATCAGGCCTCCATACGTAGATGTAGACTTGAACTCATCGACTGGAATTGCAGTGACTTTGTGAGTTCGGCATAGTGTTTATCCCTGGATCCGATTGTCTAAGGCTATTATAAATACCAGCGAATCTGTATCCTCTGTGATCCAACAATCAACGTTCGAGAACCCTTGTACGTGGGGAGGAGAAGGATACTTCAGCTACAATTACACGTGAGTGGTTTTAAAATAACACACCTTTCAGGCTAAATTCGTAATGCCCTTTTCATAGTGCTACAGTATCCACCCCATCTGTGACGATAAAATTCTCTGATTTGCCTGGTCAGCCCCCCTATTGGTTCTTCGATGCCGCAAGCGATCATTGCAAAAGAGGTGCATTTGAACCTTTTGATATATAAATAACCGCTGAGCATGAGATACAGGCATGGTATTTGCAGTTAATCCGGAATCAGAGAGCCAATTCAACGATTTTAGAACGAGGGCTCTCAGTGGTGGAGTAGCACCTACCGCGACCGTACAGTCTGGTCTCACCAATTCTAGTGCAACTTCTGCTACTGGATCCGCATCCGAGGCAGCCCAGACCACTGATGGATCCAATTCTGAAGGTGGAAATGATGATGGAGCGATGTCTCTTTCTGCAAGTATGTTTTTTGTTTCGATGCTTGCAGCTATCACGTCTGGGTGGGCAGTGCTCTAACGGTAGAGGCGGAGGGTCGACTTCTGGTTCTTTATATTATTTTAGTCGATAGGCTAATAAGTTTGGTTAATCGGACGATGAGCATAATTTTTCAGTCATATTGTTAATAGCCCGCCATGATTGATAGTACTGTTACTTCAAAATTCGACAGGTATCTCAGGATTAGTGTCTGCTTCGAGCAATATTCGGGAGTGCATGTGGCACCGCCACCGAGACCATGAGCGCTCCCCTCCTTGCCAGCTCCTGTCATGAGGCTTGTGGAACAACATGTACTCGGGAATTCGCATGTCCATACTGGAGCCTTCAGTTGCAAACCTCTAATTAACGTGGTAGCAATTCGTGCACGCACGAGCTGAAAATTCCATATTGAACACCAGCTTTGGTCATGGCTCCGCTGTGGAGGCAAATCCGAGGGTACTTAGTACGCTTACATCTGACGTCATCCATATCCTATGTGGATGTGGGGATACTAAATGTAATATAAATACCCCCTCCGTTGGTACACTTAGGAATGAGTCTTGAACACATTGATTTGGGAGACCACCACTGGCCGACGTCGAGAATATGAGCCGATACCCACTTGCTTCGCTTGCCTTTCTGCTTTCTGGTGCATACTGCGCACATGCAGGCCGATCTATCCTGAATATTAGAGCTGTGGATGGTGTAGAAGTTCCTCATGGTATGTCTTCTTTACTTTATAGACTATAGCTGGACATTCATGAATCTTTCTAGTCAGACCTCAAATACTAGAAAGCAATACCTCGGGCGAATTCAATGTCCTCGAACGTTAGCATATCCAGCTTTAATGCACTTTTAGTAAACTGACATCAAACCTCGTTTGTAGACCTTGCTGGAATATCACCTTACTTCGACAGCCCAGGTGTTTCTCTACCGAAGGACCCTCCGTCATCATGTCATGTTGAAAGGGCAGCGTACATCATCCGACACTCCAATATCTACGCAAATGACTTTGATTATGAACAATACATTCAACCGTTCACCCAGAAAGTCTTCGATTTTGGCTCACAACGCTCAAATTTCTCTGCTATCCCTCAACTCGCTTTCCTGGCAAACTGGTCCACACCTATAACCAATGCTTCAGAACAAGTCGAACAATTGACGCCATCTGGAGCAAGTTCGGCTCAGGCATTGGGAAAGGTGCTTTCGGGGCAATACTCGGATTTGATTCAAAATCTCTCGAACACGTCGGCGTTCAATGTATGGACAGCAAGTGCTGCACGAGATATTGATTCTGCCGGGCCTTTTGTAGAAGGTTTGTTTGGAAAAACGGCTACGTTGGTCAATGGTACAACCAATGTCACTGGGCCCAACCTTGTCCGAACCTCAGAAAATGAAACACTGAGTGCGAATACATTGGTGCCTCACGTACGTGAACGTCCAACCACTCTTAGCAGGATGTCTGACGAAGGATGCTTATAGGAAACGTGCAATAATTTCGACTCTGCTGCTGGCTCAAATCAATCTATGGCTTGGATCGATACATACACGGCACCAATCATTCAAAGGTTCAATACTGCTCTCCCGTCTTTTAATTTCACTGCTCTTGATGTATATGCTATGCAACAACTTTGCGGTAAGTTCTGCATGCAGTGTCGTGAGGCGAAGTATACTTATACTCATTTTCGTGCTATAACAGGCTATGAAACTGTCATAACAAATTCAAGCAACTTTTGTAGCGCATTCGAACCTAACGATTGGTTAGGTTTCGAATACGCTAATGATTTGATGTATTGGTACTCACTGGGGTATGTCCACCATTAATATCGTCACTCGCCTCTGTATTCATACTGTACATAGCTACGGCCAACCTCTCGCTCCCACTCTAGGCATGCCTTGGCTAAACGCGACCGCCGAACTTCTCTCCTCACCTACACCTTCTCAATCGCTTTGGTTCTCATTCACACATCGTGAAGAACCTCCATTCATCCTTACCGCGCTCAACCTCTTCAACAACTCCGCGTATACACAGTCGTCGAACGTAAACGATACCATGCCCACATCAGAGATCAACTTCTCTCGAGCCTGGAAGACATCCGATATACTGCCTTTCCTAGGCCATATCGCGCTCGAGAGACTCGAATGCGAACCGCCAATCCCGAGTTTTACTACCAACTCGTATATCAGGGTGTTGGTCAATAGTGCCCCCATTCCGATTCCCGGATGCCAAAGTGGTCCAGGTGCAAGTTGTCCATTGAGCGATTTCACGGATTATGTGCAAGAGCGGAATGCGATTTATGGTGATTTCGTTGGAAGATGTGGCATTGACAATCAGAATGGGAATGCAACGAATACGTTGGGGATTTACGAAGGTGAGGTGCCACAGGTACCGGATTCGAGTTAACGGGTGGATAGGGTATACTACGATGTATAGGACATAATACACACGTTGCCCAAGAGTGTGTTGCTGCGTACGAGCCTATTGGGGATATCTTGGTTAAAGGTATGAATTTCATCGTCACCGGGTGCATTTTATTGTAACCATGTAATTTGAAGTGCACTGATCGACACCCGACTGGAAGGTGCACATCGGCTACAAGTTGAAAACTACCGTCATAACTTCGACGTCTTCTCGAAGTAAGGTTTTGTCGATGAGATAACCGATTGTTTCTAAGGGGCATGTATGCTGATACTTGTGCTTCTCTAGACCAGCAACTCTTAAGTCTTCCGTCATGAAAGAGTTTAAATTGCCATCGTCTCGCTTGTTACAATATCATAGATATTCTAAGCCTCGCTAGAACCACTTTTACGGTGCATCCTAACTCGTTACTTACTCCACACGCAGCCCAACACGGATGTGCACGGGCATCATATATACCGCTCAAATCTCGCCGCAACTCCAACGAGACATCCATCACGCCTTGACATTGTGGATTGGCTTTTGCGAGGGGGGCATTCAAGCTACCAAATTTCTGGTTCGGGAATCGCGGCATGCACATACCTGAGAGTACTTATAGGACTACCGTACACAAGGTCAATGCATCGCCCTATTGCAACCCTCTCTAGTCATGTTCAGACTCGCAACATTCGCTCCTTTTATTCTCCTTCTCAATGCGGTTGCGCCAGTTGCTGCGCAGTTCTCTTTCGAGATAGGAACGCCGGAGAATGCGACAGAGATTAGACCTTCGCTTTTTAATTTGGATTTGAAGAAGGAGGTTGAAGTCATGCTCATTTTGTGAGTTCTTGTAATTATTTGCTCTCGTGTTGGATTCAATCATTGAATGACCTCATTCTATACCAGAGGTGGTGGTAATCAATCTAGCTCGATTCAACAAACCACTTTCGAGAATCCATGCACATCGGGAGGACAGGGATATTTCACCTATAATTATACGTGAGTGATCATACCCGATAGTGACTACTTTACCTTCGTAATGCTTCCCTAACGATTACTGGTATACAGCTTCAGTGAAGACGCGGATGCGTTTATAACGGTCGAATTCTCCAAACTACAAGGCCAGCCGCCGTATTGGTTCTCTGACGGATTTGAAGACCACTGTAAGAAAGGTACGTTTGTTGGTCCCTCAGAAATGCAGAATGACCATGCCGAAGCTAAACTCGATGGAATAGGGATGGTCTTTGCTATCAATCCGGAGTCAGATGATCAATTCAACGATTTCAAGTCGAGGGCTACCAGCGGCGCAGCACCTCTCTCGGCCACCAGTAGCCAAGCTTCGTCCGCCAGTGCTACCGGCTCTGGTTCTGCAACAGGGACCGAGACGCCCAAGAGTACCGACGAGTCGAAGCCTAAGGATGATAATGACGATGGGGCGATGTCTCTTTCTGCTGGAAGTATGTTATTGGTTTCAGTAGCGGTGGCTGTCACGGCTGGTTGGGCAGTGCTTTAGATGGTATTTACTATTATATTAGACGATAAGTTAGCAAATGAAGATGTTTCTGTTTACGCAGACACCTTGTTTGCCTTCATCTAGTCCCCAGTTGTATTCACCTCATTCGAAGCGTAGGTTGAGTAATACGATCAAAGGCATCGCTGCGGCCAGTTTTGTGCACAAAACACAATGGTATAGGTTCTATATCTAGAGTTACACGGGAACCCAAGTGGATATTCAAACCTACTGAGCAGGAACAGTAGCCGTAGCCTTTTCGCCAGCACCGTTCTTACCAACCTCCCATGCAGTCACCTCGAGCCCACCATCCGCGCCGAGAAGGAACTGAATCTCAAGAGTTGTCCTCCACCTTCCGTTTGATTGTCGGGCCTGCTTAGCCTCCAACACCAAGGCAGTGAGCAAAGTTTCTTTTTCGAGAGTTTTCTCCTTGACCTCGATATCTTCCTCTTCCTCCTCTTCCTCCTCTTCACCTTCCTCGTACTCCAAAGGTGGCGGCTTGACCTTTTCGGTCTTGACACCCTCCTTAACTTCCCAGACCTCAAAGCCGGCTTTCTTCTCACCCTCGCCTTCGCCGAGATCGACATCGAGCTTGAACTTCCGTCGTGCGGGAAGAGCGGTCTCACGAATGACGGCAGGGATCCATTGACCTCCCAAGGAACTGTCAGCATCCTCAGGGAAGAGCATGCCGATGGTCTTGGTGGTGAACTTGGCAGCGGACCACTGGCTTCCGCTAGCGAAAGCCTTCTTGACGTCCTTCTCCTCGTCGGTGTTCTCGGGGAGAGAAACGAGGAGTTTGGCCTGGAGGGCGCATCCACGAGAGAGAAGCGTAGTCGGGTCGCCGACACCACCGCCGACAACTGTGCCAGCAGTGAAGGGAGTGACAACATCCTCTGACAAGCCCTGTGTAAGGACACTGTCGAGACCGGGAAGACTAGCCGAGCCACCAACATATACGATCTCGTCGATGTCATAGAGATCAAGGCCGGCAGCCTCTACAAGCTCCTGGACCTTCTTGAAGACGTGGTCGTAGATGGAGCGCATCTCCATGTCGAATCGAAGGCGGTTAATATTAGCAGTAAAATCAAGACCATCCTTCAAAGACTCGACGGAGCATGTAGCTGCACCTGTTGAAGCGGAAAGAGTACGTTTGGTGTGCTCGACGGCAAGTCTGAGCTTGGCTTCGGCACGCTTGTCTTGAGTTTCGGTAGCAGGAGCGACGGTGAGAGGAGTCTTGGTCTTCTTTGTGAACTCTTTAGCGAAGAATTTGATGAGTTTGTCATCGATGTAATCACCACCAACGGTATGGTCTGAAAGTGTCGCGAGGGAGTGGGCAAGCCCGTGACGAAGAGAAAGCAAGGCCAACTCAACGCCAGAAGAGCCTAGATCAACGACGAGTTGAGTACGGTCAGCAGGAAGGTTCTCAGATTGAGGACCGCTGGTCGTGGCGACGATAGTTGCGCCAGCTTCCTCAAGAAGTTGGAGAACAACGATACCAGCGTCAGAGGCAGCTTTCTCCAAAGCAGCCCTTTGGGCGTCGCCGAACCAGGCAGGAATGCTGATCACGGCACCCTGAACCTTCTTGCCAAGGAAGTCCTCTGCGGATTGGACGAGAGATTTGAGGAAGATCGAGGTGACTTCCAAAGGAGTGAGAATACGTTCAGCGGGAGTGGGCTCAGAACGGGGAGTAGGTGCAGATGAAGCTGCTGGGGTATTGGTGCGAGTGACGGGAAGAGGGGTAGGTGCGGCTTGGAGGATCTGCACCTTGTATGCAGGCTCGTCTGCAATATCTGGGTGCTGGATGACTGGTGCAGACACGACGGGCTTGTCAGTCTTAATCTCGGAGAATCTGGAGCGATATGAACATATAAATTCAAAGTTCTTCAAGATGATATTGCATACTTTTTGCCAAGGAGGTTTCGGAAACCAATGATGGTGTTTTGGGAGTTCTTAACTAGTTGTTGCTTGGCTTGGCTGCCGATATACTAGGAAGCGTTATCATTCAGCAATAGTTCAATTTATATGTATCAAATACGCACAATCTCCTCGCCGTGGAAAGAAATCGCACAAGCAATTTGACGTTCACCATCTTCATTAGCAATGCAGTCTGCATTTCCTTCCTAGAACAGATCGTTTAGTTCAATAAGTTAGTTACATCTTGTCAATCTTGTCTCACCTTTGTGAGCACCGTGATTGAGGCATAAGAGTTTCCGAAGTTGATACCAACAACGGTTGGGATACTGGACACCTCAATAGGAGCCTCTTTTGTGCCGTTTTGTTCAGACATAGTGGTAGGTTTTTGGAAGTAGATGGTTAAAGATACACAGTTGTTAGACGCGATGTAACTTTTTTAAGTTTGAGATCGAAGAGATGATCGAGGATCAATTCGATCCAACCGATCCGGCGTATACCGACCAATCTCAGCGACTAGCCCGGTGACAACAGATTCAAGTGTAACATGGTAAGTCCTTTCATAATGTCACCAACTTTTTGCGAATACTGACTATGCATTGTTATACCCAAATTTCTCCCCGCAGAAATCACAAAGTTGCAGTAGCATACAGTGGAAATTACAGTTTCACTGTTCACACCATCACGATAACATTCCAGATCTAACCCTCAGAACGATTCACTATCTGGACAATGAGGCCAGCTTGAAAGCTGAAAGAGACAATCGATTCAGATCTTTGGCCTCATGTGACGCTCGGAGTCAAGCGAATGGGGATGAGAATAAATAGTGGTGGAACGCGCTTTCGCCAGTCTTAGCGACTCTGGCCACCCGCTACGCGAAAGGTACATATCGACCCCTACGCGCCTCCTTTCGTGTTTGTGCCCTCCTTTCTTCTTCACCACGGTTTTCATTCTACCTACCCGGCTCATGGCTCGCATCCGAGATACGAATGCCAAGAGTGCCTCTTTGAAAGGCAAGATTCGCGACTTCTTTGGTCCAAAACCAAAACCGCAGGAACAGTCAACTGTTCCTACACCAGCTCCAGTTATATCTAGGCCCACGCGTATCGCACCCAAGAAGGAGAGAAAGTCCCGCAAGCTATCTAACGATGAGAACGCCTCTCCATTTTCAAAGGATTCTAGCGTTACAATTCATCCGAATCCATCTGAGGCAACCATCTGTCCACGCGGGATAAAGAGGCAGGGAAGTAACGACACAATCAAGGCTTCCCCGTCTAAGAGGACATCTCTTGCACCTAAAACCGGCATTCTGACTACGCGCAATAAGCCTTCCTCTCTTGTGTCTAGTGTCACTAGTGGCGAGACAATCTCAACCAAGAAGGTCACCTTTGATAACACGGCATCAGATGAAAGCTCTCGTCCTCCTACTCGGCGACAATCTCGTGGAATCAAACCCCTTACTGCTGTATCTTGCGCACCTCCCTCCATCACCACCGATTTCTGGGACGATGATGACTTTGACCACACCAAGGTGACGGTTCTAGGTACTTTAATAACTAAATAATAGATTCATATCATCGCTCACCGTTTCTAATCACTTTAGAAGTTACTTCTCATAACGAAAGTCTTGTTACGCCTCCCTCGTCGGTAGCTGGTCGCGCCCCAGGCGTGAAGTCTCATAAACGCTCCAACGCTATCTCTTTCTCTTTCACAAAACTTAATAAGCTGAATGAAGGCGACGAAACCCTTTCTGCACCTATGGCCCAAGTCCTTGGCACAGATTCGAGAGGGACTGCCGACTTGCAGTCCAGGTTGTCCAGATATGTTTCTCTTGAAACGTCACCTACAGCTGGGAGACGATCGCTGAAAAGGACAGGCTCGTTCATCATGGCTTCTCCAACAAAAGATCCTCTGAATGACGAGTTTGATGCTCAATTCCCTGATGTTAAGTTGGCTACTATCGGTGTGTGTCATCATCGTTCACCTATCGCCTTCTCACTGACAAGTATTAGACTCCACTGATGCTCGATCAGACACTGACAATGGAGAGCTAGGTGCGTTGATCCGAGTCTCCCACATGCCTCCTCCATCAAGGGGATTATCTGCGCGAAACTCGTTAAGGAACTCTACTCATGGTGCCGGAAAATTGCTGAGTCGCTTCAGTGTGACGATTATGCCATGCCAAAAGGAAATAACCCTATGGGATCATTCGCCAGAGTATGTTGCTATCACTTTTCTGTCTTCGAAAAGTGTCTGAAGCCTTATCTCTAGCGATGTCTTCATCTGGTCCGGCATCCTATGCATCACAGACGCAGAATACAAGGCTACTGGATTCGAGCTTCGCGTCCCGGTAAAGAATATTGACATCGAGTTCAGGAGCGTCGATGATAACGCCAAGGTACAACACGTCAATGGACTACCTTGCCACGCCGAAGACCCTGCCGGTCGACCTCCAGCTGAATTTTCTGTCTTTTATAATGGTCACAGCGCCCCCCACAACCGTGTCAAGAATGAACTTTCCGAACACAGAGGTATCTGTATCGAAGGTGCCTGGCGCACCGGACCCTTCTCCTCACTCTCCAGTGTCCTTGAGGTCCAACCTCCCGCGGGCACGTCTTATGCTTTGAGGTTCTACGTCCCTATCCCAGCGAGACTGTTCACGACGGGGCGCGAAAGTAGATACTTCAACGTCAAGGCTAAAGTAACTATGGGCGACTACAATCTGCAGCCGGTACCCGCTTGTTCTGGTATTCAAAAGGTTTTGATCGAGCATCTGAGGAGGGAGAAACATATGGATGGGAAGAGGGGATTGCCAGTTGCTCGGTCTCACGCGAAGGCTGCGTCCTGGTGACAAATGACTTGGTTGTTTCTTTTATTTTCTTTGTATTTTTGTCTCTAGCTGGTTTCAGATTCTATATATTCCCTTTCGGTCCATTCATTATTAAAACACCGATGCCTTCTGGCTGTCGAGGGTACTGCGTTGGTATGGATGTGCGGATTGGCAAAACCCGAAAAAAGTTGTAATCTCCCTCGGCAAATACATCTTGCTCAAACTCGGAGGTGAAAAAACTCTCGTTTCCTTACCATGAGTGATCTTATTTCGTACGTCTTCTATGTCTTAACAGTAGGAACCACGTATATCTCTTCGCTTGACTAAGGGCGACCAACGGTCTGCTTTAAAATTAGTCACATCTACATAATATTCATCCCTACTCAGTACTCAGTGAGTAGGTCAGCTGTGGAAAACCGAATTTTGACTTCGCAAAAAAGAAACGCTCCGATACGGGGAGTCGAACCCCGAGCTACCGCGGCCAACCTCAGAGTCCTGAAAGGCGGTAATGTTAGCCGTTACACCATATCGGATTATCACTTCTGATTTTTACGCTTTCAGCAGCCATTCGCACAGTGTACGTGGTTTGAGGCAAGTGCATTACTGAAGTCACTGAAGTGCGATGTACATGTGCTTTTTGAAAATACATTTTATTGTTGGTTACCTCAGTCATACTATCTTGGTTTTCTTGAATTGACGCATGTCAGGCTTTCATTAGACATACCATTAGTCACAGTAATCATGATTATCTGTGGACATTTTGGGGATATGAACGTACAAGACACACGCACTTCTAACGTCTAATACACTCCGAAAACATCGCGTTTAAAGCAATTCATCATTATGAAATGCAAATAACCAACTAAATAAGAGTACAACCGTGGCGGTCAAATACAATAAAAAAATAAAAATACGTTGAATGACAAATTCTTTTGGCTCCGTTACCTCTTCCTAGGATGGAAAGTATGGAGTGCCCGAGGTATGGATTGAGTAATCCTGTCAGGGCAAGATGGTCTTGTTGTCAGTGTTTCGACGGCCTTCGCTTCGGTGGTATGGATCAATGTCCATCCCAAATTCGAGACCGGAGTGCGTTCCCGTTGCTTGCAATGGCGTCCAGAGGGACCTTGAATTGCTGGATTACGAAGTCTGAATACTTCATTGTAACCTTCCAAGAATCGTGGTTACCACTGGCGGGTCGAATTCTTCTTTAATGTTGACATGACAGTATCAATCCAAGAAATATTACTTCCGAATCCGAGGGCGTAAAACACGATCACAAGGAGGAGCTGGTACTTGCCGCCGCTGAGCTGGACGAACATCTTGCTTTCTATCGCCTTCGTCGTTGACATGAGCAGTACGTTTGCGTCGGTGGCCGTCGTCATCTTCAGGTTCAAGGTCGTCTCGGGTCCGCTTCTTGCCACGCTTGCCTTTTTTCGCTGGTGGGGCCTTGATCCGGGGTTTTGGCTGCAGCTTGGGTTCAGGTACGTTTACTTCCTCGTCAAGGTTACTGTCTTGATTAAGCTGTCCTTGGGGCGAGATCTCTTCAGCTTGAGCACCGTGTACCTCCTGCCCACTCCAGTCGGTATCCCCACTCCAGTCGGTATCGGGATTGTTGAGGATATTATCAAAATGTGAAACGATGCTATAGATGTCCTTTTGAATCTCTGCTTGGTAGTCTTCCCAGATCTTCATCTTCTCCTCGCTATCCTTAGAAGCAGCAACCTTCCAAACGTGGTCTCGATGAAAACGACGGAATGAATCGAAGAAATCCTGCAGCGGTTTACATTCAAAAAGGGTTTGCGGTGTTCGGACCCATCCATATTTCAAACTACCGCCGATCATAATCTTGCCCCTGGATGTATCGAAGACCTCCTCGACTTCTTCGAAGACTCGCATAGAGAAACGTCCGCTATATTTGAAGTAGTGAATAGCGAAGAAAAGAAGAACCCATAAAAGGGATTCGAGGTCATCGAAGATGTCGTGCTTCTTCGGCATGCTGTCCAGCAGATAGATGGAGAGGAATTGCCAAGTTCCCTATAAACCAGTCAGTAAGTGTTATATATCAGCACAAAAATCCGTCATACGAATCGGTTAGTCCCCTCCGCGTCGACCCTCCCGGCTCGATCCCAGTCATTGAGAACTCCCCAAGGTCCCTCGCCACTCCCTCGCCTCTCCGTCATCATGACATTCCCCTTGCTGACATCACGATGGAAGATATTAGCTTTATGGAATGCACCGGCTATCGCTACGAAGGAAACAGTAAGCACTATATCAGCAGTCAAACACCTGGAATCGTACCGTACAAGACATCCCTCCCAACGAGCAATAGTTCCCTCGCGTTCTCGACATAGTCGAACGGAATTAGGAGCCCCGCGACGATCCGTACATGGATCATATGGTGGATAGTCCCGGTGGGCTGTCTCCAACATTCTGTGCTGGGGTCGGAAAGAAGAGTGTCATTCGCTGTCTCCTGGGTGCGCGAGTCGACTAGGATGTCGCCTGCACATCTAACATCCGGAAGATTGGGTACTCCCTTGGCCTTGAGCTCGTAGTATATACTTGCCTCAGATTCACTCGAGTCTGGTCGCCAGCTATCCTTGAGCCAGAAAAGCTTCCCCTTATCGGTATCTTCAGTATCGATACATCTATCCGATGGGACGGGTACCGCAATATAACCACGAGTAAATCGACCACAGGGTAGACTGTTGACAGGGATAGTGCTGCATTTGCACGCCAGATACCAGTGTACTCCACCACTGATATCGTTCACTTGTATCTTCAGAATTGGGCCATCGAGACTTGCTACGCCGGGATGCGTGCGAAGATCGTTGTTCTGTACCCGTTCAAAGTACTCTGTGATGCAAGTCTGGAAGCGCGCCCGTTCCACATCGTCCGCAAGGGTCACAGTTGGATCATAACCTCGTTCAGCACGAGATAAAGAAGAGTAGCGTGCAAAGAATTCGTCCAGAGGTCTAGGATCCTTTCGAAAGCAGATGACATCCGAGACAACGATACAAGAGGGATCGAAGCGATAAAGGCGAGCACAGTCTCCATAGATATCCACAGCGAAGACAAAGAGGCGGTGTTGAGATTCCATCAGGCGAGCAGCATAGGAGAACATCCGACCACGGAATTCTTTGGCCTTAGTAGATTCATCCTCGAAAGCCCGGTCATCATCAGGAGTGTCGCTATAGCCGTCAAGATATTGGTCTGGCCTCCACTCGACGAAGAAGTCCATAAGACCCCAATCACAGGGAGACGTCCTCTTGACACCAGACGGATAGACTGCGGTGTCAGGGCAGAGTTTGGGACCAAGCATGGGGTCGTTCTCTGTACAAGCTGAGAGAGAAACAAATTCGAAGCCAGGGCACATGTCCCCCATCGTCTTGGTCTATCACGGGGATACGTTAAGGATCACTAATTATATAAATGACTTAGACTTACGAATGGTTTGTATCTGCGTCGGGTCGGTATACGGTGTAAGATGCTTTTCTTGCTCCTGTGATTAGAATACCGAGCTTTTGGTTTGGGTAGAAACTTGTCTAGAAAGTCCTGAGCAGGCATGGGGCCGATAGTACAATGCTGGGTATGCAACGCAATATGGCGATAAGCCTTTCTAGCATCAGAGTCAAATTCTGGCGCGGAATAAAGAGAGGACATGACGAAGAAGTAAGCAGTGGATAGAAGAGAGGGAATATCGTTTGTGTCGCTTGCTAATAACCCTCTTAATCTCTGTCACGTTCAACTGATTTGATGATGCTACTCACAAGGGTTACGCTGACGCTAGAGTTCGATTTCAACCAAGCTCGCGTAAAGGTGGTCTCCTCAAGAATGAAGCCAGTCGTTATTAGTGCAAAGGTAACGGTATACACAAGGGGAGGCGCGATCATACGCATCAATCCAAAGTTACCTTGGTGTCACAGTCGCGTCGCGTCACATGTGTGATGAACTCCAAAATTGTGTCTAGCGACTACTTGCAGAACCATAAATACGATCAGCCGAATCGTACACTCTCAGACCCTTTCATTGCTATCTCATTGTCTTTTCCTGTGGTTGTGGACTCCCCGGGCTCGTGCTGGGTCGTAGTCGCTGACAGAAGGGCGTATGCTGGCATGCCTTTTGGAGCCCCCCTTACTCAAGCAACCGGACCTCAGTTTTGATGCTATTGCTATTCCCTGTTGTTGTGGACTCCCCGGGCTCATGCAGGGTTGTAGTCGCAGACAGAAGGCCTTACATTGGCATACCTTTTCGAAGCCCCGAAAACACAAGAAGATGTACTACAGTGTCAACACCTGTCGCCAAAGCCTCTAGGCCTCACAACGGTCTCCCTTACTGTGCTGGAACCCTAGACAGGTGTTGTTGTACCAAAGTCGCGAACGAACGGGGATGGATGCGCTCACTGTCATCTTGGATGTAACAAAGATAGGGGCTACTAGAAGAAAGACAGGCTGCTATCGAGTAACTCTCTTTCCTGGACTCCGTGCTTTCTGTCGACCCCCCTGACCCATTGTTAACGATGTCTTCTCAGACGGCATGGGTGGATGCCAGCCATGCACTGTGGATGTACTTGAAATAGGGGCTATCACTATTTTTACATAGGCACTCCCTTGAACCCTTCCGAAGACGTTATGTGTTGAGCACTACCATCCCCGCTACGATAATATATTTCTCTATGTGAAATAGGCCTTGCAGAGTCCAAGTGCTTGAGGATAGATGGCTTCGCAATTGCCATATATATTCAAATAGGGGCTTGCACCGTTGTGTAGTTGCCGTAACTTGTTTATCCTCAGATGCTACATATATCGACTTCAAGGCATTGACACCATTGGAATGCTGATGTGCCCAGATCTCATTCCACTACCTCCTCTACTCACCAGAGCTTGAAAGCGAATATATGCTCTCAGGCTCGAGCTGGGAAAGAGATGTACCGGCATGCACCAATTGGCCTATGATGTCAACAGGTGAAGTTTCAACATGGTACACTTTCCGCTACTACAGCTCCACATCCATCATGCGGAGAGGAGGGGTTTTTATTTATTTTTGTCCTGCACCACAAATAGTATCTGACCAATGTCACACCCTCACACCGCCAGACCCTCGCACGTCTTACCATAGGAAGCATATTTCAAAAGCAAGACGAGTAACTGCCCGGTGAAGAATTGGGGTTGTCAGAAGGCTACTATCATCCATACCCTAGCATGCACAAAACAAACTTCCTTACAGTTACTCAGCAGGGTATTCATGTTATTGGATGAGGAGCTGGTACGAACTACTATGGAATCTCAAGCAGTCTGATGAATTCAAGGCCTATTGGCTTAGTTATGGATTCATGCGGTATGTTACAGGACGGTATACAGTTCTAATCTGTACAACTTATACACCACCATGCTAGTCCTAGGACGATGCACTACATATCGACGACAATTCTGGAGGTATATTCTCGTAGGCAAATCTAGAGTAATATTCTCATATAGAGATATGCTTTTCTCTGCCCATAGGTTTTTCCCACAGGGTTTTCCTTAGGCTAGAGTTTTTAATGCATCTCATCAAGATATATGGGAGGGGTTCTGGGATGATTCGTGCCAACAGTGATATTTTTCCCATTGGGTTTTGCTGGCGGTCGAGTTGTTGCATGATCTCACCAATGAAAGAATAGTTTCAGTTATGTAGGATGGGTAGAGATGTACGGTGGACTGGATGTACCTATCTAAGTAGCTAGCACAGTTGTGTATGTACTTGTAGACCTAGGCACAAGGTATCTGCGGGCGCATATATGGCTGAAACAATACAAACCTCTCTCTCTCTCTCTCTAAGTACTTACCGCTCATACAAAGTCATACTAGCTCTACGAGCCAATAAGCCGTGCATATGATTGTGAGGAGTACATATAGGTATATATTTATGTGTGCGACAGTACAGTTACATGGACAATGTACATATGATTCAGATGTCGGCGTAATGTCACAGTATCAGACACTTATGTAGGGATGCGTGAAATAGAGGAATTAACATATTATGTCTTCAAGTCATAATTATTACCAGATTGTTACAGGAAACTAATCATAAGCACTGGGTAGTAAATGGCACAAGCTATTTCGTAGTCCTTGGGCGTAAATTGTATGTACTCTGGACTTTAACGCCGAGAGGCACCGATATCTTGAGTCTTTTTATCACTCGTTCCATCGGCTTCCTCCATAATTGCAGCAAGTTTGGTATCAGCATCGACATCCTTTGATCCTACAATATCTAGATGGCGATCACCCTTTTTAGCTTGGTTATCTTTTTTAGTAAGACTACTCTTGGTTTGGGAAGTCCCGGAGTTCAGCACTGGTCGCGTAGTCGTCTCGCTGTCTGACTTCTTGGCGCGATACTGGCCACCACCTAGCCAATTACCTCGTTGTATTACCCTAGCCTGGACTTTGTCAATGTGCCTTTGCTTCTTGTTGAGCCTCTCTTGAGAAACTTGGTTTTTGTGTGACTCTTGATCACTCCAATCGACAGCAAGATCATCCAGAATGTCATCGAAGTAGGAAGTCAAGCGACAGATATTGTTTAGGATATCTTTTTGATATCGTTCAAATTTCTGCCTTCCTGCTTCACTTTCCAGCACGAGGGCCAAACACGCTTGATATTCCTTATGAAAGGCTCGGTATTTCTGGAAGAAGCTGGCCAGAGGTTTGCATTTGAACGACATTCGTGAACTTGAAAGCCATTTGGTTTTGCTATTGCCACCGTAATCTACTCTTCCTAAGGTCTCATCAGCCTGTTCGGAGATTTCGTCGAAGATTTGATCTGAAGTTGATCCCGTATGCTCGAAGCGTTCAAGTGCAACACATAAGAGCACCCACAGAAGTGACTCAAGATCGTCACATACGTCGTGTGGCTTGGTAGGGTTAGCGAGTAGTGCGATGGAGGTAAATTGCCAGCTCGTCTAGGTGAAAATGAAAACTGTCAAAAGGAGACACTAGAATCCCGAAGACAAAAAGGATCCACATACGGTATAGACGTTATACTCGAGTGTGGTTCTGCCTATTATTTTGGAACAGTCCCAGTCGCTGAGGATGCCCCATGGGCCAACACTGTCGGAATCAGATCGTGCTTCAGTCATCATGATGTTGGTCTTGCAAAGATCACGATGGCAGACATTTGTAATCTTGAACGCTATGGCAATTGCGATGAAAATAAGACAGAAATTAGCATTGTGTTATCAACGAAACTTAAATCAATAGACTTACTTTCCATAACATCTCGCCCAACGAGCAAGAGATCCTTCGCGTTCTCGACTTCTTCAAGGGGGATAAGGAGTTCTAAAATGATGCGAAGATGAATCAGGTGTCGGGTGATATTGGTCGGTCGCCTCCAAGATTCGGCGGTCTTCTCGGAGAGGAGGGTATCGTTGGTTGTCTCCTGGAAGCATGTTCCGTCCTTGACATCTCCAGCATGTCGAATATGTGGAAGGTTGGGAACCCTATTGTTCTTAAGAAGATGATACATGGCTAGTTCAGAGACACATGATGCCGATCGCCAATAGTCCTTGAGCCAGAACAACTTCCCCTTATCGCCGTCGGATTGTTCCATGCCATCCTCTTCTTTATTGGAATCCAGCGCCACAGAAGTTTTTTCAGCTGGAGTAGCAA
This sequence comes from Cerrena zonata, assembly GCA_038087015.1. Lineage (NCBI taxonomy): Eukaryota > Fungi > Basidiomycota > Agaricomycetes > Polyporales > Cerrenaceae > Cerrena > Cerrena zonata. The sequence continues at coordinate 895,763 of JASBNA010000011.1, forward strand.
TAAATCCGCGAGTCAACTTTCCGCACGGAGAGAGATTAGCGGGTGCGGATGTGGGTTTAGTGACAAGATAGTAGTGAATTTTCCCGTCCATATCATTGACTTGTACCTTGAAGATCTCGCCATGATCGTGGACCCCAGGATGTTTGCGCAACTTCTTGTTTCGAACCCTTACATCGTATGCCTTGACACGAGCACGAAAAAGCCTTTGTTCCGCCTTATTCGCAGGAGTGACAGTTGTATCATAGCCCCGCTGAGCTGGTGATAGACCACAGTACCATTTGATGAAGTCCACTAGTGGCGTAGGGTCCTCACGATAGTTGAAGACATCGGTGACAACGATAGAAGAAGGATCAAAGCGAAAGAAACGAGCGCAGTCTCCGTAGACAGCAATAGCAAACACAAAGAGTCGGAATTGGTTGTCCATTATCTGAGCGGCATAAGAGTACATCTGGCCGCGACTTTTCATAGCCGCATTAGAGTTGAGATCCAGAATGTCGTTCTTGTCAGATCCGCGATCATATCCATCAGAGGTTAAGTCGACCTTCCACTCGATGAAGAATTCAACGAGTGCCCAGAGTAGAAGAGCATCCCTTTTAGCCTGATCCGAGTATGTAACAAGGTCTGGAAATAAGCTATGTTTGGCCTTTGGATCCTTACTATTGCTCGTAATGGCAAATTCCAAACCCGGGAATTCACCTGACTTGGTCACGATATCCACCTGATTCAAGTGTCAGAATTTCTAGAGATAGTTACATTGGCGTGTACTGGACTCACGAAGGGCTGATATCTTTCTTTCTCATTCCCGTCAGTCGGAATAGATTCGAAAAAGTCGGGCGCAACCTTCAGCTCGGATTTCCGAGTGGTGGGCATAAACCTATCTAGGAAGTCCTGAACGGGCATTGGGCCAATTGAGCAGCCGAAGTTATCCTTGGCCACACCGCGATGGATTTCCATGGAACTTGGCTGGATACGCGAATTTGCATAGTAGCTCGAGGTAGTTTTTTTGATTGCAGAGATCAGTTTATTGGATTTCTGGGTCGTCATAACGAGGTGGTGGGAGAGAGAAAGAGGGAGGAACTGTGGCAATGGGTCTATAGAAATATATAAAGAAATTCTAAGCGAGGACATATGAGTCGGCGCCATTTTCCAACCATTGGCCAAGGTTTGTCTTGATGTATAGACAAAGGCTACTTCCCGCCTGCATCAATGAGTCCTGCTATTGTTCATAAAATGAATTCATTCCAGCTCACCAGATAGATAAATCAGAGGGCTTTTTGACACTGATGCCCGCGGATTTATACGGTCATTGGGTTGGGAAGGGGTTCAGGAAGGGTAATGTGATAAACATAAATAGATACGTGCCAGATCAGCAAATACACGCCATAACGATGAGAACACGGATCACTCACTCTGTGTCACTACCTGCGCTGATTTCGTATGGAAACTTATACCTATATGGGCCTTATCCTAGAGGTGCCCTGCATGATTGGTATCGTCCGTATCATACCGTGGGATCGAAGTTGATACTGTGGTCGGTGGTTATGAGTGTTACGAATTATAACATTCGCCTTCTTGATTAACTTGTTCCCCACTCACCAATTTTGTATTTCTAATTCATAAATCGTCATCTTGGGCACTCACCTCTCTCGTCACTTTCTACACATGAAAATGCGCTATATCGTTCGACGACGAACATATAGATATCCAAAGCAGAGTATAGCCTAGGTTGACGGGCTACATCCATTTTTTGTGGTAACAGACAGAGACGCAGACTCGAAGCATATACAGCTGACACGTGTCGTTTGTGATCGATGATCTTTGATCAAGGTAAGTAGAAGACATGTCAAGACGCATGCGAGCAACTGCAGTATTCGAGTCATGACTCGGAGCTTGAAGAGGTTAGTATCTAAACTCGGTCGGGGTAAGATAGAAATGACTTTAGCGTTGGCGCAAGTGACCTGGCAGAAGTCAAGGAGGTCGTCGGCGAGAACGAGAGCAAGCTTTATATAGCAATGAAAGTGGCATCGTGAGGAAAGGCCTGCTCCGTTGTTGGTCTTGAGCTAGTCTCGACGGGATCCAGTGGGATGAGTGAGTACTGGCAGAAACCTCAAGCTTCAAACCTAAGCTCGATACGGAAAATGATCGTCGAATATCATGTGGCGGTGCTTCTCAACGGGCACAAACCTGCACAAACCTGATCACTTGAAATATTGTATAGGGGACTGTCGTCTGCCTCCTTCAATTATCTAGGTTGTGTTCATTGTGCAGGCAGTACACATACATCATCATCCTAGTCAAATCGATAGGATTTTTGTCAAATTTCCAACTAAAACGTCGCTAATATAATGGTACTTTTGTCTAATTCTACACATAGATAATAATAAATTAGCGGTAAGACTCTACTTCCTAGTCCTTGGACGCAAGACACGGTCGCAAGGCGGAGCTGAGAAATGGCGGCGACGAGGTGCCCGGACAGCAGTAGTCCGCTCCTTTGCCTCAATAGCAAGGCGTTTGGGCTGACGACTTCCATCGTCACCATTATCTTCTGGATGGCCTCGTTTCCGCTTCTGGCCACCTTTTCCTTTCGGCAACTTGAGCAGCCGGTCGTGCTTCCTCTTCGTCACCCGGATCGCCCATCTCGTCGTCACGTCTATCATCTTGACCCTGCTGTACTGGAGGTGGTGCCTCTGTAGAGCGGTAGTCGTGAGCCTCTTGACCACTCCAGTCGGTATCAGGATTGTTGAGAACGTTGTTGAAATGAGAAACGAGGCTGTAAACATCTTTTTGGATTTCTGCCTCATAATCCTCCAAAGCCTGCTTTTCCTCCTGATCTTTTCTAGAGAGCGCAATCTTCCAAAGATGGTCCTGGTGAAAATTACGGTACGAATCGAAGAAGTCTTGCAGCGGTTTGCAATCGAAGACGATCACAGGTTCATCGAGCCACCATAACTTCCGATAGCCACCTTGTACTATTCGGCCGTGGTTTTCACCCATGACATCACAGACTTCATCGAATAGTTGCTTATCGAAGTCACCTGTATATTTGAAGTTATGGATAGCGAAGAAGAGTAGAACCCATAGAAGAGATTCGAGGTCGTCGAAGATATCGTGTAACTTTGCAGCGTTCCTCAATAGTGAACAAGATATAAATTGCCACGTTCCCTGTAAAAGTATGTCATTACCGGCCCGTTAGTGTAGGAAGAAAATGCGTACAGTACGACCAGCTAAGTCGGCATCCGTCCGTGTGGCGCGATCCCAATCGTTGAGGACTCCCCATGGACCTTCGTCGTCGCCTCGTCTCTCGGTCATCATGAGGTTTCCCTTGCTAAGGTCGCGATGATACATGCTCCCCTTGTGAAATGCACCCGCAAGCGCTGTCACACCGGAAGAAGTAAGTGTCGTATCGACAAAACGGTACCAAAGAGCTTACCATGCAATACGTCTCGCCCAACCAGTAATAGCTCCTTCGCGTTCTCAGCATAGTCGAGAGGAATAAGAATAAGGAGTCCTGACACAATCCTGTGATGAATCATGTGGTGAATGGTATCAGTTGACCGTCTCCAGGACTCGGTGCTGGAATCAGAGAGTAGGGTGTCGTTTACGGTCTCTTGGATGGTGGATCCAACCAGGACATCTCCCGCACATAGAATATCCGGAAGGTTCTGAACACCTTTGTCTTTGAGCTCATAGTATATGCTAGCCTCTGACTCGGATGAGCTCTGTCGCCAAGAGTCTTTGAGCCAAGTCAGTCCTTTCTTGAAAGTGTGTTGTCTAGATTCATGAGATGTGTTACACTGAACACGAGGCGAAGGAGAAGTCGACTGAGCAGAGGTTGCAATGAAGCCACGAGTAAACCGACCACAAGGTAACGTATTAGTCGTTATCGTGTTACATTTACACGCCAGATACCAGTCTGGGTGTCCGTTTATGTCATGGACCTTTATCTTCACCACATCGCCCTTGAGTGTTTGCACGTTGTCCTGCGCGAAACAAGTTTCACCCAGAATCATGAAGAAAACAGACAATTATGCACTATTTCTTACCTTTTACTTTCATTTTATATATCTTACTTTGATACGTTTACTTACGATAAGAATCTTTTCTATGCTACAGAACTATAAATAAATAAATAACTAAGTAGAACCTACCGGAACCTTCTACCAAAGTGATAGAACTTTGCGGAACCTTCCATTTCCTTCTCACTCTTTCTATTCATTTCCGTTTCTTTCTATCGTTTTCCAAGACATTCTTTTGACTGCTTAGTAATAGACATTCTCACACTTTCCGCCACTTTCTGGAGACTTCCGAGGCTCCTGATTGGCTGCTCAAAAGTGGGCATTTTAGTATATATAGAGGTCCGAATCCTGCATGTACTTTAGCTACTTTGCTCCCCTTGAACAGTTCAAGTGGTATTCAAGACAAGTTTTCCCCACAAGTTATAAGTTTAGGACCTAAGTTGGTCCCTCTTCAAGTTATATTCAGTATTATTGGACTTTCGACAAGTTCATCATCAGAGCATAGCTGCTCATCGTCATCAGTACCCCTATCTCGTCGAAGACATTACAATCGAACTCGAGTGTACTTCAAACCCCTCAAATCAAACGAACAACAGGGATAGTCGACGTAACGTCTCGTCCACAATTCTCTGTAGGAAGGACTGTTCTATTCTAAGGTTTACATCTTAAACTTTTAGAGTATTCATCTTTTCCCACGACATCATTGGAGCCCACCGCGAGGGGTGATTAGTTCACTCCGTTCCTTTGTATGTCAATCGAAGAAGACACTGGCACTATCATTTCTAGTCCCAGTTCTAGTCAGATTTCCATTGTTACCACACTTCCATCATCACCATCGAATTCTCCATCTGGCTCTTTAGTCAGTCTCCCATCCAATTCCACCAATCACATCATCCAATCCAATCAACTCAATCAATCACCTACAAGCACCAACATGCCGGCACTCACCGGCGTTGTGAATCTTCCAATTCCTGGGACCAAAGGGGCTCCTAAGAAATTCAAAGGGAAGTATTCAGAAATCCAGAAGTTTATTTCTCATTATGAGAAAGTTTGCACTCAGCGGAGTGTCACCGATCCTAAGGAAAAGGTAGAAAACATAACTCAGTATTGTTCAAGGAACGTACGAGAGTTTATGGAAGGCCTACCTAGCTATTCAAGTGGAGAATGGCTCAAGTTTACTCAAGATCTGCTTGAATACTTTGATGCAGAACGTGACGATAAGAGATATCGTTGCAATGATTTAGAAGCATTCTGTCTCAAAGCTCGCAAAGACAAAACCCGTATGCGAATGTCTCGATGGAAGGATTATAGTCGAGAGTTTATCCGTATAGCCGGTTGGTTAGTCACCCACAAGAAGATATCAGCAAACGAGCAGGCTCTTTACTTTTGGAAAGGAATCCCAAAATCCTTTAGAGCTCAACTTGAGTCTCGTCTGTTGGCTATAGACCCATCTCATGATCTTGAAACTCCATTTGAGATCAATGATATCCACAAGTTAGCCAAATCTATGCTTCAACGTAATCGTTTTGATCACGATCGACTTCCCTCAGACGGGGAAGATTCCAGTACATCAAGTGATGAAGCCTCCGAATCCGATTCCAACTCGGAATCTTCTGAATCAGAAGAAGAAACCACTACTCGCAAATCCAAGGATAAGAAGAAGAAGTCCAAGAAGCGCAAGACTGCTATTCGAAAGAAGGATCCGGTCCCAGTTAATGAAACCGAAGTCAAGAGGACCTCATACAAGTTGAATCAAGATGAGGAAATGGAGAACCTTATTGCTCAGATGGGTAGAATGTCATTGACAGATCCATCTTATGCCATTCTTTACTATCGGGCTTTCCGTCTCAATCCCGTTGTGGCCGATATTATGACCCGACCAGTGGATAGACCAAGAGGAAATCGTCCAGGAATGTCCAATGACTTTATTGCTAATAGACCAAACAACAACCCACCAGCAAGACCCCCTCCACCAGGCGGAAATGCCTTTCGAACCTTTCAACAAGAAGAAAGAAAGTGTTATGGTTGTGGAGGCAGTGGACATGGAATGTTTTCATGCCCAGAAATGAATGATCTACTTCGTAGTGGTTCAGTCATCAGAGACCAAGCAGGAAGATACACCTTACCTGATGGTGCAATTATTCGCCGACAATCACCTGAAGAGACTCTAGCAGCAGCGGCTAGGCGTTTGAAGCCAGCTCAAGCTAATTATGTCTCCGTACATCAAGCTGTCATCAAGGAAAAATTCTTAGATAATGGTGAAGAAGATTATGAGGATTTTTATGACGATGACTTTACCTATTTAGCAACCAGGAATTCTAAGCAAACTCAAGAAGCTCGCAGGGGATTTCAAGGTGTATTTCCCCCAGCCCGTACCAAGCATGCAGATGAGCATCCTCGAAGACATATTGTCAAACAAGACACTCACGTAGAATTGCCTCCCACAGGCAAAGTTACTAAGAACCCAGTTCCAGTAGATGTCAACCCGCCCGCCTTCGATCCTGAAGATGTGAACATGTTTGTTGATGATCCCCCTAAGGCAGCAGCAGTCAATAAGCCAGATATCATTTCTAAGTCCCCAGCTGATATTCAAGCAATTCTCAAGAAAATTCCCCGTCAATCAGAAATTCAAGCACAAGTTGACCGAATGAATGTCTTAGGACGAATTTTGAGTCAACCCGTCACTCTTGCAGTAGGAGAAATATTTGGTATTTCTAAAGAAATGACCCATCACCTACAAGATGTCTTGAAACCAAAGCCTACAGTCAAAGCTAATCTAGCTACAGAGCTACTAAAACCTGTCGAAATACCTCCTATGGTTGCTACGTCTTTTACGTCAAAAACCCGAGGAACATTAATCAAGCTACGAATGGAGTGCGATGGAAATCCCGTATCAGCCATAATTGATACTGGATCACAATTGAATATTGCTCACAAACGAATTTGGAAGTCCACACTGTCACGACCCGTCGATATGCACCACTCAGTAAACATGAGTGATGCTAGCGGGGGAGAAAGTGTCCTCAAAGGACTTGTATCAAATGTTCCCTTGACATGCGGAAGTGTTACCACACACGCCAACCTATATGTTGGAGATCGAGTTCCCTTCGACTTATTACTGGGACGTCCCTGGCAACGAGGGAATTTTGTATCGATCGACGAACGCAGTGATGGGACTTATTTGTTATTCAAAGATCAAAACTTAGATGTGAGACATGAATTGTTGGTCACTCCTGAAGAGAATCCGCCGAGTAATGAAGAATCTGAATTTATTGACCGAACCCGGAATGCACGACCTTTCGTAAACGTCATCACCGCAGCAAGTCAACGAGCACAACGACTAGAACATAAGAAAGGGAAAGTCAGCATCCGCAAGAAAACAATGTTGAGGACCAAGTTTACCGAGAAAGTCACTCACCGACATGTCAAAGATGAAAAGAAGTCAGAATGTGATCATTGTCCCCGAGAAGGACACGATCCCTCAAGATGTAGGTCGCAGCATCAACGAAAGGGACATGAAGATGTCAAAATCACAGATCGAAGCAGCCGACGTTGAGAAGTTAGCATCGAAACAGCCCAACAGAAAGAAGGGAAGGGCTCGCCAAAACAATCTCTCCTTGAACGACTCACACAACCATGTACAACCTGCGGTCAGCTTCAACCACCCTCTCACTCTCCTCCCATCGAATCCGACGAGCTCGATCCGGCAGCATCAACCACATCAAGCGATGAAGAAGCCGTCAGCAAACAGATAACTCTGACCTCCGAGGATGAGAACGTACCCACAAGCCACCAAGAAACCAAGCCCCAGCCGGCCACTCGAATTCGAGGTGGCTGCAGCGGAAGTGACGACGGCGGGAACTGGGAGCTCTGCGAAAAGTTCGAAAGGGAGCTAGAACGAGATAGATTAGCAAAAGAAAGAGAGAGGGATTTGCGCCGGGATGCCCGAGTACGGTACCAAGCTATACGAGCGGCTCGAAAGAGGTGGATGGAAGCGAAGAAGAGGGGGGGGAAAGAGGAAGAGGTTCCCCAGCCCTCGGAGACCCTGAGTGTTATAGGGGCAAATGAGCCGTCAGGAGAACAAACAGACGAAGATAACGACTTACCGAACACAGTATGGGAGGAAGAGCCAATCACAGGCAACCTCAACCAACTCCAAGTCCAGAACCGCCGGCGATCAGATCTACCTCGAGCAACTAAAACCCAAATAAGCTTTATAGGTGGGAATAAAAATGAAAACCACGCGATCATTGACAGGCAACGTGCGTCGGTCATTAACGTTCCCGAACATACTTCCTCCGTGCGGAGCCCCACCAATTCCAAATCGGGATGCGGAGAATCCCAATTTGGAACAGGTACGATGGCGTTGAATAAAGTGCCATTAGAAATACCAGGAGATTCAGAAAATAGTTTTCCGAGTCGAGATAACGACTCATGTGCCTCTTGCATAGTCATCCTAAATAAGAATGAGCACGAGGACCGACGAACGGAAAATATAGTCATTCCTATCACCCACAATCCCCCTAGTTCCAAAAGGGGACGAATAACGACAGAGTTGACCAATGAAAACTCCCAGATAATCAAGAAGGCCAAGACAGAGTCTTCAGCCGGTAGAGATAGGCAGGATGTTAGGCCGCACAGAGTGAAAGTAAGAGAAGGAATCGCCGCGCTCTTCGATGCTCGGCGAACGTACGTGCCCACTAGCCTAGGATTCACACTCGAAGATAAGCCCCTAACAGATACAGTCAAGACTTATAATTTAAGAGTAAAGGACTCACCAACGTTAGAATTCCCCAGTTCCGACAGAGGAAATCTGACCCATCCCCACTCGGCATCGTCTCTTACCAACGTGGCTATGGACGACTCCCTTTCAGTATCTTCACGACAACAGCTTACCTTCGAGGACACCGAGTTCTATGCTAACTTCTCGGCCGACTATGACCACCTAGTCGAATGCATCGGCAAGAGTGTTCCCTTGGGCCCTGGAGGTCTCGAAAGTCTTCGCTCTTTCATTCAAACACTTAGCGTCGAACCTTCAACTACATACAGCGTGAGCGGTCGTGCTCACCTACTTCAACCTCCCGACGACGCCCAGCATCTGGTAGCTATGATCGCCCCCGACTCCACTATGGTCCGTCGACATGAGGGAAGTAATGAGGAGGTAAACGTGTCCCGTGGTCTGGCCCTCATCACGTTCATTCGAGACTCCTTTATCGAGAAATGGGATGGCGTTCGAATCTCAGAGCAAGCAAACACGAAGAACAGCCCAGAGTCCTCCGAACAAGCCAATACCGAAATTCGAGATCGGGAGCGGACTGTGAGCTCATCCTTTCTTCTACAGTTGCCAAATCGGGATGCTGAGCATGCCGGCGGTGATCAACAGGCAGTTGAAGTATTATTGGCGCTTGCTCACGCACAGGTTAACTCTACTATCGACCGACCCTCTCGTTCCCCTTCTCTCGCTTCGGCAAGAGAAGGGGAACCTGCAACCGCTCCCTTATCTTCTCCCCGGCTACCTTTACTTGCGCCAAGACCCTTTTTACCTAGTCAGTCCTCTGCTCTTCGTCATGCGGCCACACTTGAAGATATCCGCAAAGACCACAACAGCTCCACGGTTAGAGCTAGTCCTGTGGTTCGAGTCGCTTCACCCTGCGGTCCTGGGCCTTATGAAAAGCTCATCTGGGTAACGCATGATGGCGAGGTATCAGTAACCCAGACCCCGTCACCTCCCCCTACGGCCTCTAGCCCGATCGCCTCGGTCTCCACTTCGGCCCATGTCTACCACATAGCTGAAGCACCACCCAACCTGGAAACCACCATAGACCCTCGTCAGCTTCATCCTGGATTTCAAACCTTCAAGAAACAAGCAATATCGCCTTCTACACGACGTCCGACACCGTATCCAACATCAACGCAACGTCGGGAACATGCTCTGGGAGGGAATGGGACCAGCCTGCGGGCTATGGAGGTTCAGGGTATGCACGATTTAGCACATCTCTTTACTACCCGACTGAAGCTTGTAACCTCAGCGTACTCTCCCGCCTCCCCTACTCAGACATCATACTCTCTCGGATCACTCGACACACTCATATCTGAAGATACCGAACGAGAGGAAAGTGAGTTCAGCGAGGACTCCTTTGCTCCCATTCTCGGCGCATTTCCACCCGTTCCCAGCAACTCTCCTACTGAGGTATGGCTATCCCCCAACCCGGTGTATCAGTTCACCCTAGCTGACATGCTTCGGTTTCAGCAGGATGCTCAAACCGGCATCATGCCTCCACGGTTCAACGACGAGGACTCTCGCCTTCGCGCCTCCACTCTAGCGAACGCTTCAGAAGCCTTGCCTCAGGCCTATATGGACAATTTAGGAGATAGCCTCTTGCTAGGGTATCCCTCAACATCATCGATTCCGCCAACTCCACCTTCCTTGCCTATGGGAACTTTCCATCGACATGATACGTCGCCGGTCCCATCCACGATTAGCTCGTGGATGGATGACATCGATCCATACGACGAACCGATGCGGATCGATAATTCCTATGCTGCCCAGTTCAACCCTATGATAATCCATCGACGTTTCAAAGACCACATAGCCTATGACCCCGAAGTTGATAAGGATCCCCTCCTCAACTGTCGACAGATCGCAGCAAAGTCTCTCAAGACGGCCGAAGACCATGTCCGGCTGTATCAGAGACGCGACTGGGTCCAACGAGAAGTACTCAACCGTCCTCTTGTCTCTGATCCTCATGGGATGAACGCGTATATTGATGCTTTCGTCGTCCCTAACAACGACGACCCAAATGGCAACCCCTTCCTGTGGGGAGTCGAACGGTGCCACGCTCACCAATGTGTGCGTTGGCTTAATGGTCTCCCGACTCCTTCGCCTTACGACCTCATCATTCGGGACGACCTCATTTCCCTCCTCACTTATCGACTCGACGACCCTGGTGCAATCGAGTACGTCAACGCTCGACGCAATCGCGGCGACTTCGGACCTCCAGGAGGCTGGGCCCCCTTGCAGACTCGAATCGACCTCGAACTCGCCGACTACCACGGCGGATTCCTCCGTCTACGATAGAGGCGACTTCTACAAGAGAAGTCCCCTCTCGAAGTCAGAACGCAGCGCGTTCCTTCTTCCGGTTCCGTTTCATTTTTCTATTTTCTTCTTTTTCTTTTCGATTTCGATTTCTATTCCCATTTCTCAATGTTTCCCTTCCTACCCCCGGACGTTCCACTCCTCGGACATTATCTGCTAGCGGACGAGTGACACGGGAGGCTTCGGTAGCATCGTGTTGCACCGAGCTTGTACGATCACACTTTTATTTTACGAAAACTTATATTACGGCTTGATTTTCTTTTCTTTTAACTTTTCTTATCCTCGTTTCGACTCGCGACTCACTTTAACTTACAAAACCCATGCATAGTACTCTATGGACCGACTCTATTGCTATTTTCCTATCTTACTCGCCTCTAAACTGCTACCCTATCGATCTTTTCTAACTCTATCTTACAAAACCCCAAATATATTGTCTTTTCTTACTCTCCATATACCTCTAAGACGGCGCGAGCCTATGAGATTATAAGTTGAGACTTAGAAAGACAAAACAAAAACATAACATAACCCAAAACATACGAATTTCCTTATCGGGTGTCGCGGCCTTAGATAATATTTTCGATTATTTTCCTCTTTCCTTTTATGGTTTTACGATGTTTCGACTTTGACTCGATGTTCCGTTTTGACCTTGACTTGGTTTCTTTTGTTGTTTCAACATCTTTTATGTTTCGACTTATGTTCTTTTCTTTCCTCCATATGTTCCAAGCTCCCTTTCCACTCTCACCTCTTACCTTTTCCCAGTTCTCTTCTAGGTACATGAGGTTTCGTCTTTTCGTACCTACGATTGTACTTAGTACAGACTCGGAATACATGGGCGAATCGGAATGCCCCCGTTTACCTTAGGGTCCCCTGTGTGTGACCTACCTTTTCAACTCAACAAAACTCAACACACTTCGGACATTCAGCGGCGTGTCCACGTTCAAGCCTAGCCGCTACCTTTACGAACTTTTACGACCTCACGACTTCTTACCAGAAGTCAACGACATCTTACGACAACTTACGACCTTTAACAAACTCTCACAAACTCTTACGACCTTTGACGATCCCTTACGACTTTAACGACCTTAACGACCTTTGACGATCCCTTACGACTTTAACGACCTTAACGACCTTTGACGATCCCTTACGACTTTAACGACCTTAACGACCTTTGACGATTACCTATCCTGACTTACGATTAGTTGGACTTCAGTACACCTCTTGAGTAAGGTGTACCCCGTCCTTTCAACTCAGCCTTGCTGAAACTTGTGGAACCTGGATTAAAAGCCACAAGCGACTCCCACCACACTTGCGGAAACTGGATTAAAAGCCTCAAGTGATTCTCATAACTTTCGTGGAAACTGGATTACAAGCCCCGATTGTTCTTTACGATATTACAACATTCTATTGCGACTGTGATTCCCATAGTTGGATCCTTTCACGCACACCCCATACGATTATTCTCGACGACTTGGATCAGAGCTCCCAAGGACGGTCATTTACGATTACACAGATTCCAAGAAGGAATACTGATATTACGATTACTTTTGGACCCTGCTTGAGGAACCTGGATTACAAGCCCCAAGTACTTCCCACATTTTGAGCTGTCAAAGGACACCTCCATCAAGAATTTATTTTGCTCCAAGAGAGAGCCACGAAGATTACGAATTGCCATACAAGCCAGTCGGTATTGACGAATACTTAGGAAGTCCTTCTGGAAAGGACAGTCGCTATCTCAAGTGACCCCCAGACGTATATCACTCGGATATATAGCGCTGTATTGGCCCATCAAGTTTATTTTAGTACCACTCGGGTACCTACGACTTATCAACAAGTCTCAAGATCTGTTACGATTTACCAAGTTTTACTCACAATCACTTACAATTTGCACCTTACAAGAAGAGTGCCACTATGAGTTTACGTCCTGCTGCTACAACTTTCATTCGGAAAGTTTCTAAGTGGAAGACTAAAGCCACAAGCTGGGTTCGAACCCATAAGCTGTCTGCTTTAGTATCAGAGGAGCCTTACAAGAAGCTTCCTGATCCCCCGGATATCCCACAACTTATTGAGGAAGATCCTAGTGATCCCTTAAGTTGCATTTATGCTCAGTTAGAACAAGACGATGAGTTTGTTTATGAAATGAGTGGAGAGGTATTCACTGCCTACAAACGTGTAGACCAGAAAGTAAAGCCTATCCCTGGAGTATTTCCTGAAGCAGCTCGAGTCATACGACAATTCCCTGAAGACCCATTGGCTTCATTGCCAATGCTATCACCTCAACCTCCTGTTTTCCAACCGAATGGACGACTCACTACCGAACGATTAGATGAAATGAACATCAACCCCAAAGGATTCTTACTCCCAGAAGAGGAGAAGCTATTCAAGCACATCCTACAGCTCAATCAACACACACTTGTGTTTGAAGAAGAACACCGAGGTTCTTTACGAGATGACTATTTCACTCCTTATATCATTCCCACAGTTCCACACATACCTTGGGCTTTCTCTAACATTCCTATACCACCTGGTATCAAGTCACAAGTTGTTGAGATCCTCAAAAGCAAGGTAGACGTAGGCGTCTATGAGCCTAGTCAATCATCTTACCGTTCAAGATGGTTTTGTGTTTTGAAGAAGAACGGAAAGCTACGATTAGTCCATGATTTGCAACCACTGAATGGAGTCACCATTCGTGATGCTGGACTACCCCCCATCCTCGACTCCTTTGTAGAACCATTTGCAGGACGTCAGTGTTATACTGCCTTTGATTTACATTGGGGATTTGATGCACGCAAGATCCACACCTCAAGCAGGGACATGACCGCATTCATGACTCCCTTAGGTTTATTACGACTCACATCCCTTCCTATGGGATTCACTAATTCCCCTGCCGAATTCCAAGCATGTATGGCCTTTATCCTGAAAGATGAAATGCCACACATTGCAGATATCTTTATCGACGACTTACCTATCAAAGGACCTCTCACTTGCTACCCTGATGAAAATGGAAACCCTGAAGTACTCAGAGATAACCCAGGCATCCGCCGGTTTATCTGGGAACATGCCTTAGATGTTCATCGTATTATGCACCGCATAGGACATGCAGGTGGAACTTTCTCTCCCTCAAAAGCACAGATTGCTAAGAGAGAAGTCATTATACTTGGACATAAATGTACACCTGAAGGCCGAATCCCTGACCCACTCACCATTGACAAAGTCAAGAACTGGCCTGCCCTAAAGACTCCTAAGAATGTTCGTGAATTTCTTGGACTCTGCGGTACAGCTCGTATTTGGATCAAGGACTATTCATCCAGAGCAAGACCCCTTACTGAACTCATCCGTCAAGGTGCAACCTTTGATTGGGATGAGAGAAGACAAGCCGCCTTTGAAGATTTGAAGGAAGCTATCACCACTGCCCCTGTTTTATTACCTATCGACTATGCCTCTGAAAGACCTATTGTCCTATCTGTTGATTCAAGTTACATCGCAGTTGGTTTCATCTTATCACAAAAAGATGAACAAGGACGAAAGAGACCTGCTCGATATGGTTCCATTCCCATGAATGAGAGAGAAGCTCGTTACTCTCAACCCAAGTTAGAACTCTATGGTCTTTTCCGAGCCCTTCGAGCTTTCCGATTATATCTTGTTGGTGTTAAGAAACTTGAAGTAGAAGTTGATGCCAAGTATATTCGTGGAATGCTCAAAGAACCTGACCTACAACCCAATGCCTCTATCAATCGCTGGATTCAAGGAATCCTATTGTTTGACTTTGAATTGATACACGTACCCGCTGAACGACACCAAGGACCTGATGCACTATCCAGACGAGAGCTAGGAGAAGGAGAAGTCATAGAAGAAGAAGATGACTCCTGGCTCGATGAGATAGTTTTGTTCACAAGTGAACCCCACGAAGCGCTCGATGACTCACACATTCCTTACAACCCTTTACAACTCATTCCTGTTTACCTGGCTTCCGAATCCCCTCAAGATGCAATTCTCCAAGCCATTAACCGATTCTTACTCACTGGACGACTCCCTGCCCATCTCGATGCTCAAACTAGACGGCGATTCCTAGTACGATCCAACCGATTCTTTCTCAAAGATGGAAAGATGTTCCGAACCAACGGAATCAAACCCCCACTCAAGGCAATTCTCTCAAACACCACTCGACTCAGTATTCTGAAAGGTGCCCATGAACAGTTAGGACACCGAGGAGAACAAGCTGTTATGCACACACTCAAAGAAAGATTCTATTGGCCTAATATGTGGAACGATGTCCACCACCACGTACGATCATGTCATGAATGTCAAGTCCGCAGCACTCGAAAGGTTGAAGTCCCTCTCACACCATCATTCCCAGCAACTATCTTTGTCAAATGCTATGTCGATATTATGTTCATGGACAAAGGCATGGGATTCAAGTACATTGTTGCAGCCAGAGATGACTTATCTCGGGCAGCTGAAGGACGAGCCCTACGAAACACCAAAGCTAAGACTCTTGCACAATTCTTTTGGGAAGAAATCATCTGCCGTTATGGTGCTGTTGGTGAAATTGTCACTGACAATGGCACTGAAGTACTGGAAGCTTTTGAAGAACTCGTACGCCGCTATGGAATCCCTCACATCAAGATCTCACCTTACAACTCGAAAGCCAATGGAGTTGTAGAACGAGGACATTTCACTATCCGAGAGAGCATTATGAAAGCTTGCAGAGAAAACCCTACCAAATGGCCTGAATATGTCCACTATGCATTCTTTGCTGACAAAGTTACTATCAGCCGATCTACTGGATTCTCCCCTTACTTCTTGTTATATGGTGTTGAACCAGCATTACCTCTCGACTTAGCTGAAGCAACTTTCCTTGTTGAAGGATTTCACTCAGGAATGTCTACATCCGATCTACTCGCTCTTCGCATTCGTCAACTCCAAAAGAAACAAGAAGACATCGATAAAGCAGCTCACACTCTTGCTCAGACTCGTGTTCGATCCAAAGAACAGTTTGAAAAGAGATTCAAGCACCGAATGTTTACCAATTCTCACAAAGAAGGTGATCTAGTGTTAGTCCGTAACACCACCATTGAGAAGTCTCTCAACCGCAAATGCAAGCCTCGATACTTAGGACCCTATGAAGTTGTTAAACGCACTCAAGGAGGTGCATACATCTTAAAAGAACTAGATGGAGCTGTCTGGAGACAGAAGGTTGCAGCCTTTCGAATCCTTCCCTATGTCAGCCGAAGTGACACAAGATTTCAAGAATTATTCCCCTCAACCTCAGGAAGCAACATTCAAGAGATTGGACCTGACGATGAAGATTATGGATCTGATTGAGATCCTTGTCAACCACATTCAACCTTGAATATGTATCATCTCACAATCGGTATTCTCACAACTCGGACAACTCTTTCTTTTCTCTGTCTAAGGTTCCAAGACCCTTAGAGCACAACTGAGGGCAGTTGTATTTTCAAGTGACCCCCAGATGTCCTGCGCGAAACAAGTTTCACCCAGAATCATGAAGAAAACAGACAATTATGCACTATTTCTTACCTTTTACTTTCATTTTATATATCTTACTTTGATACGTTTACTTACGATAAGAATCTTTTCTATGCTACAGAACTATAAATAAATAAATAACTAAGTAGAACCTACCGGAACCTTCTACCAAAGTGATAGAACTTTGCGGAACCTTCCATTTCCTTCTCACTCTTTCTATTCATTTCCGTTTCTTTCTATCGTTTTCCAAGACATTCTTTTGACTGCTTAGTAATAGACATTCTCACACTTTCCGCCACTTTCTGGAGACTTCCGAGGCTCCTGATTGGCTGCTCAAAAGTGGGCATTTTAGTATATATAGAGGTCCGAATCCTGCATGTACTTTAGCTACTTTGCTCCCCTTGAACAGTTCAAGTGGTATTCAAGACAAGTTTTCCCCACAAGTTATAAGTTTAGGACCTAAGTTGGTCCCTCTTCAAGTTATATTCAGTATTATTGGACTTTCGACAAGTTCATCATCAGAGCATAGCTGCTCATCGTCATCAGTACCCCTATCTCGTCGAAGACATTACAATCGAACTCGAGTGTACTTCAAACCCCTCAAATCAAACGAACAACAGGGATAGTCGACGTAACGTCTCGTCCACAATTCTCTGTAGGAAGGACTGTTCTATTCTAAGGTTTACATCTTAAACTTTTAGAGTATTCATCTTTTCCCACGACAACGTCGGGATGAGTGCGAAGATTTTCTTTTTTTGCCCGCTCTAGATATTCTTTCACGTGAGCCCAGAATAGAACCTTCTCCGCATTGGTGGCAGGCGTTACAGTAGGATCATAACCTCGTTGAACACGAGATAAGGCAGAATACCGTGCAAAGAATTGGTCCAGAAGTTGAGGGTCTCTTTGATATTCAATGAGATCCGACACGACAATGCACGAGGGGTCAAAGCGATAGAGACGAGCATAGGAGCCAAACATGTCGACAGCAAAGACAAAGAGCCGGTGTTGACAGTCCATCAGTTGAGCAGCGTACGTGAACATTCGACCACGCATCTGAAAAGCCTGTTCGCAGGAGTCGTCAAGAATTCGGTCGTTAACGGAGGCCTCGTAGTAGCAGTCGAAATCTTCATCTGGTCGCCACTCGATGAAGAAATCCATGAGAGGCCAATCGCATACCGAATTCCGCCTAGCACTCTGTGCGTAGACCGTGATACCAGGTTGTAGCTTATATCCAGAGCTCGTGTTGTTCTTGGCTTCGGTAGACAGAGGGATGAGTTCAAAGCTGGGACAAAGATTCCGATCGCCCATGGATTTTGACTATCCATGCACCTTTCTCAGTATCTAATTTACAATATATACCTACAACACCTCGAAAGCGTATTGCAAATCCCCGTACAACTTGCACGGGCTGTTTTGCAAATCACATTGGGCGGCTGGTGGTCCGGTTCTCTACAGATCCAGCTCTCGGCAATAGCACTCGGTCAGTTCGGTTTGCTCTCTAACGCTCCGCCCGCTCCTCCCAATTCAGTACTCGCTTCAATATGTGTCACTTCTCACTCGGTGGTTGGTATCCTGCTCAATTATGGTAATATCCTCAGATGACATGAGCGGCATCCTTTATAAGGCAATAGCTTCGACGTTGTGGGTGCACTCAGGGCGTCTCATTTGAAATACTTGTACCTTGTGGATCCATATTGAATCCCTGATTCTGGTATTGAAACTCAGCAAAGTGACGTGTCAACCGTAAATCATCATAGCATTACACAAAAGCAGTTATTCAGAAAGTAGAAAATGACGCAGTGGAGCTATTTCCTCTTTTTCGGAGGATGTGTAGAGACAGAATCGTTCTCGCGAGCCCGTTTCTTCCCCTTGTGCTGCGCAGAACCCATTTGGGACATTACC
The DNA here is from genome assembly GCA_038087015.1 of Cerrena zonata. NCBI lineage: Eukaryota > Fungi > Basidiomycota > Agaricomycetes > Polyporales > Cerrenaceae > Cerrena > Cerrena zonata. Next base: position 914,264 of record JASBNA010000011.1, read on the forward strand.
CATGCTACGTCGTTGGTGGCCCTGCACCATGACTCGTCTTCAGCAGGATCTGGTAAGGTACCCGCCCACCAGCCAAGTGACAAAAGCACCATGAGCATGCCATTCTTTCCGGGGCGAGCAAGAACGTCCCACTCGCCGAGAGGTTGACGTTTGAGTGTCCGCCTTCCGTGGTTGCGCCATGAAGGTTGGATAGCAGACCACCACGTCCACCACTTGTTCCCGTAGCTCTTGACATCGTCGATGGTGGGTGTCTTCGAAAATTCGCGCCGAAGGTGTTGAATCCAATAGCCTATCTGCGTCGGTCGTAGAGAAGCCGGTAATCCACGAGACGAAGTCTCGAAGGAATATCCACGTTCGACGGTAGTCCACCACTGGACCGCCGCTTTAAAGTCACCGTCGAGCCCGAGGCCGATCAAGTAATCAAAAGCAATCTTGATCCATTGCGGCCAGCTATTCTTGTTGACTTGTGGAGGCTGCGGAACTGAAATATATGGAGGCATGGCTGGTGGAGATGGTGAGGTGGAGGAATTGGTCTTCGGGATGGGTTGGTGGTTAGCAGTAGGTAGGTTCTTCTTCCTTTGCGACCTGGTGACCTTTACAGTCGGTTCCTCTTCTTCTTCTTCGTCTTCGTCGTCATCGCTGTCTTCGTCGTCTTCATCTTGCTCGTCCTGATCATCGTCTTCGCCGTCGTGGTCCTCATCTTCATCATCATGGTCCTTGTCTTCATCTTCATCGTCCTCCTCAATCCTTGCCTTTCCTCGACGAGTGACCCTGACTGGCTTCCCCTTCCCCTTCTTCCTGCTACTACCAGAGCTACCTGCACCCCACAAGCTTGACAAAAGCGATCTTCTCAGCCCGGCCTGAGTCATGAGAACCCTATTCCGAGCCTTGTTACTCTCTCGCTCAAGATCCGTAGGCTGTAACCGTGCAAGACTGGCAACCTCGCGCTCCAAATCCTCAGGGTCTAACGCGCGAAGCTCTTCACCGATGTTTAGAGTTTCCAAAGTAATTTTTGTGGGAGGTGGCAGGCGAGATGTAGTCGGCGATGCGGGGACGCCCAGAGACGGAGTATCAGACGGCGTGAGAGGTGTGGGAGATGGAGTACGAGATGGCGCAGGTGACGCCCCTGGAGTTGGACTGGGTGAGGGCACATAATCGTCGCCGGGTGGAGAGGGACTCCGGCGAGGATCTTCGTCATTACATCCCGGCTCGTCAGACTCCGGTGAATGATTGGCAGAGCGATCACCAGACCCCGAAGAACCAGCATTGGACAGTTCAGTCTCAGTGGAGACATGAGAAGTAGGGAGGTTGGCGTTTACAATAAAGGACGAGAATTTTGCTGTGGCTTGACGGAATCCAGCTTCGTCGTAATCGGACCATATTAGGTTGTCTGGACCCGCCGTGCCACAATGAATGCCTCGTAAGAAAAACTTTCGTGTATCGCCTTCGGGAGGACGGCCAATAAAGACACTGATACAGGTCCCAGTTTGCTCAGCAATGAGCTCGATTAGCGGTAAGACAACCTCTGCAATGTTATCCCTTGCACTGGAGGATGTAAATACAATATAAGTTGCACGGATAGGACTAGTACTCACGCTTGCTGCGACTCTACGGTCGGTACCTCATGATGCTGGGCTAGTTCCCATGCCTCTGTCTCCTCCTTGTGTACCCGCTTGGCTTCAACAGCGCATTCAGTTCGAACAGGGGTTTTTTCTTTTTCGAACCAATCGCGAGCAAGTTTCATCCTTTTATGGAAGTTTTCACGGCTGTTGTCATCAGGGTTCTCGCGGGCAATGAATTTGTTGATAGCTTCTTTCTGCCTCTTGAAATAAACCTGCCAGGCAGGTAGCAGCTTGGGGGCGCTGCCAGTGATGCGGTGGCTGTGTTTGAGAAGGATTTCCGTCCACGCATTCTTGTAGGAACATTTCTTGCTGTAGGTACGGTAACGGAACCAGCGTTTTATTTTCTAGCAGAGTTTATTTAAGTACAAGAATTCGGACGAGGTAGATCATGAAAAAACATACATCTTCTGTCGATTGTATTATCACTGCACGTTGAGCTAGCTCATCCGAGGACAGGCCTTCAATCGTGTCCTGTGCTAAGTCATCGACTGGGGGCTCCTGGTCGAGAGGAATTGTCCAAGGAAAACGTAGCCAGTAGCCGGCGAGTGCCTCGGCCCAAAAGTCGGTGAATGAAACTTTGTCTCCAGCCAATTCATAAGCAGGGAGTAGTGAGGTGAGGTATGTGAGTCAGGAACCTTGAAAGCCGCCCTTGTTGCCACGCTTTTTGGGAGGAGCCTTATTCCTTGCAGCGGAGTAACTGGTGCTGGAGGATGCTTTGGATTTTCGTGCAGACTTCGCCTTTGCTATGATGGGGGCGTGGGGTAAGCACACGGACAGATTGGTCAGAACACCTTGGGAGGACGGGCTAAGCGTTAATTGTGTTTTGTTTGGATCGGGCTGGAGTGGGGCACTTCGATTACGTCCATGGCGAGGGCAACAGTATATAAACCCCCTCAGGTCGTCGCTCTCTCCTTCATTCCAACCACCATGAACACTCGCAACCAGCCTCCTGATGATAACCCTCCTCCTGGGCGTACGCCCAACTTCTATGACCCCACTCATGCTGAGGAGGTCCGTGGCCTAACTCTTGACGACTTACCCGCGGGAGCCGATCGCTTCCTGGAGCCCCATGATGCGCCTCTCGGTGGCAGCGAGGGTAACGTCTACGTCGTTTGGAGGGGCCGTGCTCCAGGCCTCTATTACCGATGGTGAGTGTCCGATTTCAGAGGTAGTATTCATCTGTAACCTTGTTAATATAGGGAGAATACTGCCCCTCAAGTGCTGGGCTATTCCAATGCTCACCATCGACGCTTTTCCAACATTACTAACGCTCGTATCGCGTACTATCTCCTCCATCCCGAACGCTTGCGTGGCCAAGCGAATCCTCGTCAAGCTCGGCAGGATACTGCCCGTGACGTCAACGAAGGTAACCATGAGCGTGCTAGCATCGGCAGAGGTAGTGAGTCACGGAGTACGACAGTTTCTCGAGATGCTTCCCCTCACTCATCAGACGAATACTGGGCAGCCTCTGATGATGTTACATCAGAAGATTTCGTTGAAGTAGATCGTCGTCTAGCCAGTCTCCGCATTAGTACTGGTCCTGTACCTACATCTACCGCTGTATCGTCTCCCTCCTCAGTGACCTTGAGTAGCCCGCCCGAGCGTCGTCGGGGAACCCCTTCCGGTTCTCGTCCGTCCAATAATGCCGAAGCTGGTCCATCCAGTCACCGACAGGCACCGGAACGTCGGGTTTGGTACTTTGAGGGAGATGAGCAGGAATGCCCTACCGATCGCGACTGGTATGAGGATAAGTGGTTTGTCGTTATTGTCGGCCTGGTCCCTGGTGTTTATCGACACATGTACGTATTCAGATGTGATAGGTGCAGTTGGTTCGGAACTAATCCTGTTGATCTAGCAATACTGCACGCATTGCGTCGGGCTTATTGCCTGACACCGTCATCTGCACTGCCTCCTGCGAGGAGGAAGCTAATTCCATGTTTGTGTCAGAATACATGAGGCAGCGCGTCCGCCGTCTTCGCGAGGAGTAGTTAGTTGTATGTCATGTAGTGTTCCAATGAATGATATTACCTTGTCTTCGATTTCGTAATACGTGGGCAGTGTGTTAGCTATCACGCGGACGTTTGGGCTAGTGCATGAAAGTGATAGACTGTCGCAGTCTCCTAAGAATGTTTGAGTTGGTTATTGCACTATTGTAGAATGTAGTGTAAGACACGGAAATTGTATGTAGAATGAGAAAGGCTTCACGTTGAGGAAATTATTGTGTATACAGAACAGATAACATTCTGGATGTCTTAAAACTGAGAGAGAACACAGAGAGATGCGAGAACAACTCAGGATCGATTGAGGTGCAAAGTGCCGAAAAGTGTGGGTGAGCGAGTGAGAGAGTTTGTGAAAACGTGCATCAAGAGTCACCCACAGTTCCCATCACGATGTTCAACTCTTTATCTTTATCTTCTCATCGTAGCTTTTCGAGGGAAACATCCCCCCACTACTCGACGGCTGAAGACATGTTCTACAGCCACCACTGTTTCCTCAAATCACCGTTAGCATCAAGCTCAAGGATTCTCGTTCGTTATGGCCTATCCCACTAAGTAACTAGGGTACGTATTTCCTTATTGTTTCCCTGAACCATACAAACGTGCTCAGAGTGAGTAACAGTCAAGTCTCAAACTGTGGAACTGCATGTTGTGCTCGTGAGCTAGGGTTTTCTAACGACAGGCATGGGTTGAGACGGATTCAATGTATCGAGTGCAGTGGCGTGTTGTTTTATGTTATGTACGTCGACCTCGTACATTCACTCTTTCATTCTTATTCCCTCCACTGACCTTAGCAAATAGCAACTTATTCTGTTCAAATCTGCATGGTAGACATACAGTGAACCGTTACGCTGTGTATAGGCCAATCGTTCATAATCGCAACCGCGCGCCACAAGCAATGATCGCCTGAACCACTTTTCAGATTCCTTCACCTCTACATCTACCATATGCATCCACTACACTCTCCCTTATACGAAAACCTCACAGCTCAGTTAGTTCATCTCCTCTATTTGCAATGTCGTCTTTGATTATTGCTACTAACATTGGATCTTGTTCACTAGGCAAATCTCCCTTCCCTCACGATACAGATACATCACACTTTCTGAATGTGCTCCACGAATAGCCATTCAAATAGCTTCCCAAAGCTTGATTCGCAGAGTAAACCAATATCTGCATTTTCTTGATTTCGAAAATATGCCAAATTAGGTATGTTTCCGAAATTTCCGAATTTGGTATATTCTGTCAGCAATGTCCCCCCCCCCTCGCCGCTCCTCTTGGTCGCTTCCGTACCCCTCTTCCCACTCATACAGCATGAAGAGAAAGGCCACTGCTCAGGAAATCGAATTTTCTCTCTCGGACCTCGAAGATAACCCGTCAGCGGCAACCTCTGTCGTTGTGGAGAAGTTTTCTGCAGATCGTCGTCGTATTCTTCAAGACCAGCAAGACGAAATCCGTGTCACGTCGAGATCGACTTCAGAGGTCTGCCCCGACGTTGTCTACCATGACCTGTCGCACTTGGAGCCTGGTTTAATCGGAAACTCGACTCGCCCATGCAACAAACAACGCGCACGAAGAGTGCTCCTTTCTGTACGTGACTCTATCTCTTCTCCCCGACGTGTCTTAATCTTTTTTTGCATCAGGACGAGCCTATGAAGGACTGGCTGCCACATCAGCAGGAGTATCTTGATGATCTCTTCTGGCATGAAGGCAGGGCGGGCGCGTCGTCATCGTGTCCAACTTGTGCGACTCAAGAATCATCGAAGCCAGCGAAGTACAGTTGCAAGGACTGCTCAACGCCGCGGATGTTTTGTCATACGTGTGTTGTGCATAAACACGTAGAGAATCCTTTTCATCGCATTCGAGTATGTATTTTCATGTCGAGCATTGCTGTGGCTAATATTTTGTAAGGAATGGGATGGTACATGCTGGGTCCCTATTACACTTCAAGCTCTTGGGTTGCGTATTCAGCTTGGACACCCGACCTTTGAGACGTGCTCACGCCCCTTACGAGGCCACTCCCAAATGGCTATCGTCCACACAACTGGAATCCATGCCATCAACATCGACTACTGTGGTTGCAAGCACAATGTGGGCTCTCGACGTCAACAACTACTACGTGCAAAACTCTATCCTGCCACCGTACGAAAGCCTAAGACATGCATAACGTTTGTCGCCCTAGAGACCGTCCATATCCAGAACGTGCAGTCGAAGTGTGGTATCTATGACCTATACACCAGCCTCGAACGTCTCTCAGATAATACAGGGCTTTTACCCGTTCGCGTGAGTTACTTTCCTATAGTGTAGTATCTTTCACTCCTGCTAATAATCCTCATAACACCTAGCGATGTTATAGGGCCTTTTTCCGGTGCTTGTGCCAGTGGAAATACCTCAAGATGCTCAAACGTGCCGGGAGAGGTCATGACCCTGATGGTATTAGTGCAACGAAGCAGGGTGAACTCGCCGTTGATTGCCCCGCGTGTCCTCATCCCGGTATAAATATACCGGAGGATTTGAGCTCCGTGCCCCAGGAAGATCGGTTAGTACTAATCGATGTCTGTATGTGACATATCTAATAACTGTTACAGATGGTTACACACTCTATACACCTCGATTGACGCATGTTTTCGAGTCAAACGATACGACGTCTCTAATGAAGAGAAGGATCCCATCTTGGACGATGGGTTATCTTACTTCGTAAAGAACGAGCCCTATCAAAACGAGCTAGCAAAGCATGGTGCACAGAATGAGGTAAGTTAAAGCAATATCAAGTCATTGTGTAACTCACCGATGTGCTCTGTAGATATGTAGTTGTACTGGCCTCGCGGCTCTTGATCACGCCAACACGAAGTTCTCGAAGGGTTATGCATCGACGGGGATTGGAGCATGTGTGTGCTCCCGTCATGAATTTCTGTTGAAGAATGGAGTCGGGCATCTTCAGAAGGGGGAAAAGTAAGTCGGCAACTACGATCAGAGATGTCTTGTGCTGACAGCCATTCTAGATATGTTAATATGGACCTCATATTCTGCTCTGCCATGCATCATCATCCGGATGTCGAGAAACTTAATTCGTATGATATCACTTGTCAGTGGATCATCTATCTTATCGACCGGATCGCGAGCTATCCGGAAGAATATCAAGTCAATCTACCGGAAACGTCTCTACTGCGTTGGGCTATCGGGAAACTCCATTGGTATTCACACAAACAAGAGGGCCACTCGCGTTTTTCCCTGAACTGGATACCTGGCGTCGGCCGTTCCGATGGCGAAGGCATCGAGCGTCGTTGGTGGGACATTCAGCCTATTGCAAGTAGTGTGAAGATGATGGGGCCCGGAGCTCATCAGGGGTTCCTGAATGACCACTGGGGGTATGCTAACTGGCGTAAATTGGTGTTACTGAGTAATTCACACCGTATATCTATCTTTCCCCATGCTGACTTTGAATTTAGTATGCTCCCTCTGTCGCAAGTACATTCGTGCTACCAAATCTGTGGCTGATCAAGAAACCAATTTCCTTTCTCTCTCGCAGGGTATTAGTTGCGCTACCCAGGATGAATGGACTCATCAGGTCGAGGAGTGGGAGAAGGACCTCACCTTGCCAGATCCGTATTACGTGAAACGGCAAGGTACGATATAGTATTGTCAATATTTACACTCGAGAGCTAATTCTTTTGTATTGTCAGGTCTTACAGAAGTCGAAATACGACATCAGCTCACCCAAGAGGAGGAACAGTCGGTTAAGGAAGGGAAAACGGCCATGGTCCATGATGTTTCGGCCGTCTCGATGCTGATGATTGGTCTGGATCTGGAGGAACAACAGTGAGTGCATCTGTGCGGCGTATTGTTTGTCGAACAGGAATTGAATGATGTCCAGGACTCGATTACAACGCAATGCACGAGGTACCGCGGAACAAACGAAGATATTCGAGCAACGCACCGCTCTACATCGACGTATCACAAAGTTCCGCGATATACAAGTGCTCTACATGCCTATTGTGAGCCGGAAAATTGCATCCGATCCCGCTTCAACGCGCGCCCCTCAACACATTGACACAACCCCTCTTTATCTTCCGTCCTCGTTATCTCTCTCGGACCGCGATATTGGGTGCAAGATAGGACTTGCAGATGCCGAACTTCGATTACGTCGAGCGCAGTGTCAAGACTCCCTGGAGGAACTTCGCACTATGATTCATGTCCGTATGCGGATGTATCAATACAAACGCTACGAGGTTCGCCACGTCGGTGCCAATACACGCTGTAATGAGCTCATCAAGAGGCATGAGGCTCGTCTTCATCAAATGGCAAACAAGTACCGACGAGCACGAAAGGCTATTGTCTCACTTGTGGGACATGGTGATTGGGAACTGGAGCTACGGGATCTGAAAGCGGAAGATCTTCGTGGTCTCGAAGACGATGATCCCGAGACAGTAGCAAGGAAGCAGGAGCAGAGGCGGAAGAGGCGGAAGAAGAACAATCAGCCTACGCCGGCGGAGGGTAACCGTCTACAGTCGTGGATCTGGCAGGGGGTGAGCGAGGGGGACACACAGTATAACAGTAGTAAGTATATTGTTTGTACTCAGCTATCGAATGACTACTAACATCATCCCTAGGCCTTCGAGTAGAATGGATTAAAGCACGTGCTAGGAAGCTTCGGTGGGAAGAGGAATTAAAACTCCTTCCTGAAGAAATCCGACGTACACTTCAGTTCTACGAATTCAGGGCAACGGAATGGGAACAGCGAAGTCATCGCCGCCAGGACTCAGTGTCTCCGGAAATCCTTGAGGGACTTGTAGGATATGCTCACCGACAGGCACGAGTAATGCGTGGTTTGGCTAGATCGGGGGCCGCTTTGTGGGAAAAGACCACTAACGCGTTGTCGAAACGCACACCTGGTACTACCGGACGAGATTCTTCCAGCGGTTCCAGTAAACGTGGCAAAGAACAAAGGTCCAATGCTCAATCTCCTGACGACAACGAGAACGCGGACGATGATGGAGATGACGATGATAATGACGACGACGATGACGATGACGACGATGACGACAACGATGAGGACACCATTGCCGGTGTTGGGAAAGAGGGGCGCAGCAATCTGGAAGATGCCTATGCGGCGTGGATTGAGACAGGATTTATAGAAGTAGAATAAGAGATCTTATAACTCTAATGTAATACAGCGTAGGTTAATACTGTAGTAATCCCTAAGTCCACTACACAGCCACAAACGAAGAAAGCATGATGATATTCTAAGTTGAAAGCACAGCCACGGAGCGTTCAGTACGGTATGTTCTAAGTTCGCAGCACAGCCACAAACGTTGAGTTGGCTACACAGCCACATGTTGAAGGTGGAAAAAGCAAAGCATGATTGGGAATCCGCAAGGTGAGTTTTGAGCCTACTAACTGTAAGGTAGATGTGGTGTATGTATTGTTAAGTCCTCACTACATAAACAAGGCTCTGGAAAGCCGCAAGCAACGCCAGCAAGCAATGCCAGCAATACATGTTGAGGTTGAATATATTACTATATATGGGTGGGCTACCAATGCCGCAATGCTGAGGCTATTGCCCTATTTGGACGAGCAGCTGGCGCAGACTACGCACGTTGTGGTCGAATCCACTACCATAGTAGGATACTGAACTGAACTGACTGGCAAAGCACGTGCTCCAGCAAGCAAACTGCTGCCGTAGCCCGGCAGGAGCTGATCCAGCGGAAGACCGGGCCTTTAAGCACTCAACGCGATTTGCAAAACAGCCCGTGCAAGTTGTACGGGGATTTGCAATACGCTTTCGAGGTGTTGCAGACTTGTTTTGTAAATACTTCACAGACAAGGCTGATCCATGAGATGAAGGTCAGAGACTGGCATGCGAAGTAACGAGCTCGACTCACAAATGATTTGTACAGTTTCTTATTCGAAATTCGATCGTAGACGTGTTTCCGAGTCACTGGGTATAACCCAGTACTTTTACTCAGAAAAAAATGTGGGTAAATTTATGTAAAGATGTTTAAACTGTCACACACTTTATGTAATTAAAAAATGAAATAAGATTCAAACATTGTACTCAATCTTCTGAGCACCAAGACTGTTGAAAAACTCAAACATCATTTATGTCTTTTTCCCAACATCATAACCTGAATTAGAATCCCATTTTGTAATTTACAAAAGTGTATAAAAAACACATATTTCATTTTTGATTTATTTTTTGTCGCCTTAAAATTCTAGACAAAATTCAAACTCTTGTTTTATAATTTAGACAGTAAGATTTCTTCTAAAAAGTCAGAGTTTTCTTAGCACTTGTCAGGTCTAAAGATTCTAGACAATGTTTAAAACTTTGTGCAGTTTTTCATCACACAAAATTTTGATTCTTTAGCCCATTTTTTTGGAGTAAAATATGTCCCTAATTGCAGACTTTTTACAGAGATATTTGATTAAATCCATATAATATTTGTTCCTCAAAAGATTTCTACAAAAAGACAGCATTTGGTCACACAATTTCTGCAAGATTTTGCTTTGCAACTATTTTTGAGTTTTGTCTAACAAAAAATCCTTGACTGACTGACCAGCTGACCAACTGACTGATAGACTGACAGTCAGTCAAGGATTTTTTGTTAGACAAAACTCAAAAATAGTTGCAAAGCAAAATCTTGCAGAAATTGTGTGACCAAATGCTGTCTTTTTGTAGAAATCTTTTGAGGAACAAATATTATATGGATTTAATCAAATATCTCTGTAAAAAGTCTGCAATTAGGGACATATTTTACTCCAAAAAAATGGGCTAAAGAATCAAAATTTTGTGTGATGAAAAACTGCACAAAGTTTTAAACATTGTCTAGAATCTTTAGACCTGACAAGTGCTAAGAAAACTCTGACTTTTTAGAAGAAATCTTACTGTCTAAATTATAAAACAAGAGTTTGAATTTTGTCTAGAATTTTAAGGCGACAAAAAATAAATCAAAAATGAAATATGTGTTTTTTATACACTTTTGTAAATTACAAAATGGGATTCTAATTCAGGTTATGATGTTGGGAAAAAGACATAAATGATGTTTGAGTTTTTCAACAGTCTTGGTGCTCAGAAGATTGAGTACAATGTTTAATCTTATTTCATTTTTTAATTACATAAAGTGTGTGACAGTTTAAACATCTTTACATAAATTTACCCACATTTTTTTCTGAGTAAAAGTACTGGGTTATACCCAGTGAGTTCTCGTGTTGTGATTGTGAACCTTTGGCAGGAACTTGTCGAGAAAGTGCTGGACTGGCATGGGGCCAATAGTAGAGCCGTGTGTTTGTCGCGCAACATCGCGAAGAGCAGTAGTGGTTGGTGAGCCAGAGGTAGAAGCGGGCATTGTAAACAAGGAGGATATGGAGAAGGAAAGCTAGCCTGAGTGTGCTTCGGATAGTATCAACAACGACTCGGTGAGTAGTGTTGCAATATGTGGTCACTTGGGCAATGGGAGATGTGCATGCGACTGTAGTTATTGTCAGATTAAGGTGAACTTTTATCGATACGAGTGGCCATTCTATATGACGAGTGCGGCAGCGACGAGTTAGGTTAACTTCAAGTTACTATGTAGCTGCATCCACACTGGCCCCAGTAGCCTAGATGTTTGTTCTCACGGCCAGGAATATATCCGCCCACAACCAACAACACTTACCGTAAGTATTTGGGTTTTCCGAACTTTTAAGTTTGCCTGATTACAATACTCCCATCTCGTCTTACTTCGGTCTAGAGAAGGCCACGAGCAAGGAACCATCATCTATAGTTCAGAGCTTGGGTTGGAGTTCGAACCAAGGGCCTAATGCGACAACGGGAAACGAATACTCAATTAATGAGGTACTATAGATACTTTTCTCTAATTCTACGCGTAAATAGTAATAATAATAATGATGACAATAGCAACAATGAGGCTCAGAGTTCATTTCCTAGTCCTTGGGCGTAATACACGATCGCAAGGGGGAGCCGGGACTTGGCGACGACGAGGTGCATGAACGACAGCACGCCGCTCCTTTGCCTCGATAGCAGGGCGTTTGAGCTGACGACCTCCATCTTCAGCATCATCTTCTGGCTCTGGGTTACCTCGTTTCCGTTTTTTACCAAGCCTCCCTTTCTCAGCTTGAGTGACTGAGTATGGGTCCTCTTCCGGATCACCCATATCTTCATCAGGTCTATCGACGTGATTCCGCAGCACCTGAGGAGCCGTCGTTTCCGGTCGGATGTCATGGACCTCTTGTCCAGTCCAGTCGATATCGGGGTCATTGAGGACATTGTCGAAATGGGAAGCTAGCGCGTAGATGTCGCTGCAAATTTTCGCTTCGAAATCTTGGAGAATTTTCTTGTTCTTCTCGTTTCCCCGAGCCAGCGAAGTCTTCCAATGACGATCCCAATGAAACTCGAGGTACGAATCGAAGAATTTTTGCAGCGGCTTGCATTCGAACTTGAACTCGGGCATTTGAAGGCAGCAGATCTTCCAATCACCTCCAATCGCCATATAATCCCCATCCTGGTCTGGTACTTGGCGGGCTTCGTCGAATACCTGCATACTAAATTTCCCTGTATACTTGAAGCGGTGGACGGCGAAGAAGAGCAGAGTCCACAGAAGAGATTCAAGGTCGTCGAAGATAGTATGATGTTTGGTCAAATCTCTTAATAAGAAGATAGACATGAATTGCCACGTCCCCTGTCGAAGTATAATATGTTATTTACTAAAACGTGTCTGAGAACATAGTTGACATACCGTTCGGCCACTCACGTCGGCATCCGTCCGCTTGGCGCAGTCCCAATCGTTGAGAACTCCCCATGGACCTTCACTATCACCGCGCCTCTCGGTCATCATAACGTTTCCCCTACTGATATCGCGATGGTACATGTTTCCTTTGTGAAATGCACCTGCGATTGCTGTCAGGTAGAGGAATTAGTGTCACGTACACCAAACCATGGAAAGAACCTCACCATTTAAGGCATCTCGTCCTACCAGCAACAGCTCCTTCGCATTCTCCACGTAGTCGAGAGGAATAAGGAGATTCGACACAATCCTATGGTGAATCATATGGTGAATCGTGTTAGTCAACCGTCTCCAGGACTTGCTGCTAGGGTCGGAGAGAAGGGTATCGTTCACCGTCTCTTGAACGGTGGACCCAACCAAGACATCTCCCGCACATCGAATGTCGGGAAGGTTCGGAACTCCCTTGTCTTTAAGATCATAGTAGATACTTGTCTCTGGCTCGTATGAACTTTGCCGCCAAGAGTCCTTAAGCCAGAATAGGTTCCCCTTCCTGTGGTCGGGTTGTTCAGATCTGAGGGTTATACCACGCCGAGCGTGAGGTGCTGTTAAGGCAGGTGTGACAATGAAACCACGAGTAAACCGGCCGCAAGGTAAAGCATTGGTTGGTATCGTGCTACATTTGCATGCTAGATACCAATCTGAATGGCCTTCCTGATCAGAGACCTTCATCTTTACTATATCGCCCTTAAGTGTATGGACGTCAGGATGAGTCCGAAGGTTCTCTCTTTTTGCGCGCTCTAGATATTCTTTCACACGAGATTGGAATAGAACCTTCTCCGCGTTAGTGGCAGGGACCACAGTGGGGTCATAACCTCGTTGAATGCGAGACAAAACAGAGTAGCGCGCAAAGAATTGGTCTAGCAGCCAAGGGTCCTTTCGATATTCGATGAGATCAGAGACGACGATGCACGAGGGGTCAAAGCGATAGAGACGAGCGAAGGAGCCAAACATGTCGATAGCAAAGACAAAGAGTCGGTGTTGGCAGTCCATCAGTTGAGCAGCGTATGTGAACATCCGGCCACGCATCTCAAAAGCCTGGTCGCAGGAGTCATCAAGGATTTCGTCATTGTCATAGTCCTCGTAGTAACAATCGAAGTGCTCGTTTTGTCGCCACTCGATGAAGAAATCCATAAGGGGCCAATCGCATACCGAGTTACGTGGAGCTCCCCGAGAGTAGACCGCGATTCCAGGACGTAGGTTATGTTCAGAGCTCGTGCAGTTGTTCGCCTCAGTAGGCAGAAGAGCGAGTTCAAAGCCCGGACAAAGATTCTGATCACCCATGGTCTTGGACTATCCGGGGGATGAAGGTCAGAGACCGGCGTGCGATTCAACGAACTCGACTCACAAACGACTTGTATAGTTTCTTATTCGGAATGCGGTCGTAGACGTGCTTCCGAGTTCTCGTATTGTGACTATGAACCTTTGGCAAGAACTTGTCGAGAAAGTGCTGGACTGGCATAGGGCCAATGGTGTAGCCGTGGGTTTGTCGTGCAATGTCGCGAAGAGTGGATAAGTTGTATGTTTTTGTAGACATCGTGAAGAAGTGGATTGGATAACGAATGAAAGGGAGGACCAGGGAGTGAGGAGTGACTGATAAACCTTTCTTCTTGGTCAATTCGTGTCCAGGCTGAATTGACAAGGTTCGAGCACCTCGAAGAAGAAGCAGAACAAGGACGTATACTATGAGTAACTTAAGGTTGCCGTAACAGGGAGTCGCTAGGCGCTCACCCAAGTCTAATTATAAGTCGTTCGTCTCAGTTAGGCGTAATCATATCATGCATGGCACGCAGGACGCTGTCTGACCGGGGGACAGACGGAGTACCGATTTGATCAAAGAGTGGGGATTTTCACCCTGCTCTGTTGGTCTGCCAGAAGTAATAATAAATTTACAATATGTTACATAACCAGACTTCAGGTCTGTATATTGATAAGATTTGATTCCATATTTTCAATTAGTAATTCAATTTTCCTATCATTGTAAGTTACAGACTCAAAGAACCGCTTCCCAAGACAGATTACACAATTGAATGGGAAACCAACAATCTGTCCGCTGCAAAGATTGGGAATTTGCAAGGAACTTTATAGTTATCTAAGTGCCTGCGATACTTGGTACGAGTGCTTGGGCACATGTAGGGAAGAGAATGGTTTAATCTCAGTTGTCGATTATGATGTGAGATCAGACGATATGTGAGCAGGAAGGACACGGATTGTCCATTTCCCATAAATACTTGGTTATCTAGTTCTACGTGTAAATACTGAATAATAATAAAACAATGTTAAGACTTTACTTCCTCGTCCTTGGGCGCAAGACACGATCACAAGGCGGAACAGGGACTTGACGGCGACGAGGTGCCCGGACAATAGTCCTCTGCTCCTTTGCCTCGATAGCAAGGCGTTTGGGCTGACGATCTCCATCATCACCATTATCTTCTGGTTCTAGATTACCTCGTTTCCGCTTCTGACCACGCTCGTCTTTCGCAACTTGAGCAGCTGGTTGTGGCTCCTTCTCGCCGTCCGGATCCCCCATCTCTTCATCAGGTCTGCTGTCTTGATTCTGCTGTACTTGAAGAGGTATCTCTGTGGAACGGTAAGCGTGCGCCTCTTGACCACTCCAGTCGGTATTAGGATCGTTGAGAATGTTGTCAAAATGAGAAACCAGCTGAGAGATGTCTTTCAGGATCGCCGCTTCGAAGTCATCAAGAATTTTCTTCTTCTCTGCGTTTCCTCTAGCGAATGAAATTTTTAGATAGTGTTCCATATGAAAGGAGGCATAGGAATCGAAGAAAGCTTGCAGTGGCTTGCATTCAAACCCCATATGATAGGCTTCCCGTAGAATCCATGTCAACTTCCGGTTGCCGCCGACCACAATCCGCCCGTGTTCCGTATGAAAGGCTTCGGTGGCTTCATCAAATACTTGCATGCTGAACGTCCCCGTATACTTGAAGTTCTGGACGGCGAAGAAGAGTAAAACCCAAAGAAGTGATTCAATGTCGTCGAAGACATCATGCAGTTTGACTGTATCTCTTAATAACGCGATCGACATGAATTGCCACGTTCCCTGTGTATATTTGTTATTTGTTATCCAATATCTTATAGGACAAAAGATACGTATGGTGCGACAAGGAAATTCAAGATCCGCTCTTGTGCTCGTGGCACGATCCCAATCGTTGAGGACACCCCATGGACCCTCATCATTACCTTGCCTCTCGGTTATCATAAGGTTTCCCTTACTGACATCGCGATGAAACATATTCCCCTTGTGAAATGCATCCGCAAGCGCTTTGAGGCGGAAAATATCAGCGTTGTATGGACTAGATAGCTCAGAAGACCTCACCATTCAATACGTCTCGCCCGACTAGTAATAGTTCTTTAGCGTTCTCGACATATTCGAGAGGAATAAGGAGACCCGATACAATTCTGTGATGAATCATATGATGAATCGTATCAGTCGACCGTCTCCAAGACTTGGTACTGGGATCAGTGAGCAGTGTGTCGTTCATGGTATCTTGAACGTTGAGCCGGCCCGAACATCACCCGTACGCCTGATATCCGGAAGGTTTGGAACACCTTTGCCCCTGAGGTTATAGTAGATACTGGCCTCCGAGTCGTCCTCGCTTGACCGCCAAGAGTCCTTAAGCCAGAATAGACCCCCCTTCTTCACAGCGTCTTGTCCTGATTTACGAGTCGCGTTGCGCTGAGGTGATGACAAGGCAGGTGTAGCAATGAAACCACGCGTAAACCGGCCACAAGGTAAAGGATTTGTAGGTATTGTGCTGCATTTGCACGCTAGATACCAGGCCGTGCGTCCGCTCATATCATGTACCTTCATCTTCACTATATTGTCGTTCAGTGTATGGACGTCGGGATGGGTCCGAAGGTTTTCCATCTTTGCCCGCTCTAGATATTCATTCACACGAGCCCGGAATAGAACCTTCTCCGCGTTAGTGGCAGGGACCACAGTGGGGTCATAGCCTCGTTGAATGCGAGACAATGCAGAATACCGTGCAAAGAACTGGTCCAGAAGTCGAGGATCCTTTCGATATTCGATGAGATCAGACACAACGATGCACGAGGGGTCAAAGCGATAGAGACGAGCATAGGAGTCGAACATGTCGATAGCAAAGACAAAGAGTCGGTGTTGGCAGTCCATCAGTTGAGCAGCGTATGTGAACATTCGACCACGCATTTCAAAAGCCTCGTCACAAGAATCATCAAGGATTTGGTCGTTAACATAGTCCTCGTAATAGCAGTCGAAATCCTCGTCTGGTCGCCACTCGATGAAGAAATCCATGAGGGGCCAGTCGCATACAGAGATCGGCCTAGCATCTTGTGGGTAGACGGCGATTCCAGGAAGCAGCTTATGTCCAGAGCGCGTGCTGTTCTTCGTTTCGGTAGGCAGAGAAACGAGTCGAAAGCCAGGACAAAGATTTAGATCACCCATAGTCTTCGACTATCCGAGAGATCGAGGTCAGAGACTGACATGCACATTAGCGAGCTCGACTTACGAATGCCCTGTACAATTTCTTATTCGGAGTGCGGTTGTAGGCTTGTTTCCTTGTCCTTGTATTGTGAACGTTGGGCAGGAACTTATCGAGAAAGTCCTGGACCGGCATAGGGCCAATGGTATGGCCATGTGTTTGTCGTGCAATGTCGCGAAGAGTGGATGGGTCAGGAGTTTGTGTAGACATTACGAAGAGGCACAGACAGTGTCGAGTAAGTACTCAGGTTGCAGATAGCGTTTTTTAGTAGTGACGTTATCGGGAAATAACACTACCAAAGTAAAATTACTATTATTCGTAAAAGTGAGCTCTATTGGATATATGCTGACCTTCAAAGCTCCATATGCATGTTGGTATCTAACTTCAAGCTTCAGACTTCAAAGCTTCAAGTACGATGGGTGCCTGGTGACCTTGTCAGGGTCATGAGTGTGACTCTAGTTTACTTGACGTCACATGTCACGTGTACCGTTACTTGACGCGTCTGCCGCGAGGAGTGCTATGTAGGTGCTAGACATTTCAGGGATGAATATAATAGTGCGGACAGAAGCAGCCATCACAGTATCGAGGTCCCTATCCTCTGTACCCGCTGCATGGTAGGACGGACAGTGATTTTCTGCCGCCTCTGAGTTTAAGGTTAAATAATTAAGTCAGGTAGAAGTACTCTCGCACTGCAACGAGTCCTAATATGTATATGATTTTGTACGTATAAATAATAATACTGTCATGACGATGCAAAGTTCAATTCCGAGTCCTAGGCCGTAAAACACGATCAAAAGGAACAATAGGTATAGTTATAGTTCGACGCCGAGGTACACGGGGAGCGGATTTGTCAACAGAGCCATCGCCGTCGTTGTCGTACGTGCCAACAACAGAACGTTTGCGTCGATGACCATCGCCCTCTTCAGGGGGCCGATTCCGCTTCTTGCCACGCTTTCTCCTCTCAGCTTGTGAAGTCTTGCAATTAACTTGAGGTTTTGGTGGTGACACGTTTTCTAGTCCGTCCGTTCCATCATCAACTTGATCATCCTGATCTTGCTATGCCTGAGGAATTTCGTTAGGTTGATTACCACGTGCTTCTTGGCCAGTCCAGTCCGTATTTGGATCATTGAGAATGTTGTCGAAATGCGAGACCAGTCCATAAATATCTTGTTGTATCTCTGCTTCGTATGCTTCAAGAGCTTTCTTCTCATCCTCGCTTTCCACAGAGTCAGCGATCTTCGAAAGGTGTTCTCGGCGGAAACGGCGGAAAGATTCGAAAAAGTCTTGCAGAGGTTTGCATTCGAAAGTTATCCGAGTCCTCTGAATCCACCACATCTTCGCATCACCACCCATGGTGGTCCTACCTCCATCTCCATTTACATAGTCGGCAACTTCGTTGAAGATTTGCATAGGAAATCTTCCCTTATATTTGAAGCAATGCACTGCAATGAAGAGGAGAACCCATAGAAGGGATTCAAGGTCGTCGAAGATGTCGTGCGGTTTGGTGGCATCGCCAAGCAGCGAGATAGACATAAATTGCCAGGTTCCCTGTAGAAGGTCATCGTCAGAAGATGCTTCACATACGGTAATGATACATACAGCGCGTTTAGATGGCTCGGCATCGGTATCCTTAGCTTGATCCCAATCATTGAGGATCTCCCATGGACCCTTACTGTTGGTCCGTCTTTCCGACATCATGAGGTTCCCCTTGCAAAGATCGCGATGAAACATATTTGCTTCATGGAACGTCGTGGCTATCGCTAAAGGAAAAAATGATT
Source organism: Cerrena zonata (assembly GCA_038087015.1). Classification (NCBI taxonomy): domain Eukaryota; kingdom Fungi; phylum Basidiomycota; class Agaricomycetes; order Polyporales; family Cerrenaceae; genus Cerrena; species Cerrena zonata. Next base: position 932,916 of record JASBNA010000011.1, read on the forward strand.
AGGCTTTGCTATACATAAAATTGATTCAATTTTACTGGTTAGATAGTCCCTCCCAACGAGCAAGAGATCTCTTGCATTCTCGACGCGTTCAAGAGGAATAAGGACCTCCGCAACAATTCGATGATGGATCATATGATGGATCACGTCAGTTGGCCGCCTCCAGAATTCGGTATCGGCTTCAGAGAGCAGTCTGTCGTTCATTGTCTCTTGGGGCCACGAGTCAACTAAGACGTCGCCTGCACATCTGATATTCGGAAGATTAGGTACCCCTTTTGCTTTAAGCTTGTAGTATATACTTGCTTCCGGCTCCTTCGAATCCGGTCGCCAGCAGTCTTTGAGCCAAAATAGCTGTCTTGTTTCATGATCGGGGTCGGTCTCATCCGAGGATACGGGTGTTGCAATGAAGCCACGAGTCAATCGACCACAAGGTAGAATATTGACCGGGATAGTACTGCATTTACAGGCCAGGTACCAGTGAATTCCTCCATTTATGTCGTTCACCTGTATCTTCAAGATCTTGCCTTTAAGTACCTCGACGTCGGGGTGTGTTCGTAAATTATTCCTCTCTGCACGCCGATAGTAGTCCTTGATACGAGCCCGGAATAGCGCCTTTTCCACGTCATTCGCAGGAGTCACAGTAGGGTCATAGCCTCGTTGAGCTGGGGACAGGACAGAATAGCGTGCAAAGAATTCGTCTAGAGGTCTAGGATCTTTTCGGAAGTAGATGAGGTCTGAGACAACAACGCAAGAGGAATCAAACCGATAGAGACGAGCACAATCACCGCGAATATCGACAGCAAAGACAAAGAGTCGATGTTGATAGTCCATCAATCGAGCAGCATAGGTGAACATTCGGCCACGAATTTCGAAGGCTTTGACTGAATCGTCATCGAGAATTTGGCTGTCTTCAAAGGTGTTGCGATATCCATCGAAATCATCGTCTGGTCTCCATTCAATAAAGAAGTCCATATGAGACCAATCACAGAGTGTCTTCCTTGTAGCACCGGGTGGGTAGACAGCAATAACAGGAGAGAACTTGGGGGCATGATTCGACTCGATCTCCGTGTCGGCAGATAGAGGAACGAATTCGAAACCTGGGCATATTCTTGAGTCATCTATGTCCTTAATCTGCCATAGGTCTATGTCAAGTATTCGAACTGGTGTAAGTTATTGTATTTTTGGCTCACGAAGCGTTTGTATCTGTTTCTGCGTCCAGTGGGTATGCGGTGGAAAACGATTGGTCTTTTTTTGGTGCTGGGGTGTTTGGCTAGTGGCAGAAATGTGTCGAGGAAGTCCTGGACAGGCATAGGACCAATAGTGCAACCGTGTGTATGCATCGCAACATTGCGGTGGGCTTGCTTTGTGTCAGTCAACGAATCTGAGGCGAAAGAGTAAGGATTCATAGTGGCTGTGGCGAACAAAGAAGGAAGATAAGTTCCGAATTCGATGTCGGAAATGATGGTAAATTATTGTCGTTTGCATAAAACCTGGCCAGAGCGCCCAAATCGACGACGCGCGCAAACTTTCGTCGCGGCGGTCGACGGAACTTCTGAGGCCTATATCTCATTCAATATTGTGTAGAACTACGTCAAACTTTGTATAATCACTGTCTTTAGCACAACATATTGACTAGATAGGTCAAAACTAAAATATTATAAGTTAAGATGGTGCCTGGAAGTACATGGTAAGATTCTAGCTACATAAGTGAAGCTTTGCATTGCTTTCTCCGTACTAATATCTACTACTACTGCTAATGCCAAAACCAAAACCCAAGTGCAGCCAGAAGGCAAAGAAACCTGCTACAGCTACCAGAACAACTACACATTCCGTTGCAAAAGTGCCAATGTCCTAAGCCCCCAAGCAACATGCACGGCTCCTTGTCGCTTCCACAGCAGATCGTTCGATGAAGGTCGACTCTTCTGCTATTGGCAACATTGAATCAGAATGAAGGGATGTGAATTATCCCGTAATTTTCAGTCTTGACAGCGCTGTGAACATACTAGTAACATATCAGGATTCAGGATGAAATGAGTATCAACTTGAACACAAACGTAAGATTTAGAGGACGTACTGCAGTCTCATGTACATCAAGTTTCCTCGGTCGCCCTCGTGGATGTTGTCATAGCGGTTGTCCGGTTGGATCTCCGCATGCAACCAAGTTGTGTTGGGTTCGACGCTGAGACCGACTCGGAGTACTAACACCAGCGAGTTCTGAGATATCAGCTGGGGTGTGAGTTGCAGACATGTGAATCACTGCTGTACATATTTCTGGTAACCATCAGAGACCAGCTGGCATGTTTAACAATGACAGAACAAGTGTACAATGTACATTGCTGTTTGAGTAACCACATTACAGATGCGTGCTTTGTGCTACAAAAAGACTGTCATTTTCTTCAAGACTTGTGTAGATAGTCTCATTATGCTATTATGTACAAAGTTTGACGTAGTTCTACACAATATTGAATGAGATATAGACCTCGGAAGTTCCGTCGACCGCCGCGACGAAAGTTTGCGCGCGTCGTCGATTTGGGCGCTCTGGCCAGGTTTTATGCAAACGACAATAATGATGGTCAGACTGACGCCATGTGGCAAGACGCGCCAGTCAGTCCCGAACGTGTTGAAGTGAAAACATTTATGAGGAGTCATCTCGATTTATGTGCCGAATTCATGTATTAAATACATTAGTGATACAACGACAAACTCAAGAAAAGATAGGCGTGACTCCCCAAGAGATCGCCGATATGAAAGGGTTTTAAATAGAAGCAAACAAAATACAACTCCTCCAGTCCATCACCTCGCAACGGCGGTACGACCTTTCGATGAGTCTGCTACTTGTTTGAGAACATGTCACTAAAGGTCGTTTCGGTGAATTCTGAGCCTCTAACGGTAGGGGTAGCAAACTGCATCGCCTCCAGCTGCGAATTCTCGGTGTATTTACCCAAACCGTTTGACGAGAGTTCACCAGGACGCATTACTCGAGGTCTCGTGACTTTGGTCATGCGGGATTGTACATCATTCGATGTAAGCTCGAGGGCGACGAGCACGATGATCATGGTGGGGACAATTGCCTGAATTTACCAAATGGTAAGTGTACGATCCTAACCGGATGGTATATCATGTTTGACTTACTGTTAGTTGAGCGATAGGGTCATAAACGATATAGAAAGCATTCGAGTTCAAGAAGTACAGAGTGATCTCGCAAATAAGTGCGACAGAGTAGATCATTCCCGACTCGATCACAACTAGCAGGACTTTGAAGTATGGGAATGTATGTTTTCCGCCATAATCACGAAGCATGTACACCACGCGCAGGGAAATCAAAAGAGTGACAGTGACGTTGGTGGCGAGGGAAAGACTGAACAAAGAACCATTCCAGATTTGGAGGATATGCGCGAAGGCACTGTGAACCTCTTTTGCTTTGGCGAAGTAGACTGTTTGGGCGAATCCGCAGACTGTTGGACGTTGTGGCGTAAGGAATGATCATCATTTAGAAGCTGATGCTTATGATGAGGATGATGTCATTGAAAGAAACTCACCTGCTGAGCCTGCGACGAGAAGGATAGGTGCAATGCAAATTTTCCAATCTCTACCCCATACTAGGTAGCATCTCCAAACCTGTGCGTGATGGAAGTTCGTTCAGTGGGTCCACGGACAGTCACAATGTCAGGAGGTGTACGTACGACCACACTATCTCCGATGACCGACTGATCTCGAGACATAATTAATTAGTATTCATAAAATGGACGGAGCACATGCTGAGAACTTACGTTGACAGTATGAATTCCCACCTTGACAACGTTGGCTGGAATGGAAACATCGGAGAAAAAGGCTGCAGGTCCTCCTTCCCAATCTCGTCGTCGAATGAATCCCTCGATCAAACGTTGGAACCCAAGCGATACGTGGGTAGTGGAGAAGAGAAACATGAGAGTAGCTATCGTTACAAGCAGCTTGTTGACTTTGGGAGTCCTCCGCTTGATGGTAAGGACAACTATACAAGCGAAGAATAGAACGAAATTCATGCCTGATCAAGTCATATCGAGGAGAACATTAGGTTCAGTTTGCATGTTATGCATGCACATATAAACATAGCACGTACCATAGAACATCGTTTCGAGCCATATGGCCGTTAGGTAAGCCTTATCCAGAAGGATGCCCGCCATAGTTGATAATTCACTGGTGGGTACCTAACAGGTTGGCAGGAGGGTTGGTGAAAGGGAGAAAGGAGAGATGAATGCAAACCGGGTGGTGCATGGTTTACATTTATGCGAGCTTATGACAATATATGAAAGCGACCAGTGCTAGTGCGGGGTTCTCTGTCTACACTGCCAGATGCTCACTCGGCGTTTTTGATCAAAATGATCTTGCGTCGGCGTCAAACTATCTGCAAGTCGTTCTTTTCGAACCTTTTACGCTCACTGCATCTAATCTTCAAACCTTCACCGTCCGAAGCTTCCACACTTTCGTTTATCCTATATAGCTCCTTAACAACAACTTCGCACGATGATACGGGATGTAATTATCGAGATTTGGTATACTTATAAGACCAGAGAAGACCAGCTAAGTCAGAAAATTTAAAACAATCTCTGATAGCTTGGTTCTTGGTGTGTACATTATGGCGTTATGCTACTTCCAAAACAACTTCCGTTATCCACACATTGATACGTTTCATAATGCATGGGGTAACGTACATGTGGTTCAAGGGTCCCCGGATCTCTTGTAGACATGACTGAAAGGTACGATCTTCTACCCAACTTCTCAGTGATGATGATTTGATACCACGCAACACGCTCTAAACTTAGTCCTCTGGGTTGTAAGTCCATGATCGTGTTCAGGGTCATTAATCAGACTTGAAGCTTGAAGCATGAAGCTGTTTTCACTGGTCAATGGAAAGTTCGTCATGTGTATATTTCTTGGTCTCAATCTAGGAACCAATCTCCGGCGATGTTCTCTCATTGCGTCATGCATCGCACAGTCTGCTTTGGTTGCAAAAAAACCATCTGATCGTGCAGTTGATTGAGGGACTGATATGCTGGAATGGTATGTCGATTTGTACATTCAAGTGGAGATGCTCACGCACCGGATCACAATCTGATGTAAGACTTGAGTAAGGCGTCACAAAATCATTGTTCTTCATAGGTAGACTTCCAGATTTGAATGTTGTACAAATATAGTACACATGTTATACACGATGTTCATACAAGGCAATCATAACAGTTCAGCTAACTCAACGAAGGAACTAACAACGACATCCACCTCCCCACCTTCCGATTTAGGCTTCACAGAATCTTGTTGGTCTACGTCTTCCGTAGGCCGACGGACATAGACCGTTTTCATCCCATGTCCAGCAGCAGCGCGTAAATCGTAGATGTGAGCAGCTACCATAGCCACCTTGTCGGGGGTCAAAGAAAGACGTTCGGCGGCCCCAAGGTACATCTTAGGATTTCTAAATGCATATAAGTAAATATCTAGGTGTGAACCGTTGAGGATATTACGGTTTGTATGAGTTTAGGATGTCCCCGGAGAAAATTATATCCCATGGTATGTCAGCATGCTTGGCCTATGTGCAATGGTGATTATAGAAAAAATAAGCCCCCGAATTTACCGTGCTTACCATATCAAGGAGAAGACGCGCACTACCATTGGAAAGGGTTCCAATGATAGCTTTCTTCTTGAGAGCGTAGAGGCCCTTTGTGGTGTCAGGCCATCCTATGACGTGTTTAGTGAGTACTTATCCCCATTGTCTGCTCTAAGAATCACTGTACCATTGAGATTGTGCCATAGTAAGCATAGTTTCTTGCGGTGCTGATCATCCCATTGATCGTCGAGATGAGTCCACCGTTCGGTCTTGAGCATCTCGTTCAGTAGCTGGTGATAGGGTCACTACACCGATAGGCTCATACGGGTATTAGTGAGGAGCTTACCTCTCGATGAATGACATCAACATTAGTAGAACCGCCTCCGCCGCCAGCAATATTACGACTATGGGAATGTATCGTTGCCCAAAGAACCGTAAGCAATAAGTATTACCTTATTCACCGGAAATATGTCTGTCACGCAAGACATGCGCACGTAGTACGGTAATATCCCTGTCGCCATTCATCTGTGAATGCGACCCAATCTGGGGGTTTTGAGCTATAGAGAGTGTTATCGTCAACAGATCTCGGTTGAACTTACCTTCGTCCAAGTTAGGGTTCAGCTCGCGAAGTGCAGAAGAGACGCTTCCGCGCCAGTCAACTACGGTTCCAAAGACATCGAAAACGAATGCCTCGACGTTTCTAAGAGAATCGGCCATGATCGTCACCTTCGAGAGGAGGTCTAGAGGATGATACTACGGAGATAACAGAAATACAAAGATATTTACCGTGAGAATGCTGTTCCCACTAAGTGTGGGAAAGTTGTGTATATAGCATATTCGGTCACTGCCACAAGTGTCTCAAAGCTGTCACTCCAGTGCGAAAGGGTTGATCATCATAATGCTCCTTTCTTTCTTCCAACGACTATGTTGTTGCCCCGACGTTGGGTAATACTTGTAGCTGGTCTCTTTTCTTTCGTTATCTTCTTTTCTTTAGTTTCCTTCCGGTAAACACTTTCAAACACTCATCGTGTATAGAACACTCATCATGGTTCTTCACACAGTTACCAAATTCAGAATACCCTCTCTTACGCTTCTAGGCCATTATGGGACCATCCAGATGGCCCGACACAATTTATAACTCACTATCATACTGAAGGCCTCTCATTCGACGAAGCAACTTGTAGGCTACATGGCTGGCAGTTACGACCTAGCCGCCCTCCGGTATGGGATGCTGTTTTGTTCTCAAGCGAGTTGGACCTATTCGAAGTTCGATTACACGAACTAGATGGTGTAGTGGATAAGTTCTTCGTCGTGGAATCCAATCGTATGTCCCCCAACTACTCTATTTCGATCATACACCTGTAAATCACTTCACAGGGACATTTACTGGAAACCCCAAACCTCTCTACTTTGCCGAGAACAGACAACGTTTCTCGGCATTCGTACACAAGATTGTCTATCACGAGCTTCAGGTTCCGGACGACATCACCGACCCGTGGAAAGTCGAGGCAGCACATCGTGATGCTCTAACTCAAATGATCAACGCCGAAGTCAGTGCTACTCCGTCACAGCCTCTCGTCATATTCGCCGACGTCGACGAACTCCCTTCTATTCATACTATGCGACTCATACAAGCGTGCGATGCTCCATCTCCTTTACACCTACAACTACGGAATTATGTATACTCGTTTGAATGGCCTCTTGGACTGGATAGCTGGCGAGCTCAAGTTCATAAATGGGTCAAGGGGAGATCATACTACAAACATTCGAAGAGTACGGAAGTCGCGCTGGCCGACTCTGGCTGGCATTGTAGCTTCTGTTTCCGGACGCTGAGTGAATTCGTCCTTAAGATGAAAGGTACGCATGATATACTCTTTATAAAGTTGAATCACTGACGACAATATCTTCTCAGGATATTCACATTCTGACCGAATTGGCGGCGATATGTCTTTGCTCTCTCTAGACAGGATTCAGAAAGTCGTCTGTGAAGGCAAAGATATATTCAATATGCTTCCCGAAGCTTATTCATACAGGGACCTTCTTGCTTGGATGACCCCTGAACCGTACGTATTTTCATATTCATGCGTCAACCCATCTTACCTTTCTTTCAGATCAAAGTCGGCTCTTGGTGTTCCTCTCTACCTGCTCCAGAACTCCGAGAAATTCAAGTTCCTCCTCCCGGGAGGTTGCGTTCGCGAGACCTGATCCTATTTATCTTTGTATCCGTATTGTTTTGCCTTGGCATCTTTGATATAGGGGTGTACAATATAATTAAAGCTTTTGCTAGTAAAATGGAACGGATAGCGAGTAGGTATGGATTAGGAATGTAACATGTAAGTCCTGCTTTGATTCGATTACTAGTGATATGTGTGCTTATGTCTTCTGGAATAGGATAGTCACTATCAATATTTAATGGGAGCTTCGAGTGTCGAAAACCTACACTGGGGCTAATGTTCGTATCGGACCTGTGACGGATGGTTAGCTCTGAGAAAGTGGAATGGCAGACAACGCCCACCTGGTGCCGTGTACAGACTGGGGAACGGAATTGATGCACACTGTGTTCAGGTTTAGCTGACTTGTATAACACACTAAGGTTGATTAACCCACTGCTGGCTCAACATCGCTCATGGTCTTTCCCGCAGGTAACCTCGCCTGTCGACTGAGCTTGGAAGGGATAGGAATGACGTCTGTACAATCTACTAGTTCTTCCATATTTTGTCCGAGAGCGGTGAGTTTCGCCATAACTCGCTCAAACTTGGCGATCATGACCTCATGGTGAGCTGTTTAGTGCCGTATAAACCATTGTCTGCACATAGCTACCCACTAACGAAACGCACCTATCATTGACTGCCATTCGCAGGCCGATCTTGGGTCTCGTGCGAGTAACACGTCGGATTGGATTCGAAATTCACCTGGGAGAGGCGAACTGACTTCTCCCCTTTCTGTTCCATTACCTACAGGCTCGGTTCCTTTCAACAGTGTCTATCCGTCGTGTTTCAACAGCCATATAGTAGTGACGAGTTTTAATGTTACTCACTTCGACAAAGAATTGACTATCGAAATCCTGCGGTGTCGAATCGAGTGGCGCGTTCTGCTCAACATGGTCAATACTCCACCTACACGCCAGTTGCAGCCAGACTCACGTTGAATGCGGGGTCAATACTGTGCTGCGCTGCTACGCTGTGAGCTGCCATCAACTGAACGACTTCGTCCGGCTGAAACCCTGCATCAGCCATCCTTTCGAAGATCTGGTCTGCGGTGTGGAATGGTGCTGGTATCATATAGTCTGGCGCCGGCTCAGAAGTATTTGGTCGACCTGCGAAGAACTGTAAATGGGGTCCTCCGCCACAGTTTGTAAGTCCTACGGCACCAGCAAAGTGGATTCTAGTCTCGCATTGTCAAAGTGAGTGACTTTTACATGAAACATGAAGTAGGCTTACATGTCGCCGAAGGAGACGTTATGTCTGAGTGCGATATCACGCTGCGGATATATGATCTCGTCAAGACCCACGTTTGCTTCTGTTAGGTTCATAAGACTTATCCTGTACTTGGAAGTGACGAATGGGAAACGACGGACTGTAGTTCAGCTCAATATCTGCATGAAGCATGATCGAGCCATCTGTTCGTTGTGGTAAGGTGTAACACGATTACGGATTTATTCTGGATTCACCTGCTCCTCCTTGTCTAATAGGACGTCAGACTAATACATGACGATTTTAAATATAGACACATACGCGTAAGTCCCATTAAACATCCCAGTCTCCGAGTACCCGATTGCATCATGAAACATTGCCTAGTATTGGACTAGATGAGCACTTCCTCACAGGCCATTGTTGTTTTGATATCTACTCACCCTTAATGACTACAACTTCATTTATTAGTCAATAACCAAAGTCAATGAATACCGCTACGCACCTCATGCGCTTCGGGTCCACACTCCCGTTCAAATAGGTTCTCTTGCATATCGTCAAGGATTTCAAACCATTTACAACACTAAATAGAATTAATCTCATTCATATGGTAGGTACATGAAGTCTTACCTCTGGATGTCTTACTTCACGACCCGGCGTGCAAACATGTTTCATTCTGTTTGGTGCTGCTAGGGCAACATAAAAGTTGCTTACTAACAGAAATCCTACAAGCAGAACCGCCCTGATAATCAAGGGAAGTGAGGGCATAGACGACTCAGCCTGCCACGTAGAATCTGAGGAGGCTTGGGTCAAAATAGGGACCAGAGAAGGGGGCAGGTGGAAGAAGAGGGATGCACCACAACGATCGGCAAGAAGTTCAACATTTCCAAATACGGGTTTGCACGAACCACTTTGAAGCGCCGCTCGCGTTCTTTCAAAAATCAAAAGACCATCGATGGTGATCTTGTTCCCAGTTGTCGTGTCTCACACAAATATGTCTCCGACGACTTGTCAAAGTACAAAGAACCTTTTCCGTATCATAACAAGTTGTCATGGCTTCCGAAATTTCGAAAGCAAAAGGTCCTTTTGTTATCTCGTTTCAGAAGGGTCTGTTCATCTGCTGTAGCAACACGTGTATGATTTCACCACTGAGTGGCACCGAGTGGCTAACTAGATTTTCTCATATAAAAGGGCAGAATCTGGCAAGGTTCAGCCCGATTTCCACCGGAGAACCTTGCACTGGACGCTTCGCTATCCCTCAAATCACACTTCTTTCTTCACTTCATATTAGTCTCAATGTCTAACTCCCCTCAGACTATAAACTGTGTGCCTTTTAGGCCAAACGCCCCTCGGTATCCTGCTATTACGCAGATTATCCATATAGTAAAGCCAAGAAAAATGCAAGGTCCTATTCTCCTCACGTCGGCCGACCCTATGCACGAAATTGCATTGACGAATTGGATCGCGATGCCACTTCATAATTGCATTTCGGTATGACTGATTGTTTGCGCCGTTACACATTCTAACCATAACAGAGTAGTTCACTACTGCTACTATATTCTATGGACAACAAGTGTCGGATTCTGTAACTGATACAGATGCAACGACTGAGTTATCACTACGGCGTGCGGTCTTGGGAGCATTCCTGGTATGCTTCCAAATTGTCTGTCTGGATATTATTCTCTGACCTATTTCTAGCGCATGAATAGTGAAGCACGAGCAATCAAGGCCCGCCACCACGATATCCAACGTCTCATCCGTTATATTTTCATCTGGTATACACCTCATGGAGGTCCTGTCTTACCCGATACATTCGCTGCCTCAACTATTCCGACATGGCCTGAAATCGACGAGATTCTCATAAAAGTATGACATGTCTAGATAACACTGGACTTATCAAGTAACATCGATACCCACAGACTGCAATCCATATTAGCGTGATCACCCCTGCGTCCGATAGAGGGGCCATGAGGTTTTTCTCCGGATTGACGGTACGTACTTCCATATAACATATGACGTAGTGTTAATGAGGTGTATCTTAGCATCGTGAAGTATCTCCGGACGCAGTTCGGAAGGCTGTACCAGGGCTGTACCCCAATTTCCGAGTCTTTCAGCATGTCCAAAAGCAAAACAGAGGTAGGTATCCGTTATCTGAATGTATCTCTATGAGTTTGACCTTCAATGATTGTAATAGAGAAATCCGATGAAGCAGAAGACACTCCTATGTCCGTCGATTCACCAGGACTAGGCTCTGGAGAAGGATTCTCCTTTCTTGAACCGCTTCTCCTGCCATCAAGCGAATCGTTATCTGTTCCGTTTGAGGATTCAATGGAGAATTAACACGTCCTTTCTGCGGGTTATCTTACACATAGTAGCTAGTACGAATGACTTGATCAGGAATACCGAATAGATTCATTCAAATGATATCAAAATGTGGAATACCGTACCATGAACAATGTCCTCACCGTGTGCCCGATTAGATTGCCAAATTGATATCTAAGCGCCTCGGTCATTTTGATTTTGAATACACAATTCAAATTCAGATTACATATGAGCGAATTCCCACTACAGTTTCACGTTTACCCTTCTATCCACCTCCACTACTATGTGCCAAGGAGCAGACTTTAGTAACACAGCTTCTAATATGTCTCATACAGAGGACACAACTCCTACACCGACAGGTACGAGTATTAACATAATTTATTCGGTCTACTAGTACAAACGTCTTTAACTCTCGCCTGAAGGTGTTTTCAAACAACTCAGCCTTCTAGATCGGCTACTCACCCCTCTTATCCTACTCTGTATGATAGTCGGGGTGATAATTGGCGAGTTCGTGCCAAATGTACAAGCTGCTTTCGATACCGTTCAGTTGCGAAGCGTTTCTGTTCGTAAGTGCCTCTGTCACAGAGTCTATAGAATGTGGAACTAACAAGCAGCAGCTATTGCAATCGGTCTTCTGGTCATGATGTGGCCTATCTTAACGAAGGTGGAATATGAAGCACTCCCAAAACTGTTCCGAACTCGTCAACTTTATATCCATATTCTCTTTTCCCTCTTCCTCAACTGGATTGTGGGTCCGCTAATCATGCTGGGCTTGGCATGGGCTACACTTCCCGATCTTCCAACATATCGAACTGGTGTGATCATGGTCGGGCTCGCTCGCTGCATTGCGATGGTTATGATATGGAACCAGTTGGCCGGAGGGGATGGAAATTACTGCGCTATATTGGTCGTCATCAATAGTGTGCTCCAGATTGCCCTGTACTCCCCGTATTCGCTTCTTTTCGTTAATGTAATTGGAGGAGAAGGACTCGACTCGGGATTACACGTTGAATACGGAGAAGTTGCGATATCTGTGCTCATAGTGAGTTTTCGTCACAAGTAGGATTAATTTAAACCTAACTTACGGCCGTTATCACAGTATCTGGGAATACCGCTCGCCCTCGGGTTGCTCACACGCGCCGTTCTTCTGACCTTTACATCTCGACACTTCTTCCATACACGATTCTTACCCATCTTCAGTCCATTCGCACTCATCGGCCTCCTTTATACCATCATCGTGATGTTCGCATATCAAGGACATCACATCCTTCATACCCTCGGGCCCGTATTCCGCGTGTTCGTTCCGATGATTTTGTATTTTGGCATTATGTGGACTATGGCCTTCCTTTCCGTTTGGCACCTGGCAAAACGATCCGGAGGGCAGGCATGGGGATATGAAATGGCAGTGGTACAGTCATTCACCGCCGGTAGTAACAATTTCGTGAGTGACTACGAAAGCATCATCACTGCGTTTTGACACTAAATGTGCTGCAGGAGTTAGCTATCGCAGTGACGATTGCTGTTTATGGAGTGGGGTCAGATCAGGCACTGGCGGCAACAATCGGACCTCTTGTCGAGGTGCCAGTCCTGCTTGCGCTAACATGGGTTGCGTTGTACTTGAAGACCAAATTATCTTGGGAGGCACAGGGAAATCGTACGCATGCGGATGTGGAGAAAGTAGAAGTAGTTGTGTTAGGACGCGCATAAATCAATGGGAGAAAGATAGGGTTCCAGGGTGACATAAATGTGCATAGGCGTAGAAGGGTAGAGAGATGGACTTGTTGCGATAGGCGATTTCATAGGGTTGATAGTAAAAGTTACGGAGAAGTAGAAATAGAAGAAAGTCCAACGGTGACTTCCTAGGATTTACGACGTTGAACGGAGGTCGGATGTATTGAAATGATTAGAGTTGCCTCGTCGAGAATTTGATGGCGCTTGGCTAGAGGGTGCGACTCCATCACCACCTCGAGCGGGATGATGTGGCGGATGCCCTGGAGTGCCATCATCACAGTCTACGTACCCCCAGCAGCATACAGTCTCCTCTTCTACGGGAGAGCTTTCTGAGTGACGACGTTCCACGAGGGGATGAGAAGGCATCCTTGGCGATGGTGATGGGTGTGTAACAACTATCGGTGGTAGCTCAGCAGGCACAGGAGACATTTCAGTATCCGTGGGATAAGAATCGTCATTGTAGCGACCACGAGTGGATATAGGAGTATCCGGACTCATGTACTCCGTAGGTGTAGGTGTGGGTAAGTATGAGACACCTTGGTAAGTAGGGACATCAGTGGACAAGGATAGGCCATGTTGCGGTAAGCGCTGAGTGAAATGGGAGATGGAGGTTATCGTGTGGTTCATCTGATTTCTAAGATCTAGGGCTGCGTTAATCTTGAGATGAGAAGTGTTAGTGAGAATTGGTTTGGATAAGATAGTATAGCTCACTATCCGTGGTTCACTATTAGTCACTCGACTGGTGCCAACCTGCATTCTAAGCTGAGCGACCTCTTGACGCAGCTCTTCATTTTCCTCTTCGAGGTGATTGAACCTGGCTTCTAGTTCAGCCTGATATTGAGCCTTCCGCGCGCGATATTCTCGTTGTTGCATCAAAGCCCTTGATGGTTCGGAGGTTGTATCGCGTTTACGTCCTCGTACCATATCCAAAATCACGACGGGATCACCGATATAAAGAGGTATGAGTCTCAACTCCCTGAGTCTATCAGACTAATTCGGGTCAGGGATTAATTGCAGTTAATTGAGCTTACAAATTGAAAATAAACACCCAGGTACGATGTCAAGGGTTGCGGTCCAAGGCTATGGATGACGGTCAATCAGAAATTCAAAATGGGTGAGCTGGACACGAATTGACGAAGAAGGAAGGTGTTGTGATTCGTGGCTTTTGAGCGTTTATCGTGCGAATTGTGACTCGATTACTCAGTACTCACTGGCAAGTTCAGGGTGGGAGACATAACTCGAACGTTCAACATATCGGCACAAGGTTTTTTGACATATCCAAAGCTCCTTCCATAACATCATCTCTGTGAATACACAAAGGCCCGGACAAAAAAAACTTGGGCAACGTTCTTATCACCTAGCATGGCTCGTCACGGTCTTGCTGTTCGAGCGTCGTATTGGGTGTTCTGTCTGCATCTGATGAAAATTCCAACTATCTAAAGCTCAAGAAACCGTAAACCATCATCTCATACGGCCAGTACACTTTACTCTTCTCCTGAATCTGAAAATTCTACGGATCGAGAAGGTTAGTCTGCAAGGGGCCGGAAGCCCTTGCCTTATTTGGACATGGACTTATTGAACTGTATAGATTACATAATGTTCAGTGGCTTACCTTTATAAGGTAAGCCACCGAGAGTACGAACACTTTAGCTTTCTTACACAGTATCACTTTATCTATACACCGTGCTTAACGTAGTGTCTAGGTGTGAACCGTGTGAACCAGGAAGCGAACTCTTACACTTTTTTACGTTACGGTCAATTTAGATAAATTGACAATGACTACTCGTACTACAACTTCTACTGTTTCTAAGAAGAAAAAGAAGACACCCTCGCAGAAAGGAAAAGAGCGAGAAGAGATCACTCCTACCCAGAATGATCCCTCTTCTGCGAGACCATCGACTATCACTGAAGAAGAGCCGACAGGCACAATCAGTGATAACGAGAATCCCAAGGACAATCCTCAGCTCCCTCCGCCTTCGGAGGCACAGGTCACCCTGACGGGTGACGAAGACCTCAGTAACATCACCACTACAGTCAAACCGGGCAACATGTCCCATTTAGACTTGGTGGACTTTGAGGAGGTTGGAGGTGTCGGCACGCAAACCGCAGTTGATCGATACCGAAACCAAACACCCTCTCGCCCTCCCACTGAGGAAGGGAGTGTTGGGTCTCACAGTCATAGAGTTACTGTGGAGGGAAGTCAAGACCATCCCACCCCCGAAGCACAGAGCATCGTGTCTCACACCACGGACTCAGTCGATTACCTGACCCAGGCAATCGCTCCTATCATCCGAACGCAGCGTCCAGGACGCATCATCACTAGAGAAGGGCGTCGAGGTATATACCAAGCTCTGGCTGGTCATATGGCTCAGATTTCTCGTAGACAGAGAAGGGCATTCAATGCCATCATCGACGCCATCGATGATATAGTGGACGATTTGGAGGGACCCGTCGATAGGGCTCATATATATGAAGTCGAGGATGGTCACTCTGAAGACGAGAGCGACCCACAAGTCACAAACAACCATCGCCCTGTTGAAAACCGGAGGGATGCATCTGCAGCACCAAGAATGCTACATGGACCGGATAGCAACACTCGGTTGCGAAATGCAGGGATCAATCCTCAAGGAGGCCCCCTGGGCCCTCTACCTGGAATTCGTACAGAAGAAACACGAGCGCGATTCGCAGAGCAACTAGCAATGAACCCTCGGCGAGCCTTGATGGCCCCGCCAAATGGTGGGGACGATCGCAACCAAAGGAGAGCAACGCCCAACGGGGGACCACCAGATGATGGTGGACACCCCGCACAGCCCAACAGGAGACCACCTAACTATGGTGGACATCCTGACCACGAACCCATTCCGCGCGGTGGGGGTGGTAACGGTGCAGCGGGAGGAGGACCACCCGGAGGCGGACCTCCAGGCGGCGGGCCCCCAGACGGAGAGGACGACAGCGAAAGAGAGGTCACAGAATCAGACGAAGACGAGCCCCAGAGGGACATCCCACCACACCAAGGTGGAAACGCACCGGTTCGAGGGAATACACCAGGGCGAGCCAACATTGCAGGAAGGAGAATAGCTGCCCGATCCCCGACACCATTCGATGGTGTCAACCCGCCTCACACATTCTACCAACCACCCAACTACATCGGTAGGTACGATGAAGGGCAGTTTCAGAATGCGTCGGCTACCGACTGGATCAGGCAAGCAGTGAGGGAGAAGCTTGGGACACCGTCTCAAGACCTCCCCGCTTTAAGGCAGCTTAAATTGCAGCCGCCTGGGACCTACGACGGAAGAGATGACATCGACATCTTTGACTCTTGGATGTCCCAGATTTGCCGATGGATGAGGTTAGCATGATTGTGCGGCCCTGAACTCGACTCTGAAAGGGTCGACGTCCTAGGAACATTGCTGACAGGCGAAGCGTTACAGTGGTACAACTCAGTAATAGACAACCCTAACCGACTAGACATAGTCTGGGATTTCGAGAGTGCCCTAGTAGCGTTATACACTAGATTCGTACACCAGTCCACGGTGTTAACAGCGACTGAGAGATTTGAGGGAGTAAGATACACCCGAAGCGGTGGTGCCATCCAACTTGCCAACCAACTGAACTTGTATGGTTCAAGGATGGTAGTAACTCCAGACTCCTACACCATACGGCGTAGGCTCTGGTCGGCTCTGCCTGACGAAATAACGACCACCATGGGTCGTGTAATGGGGTTATCGGCAGAGCGCACCTCACTAAATGAACTAGTGAGGGTAGCAGCTCAGATTGAGAACTCTATTAGGGCGGACGTGATAAGCAGACGAATGAGAGCCACCACTGGACAGTCCAGTGGTCCGAACCCCAATTCACAGCACAACACTGTGAATACAGGATCAGCGAATCACAGATCCAACAACCAGATCGGTAGCCGATCTGGGTCGAATGATAGGGATCGGGTTAGGAGAAATCCTCCCCCTCCCTCTCGATTCCGCCCCAGAGTCCAAGAACGGCAGGTCGAACGAACGACAGATCAAGCACCACCTAAGCCTTTTACCGCCACGGCACCAACAGCCAGTAGCAGTCGGCCGAGACCAAAGCAAGGTTGTTTCAACTGCGGGTCCACAGAACATTGGGCATCTGACCCTAACTGCCCCAAACACCCCAATAAAGGGCGTCCGGCGGTTCGTCGCATGACGGAAATGGAATCACAACCCGCCGAATTGCAACCTCAACCCACCAATGAGGGTGGGTCTGAGAAGCCTGAAAACAACATTGAGGACCACGAAGAACCTGAGCAAGTCGACGGATCACAGTACGATCCGGATGACGACTATCCTGAGGAACTATATGGCGACTACCCAGAAGACGATGCCGACCCTGCATGGATGGGTGGGATGCGAACAATTCCGGAGGAGCCAGGAAGGTCTGACGACCAGGAGAGTCCGGACGACGAGCCCCACATAGAACGCCTATGTGGGATGAAACTAAGGATGGAGACACCAGTAGCCACACCGGGTAACGGTGCCACTACCGAGTCAGAGATCCAACTAGAGCAGTATCGACATATTACCGCCACTCAACAGTACCAGCTGATGTGCATTCGAAACCAACTCTCGATGTTGCAAGAGGAGCTACAGCGAACACGGAGGCGCAACACAACCTGGACAACTCATCTGGACCAGATGACTAGCGAACTACGTCGGTTCTGCGCGGGAGTCAGAATGGACTACTCAAGGCCGGTGATGCTGGCCATTGCTCGAAATACGATCCTTCATCAGAATCGTCGAGCAAATGAAAGGGAACAGATAGTCGGGAACGCGCCATCGGATTCCGACGGCGAAACCACCTATTCAGACATGCCCGAACTTGAAGACGTTCCGCCACCTAGACAGGTGGTAATGCCAGAACTATTACCATCACGAGGTGATGGCGAACCTGCAGAGATGATCTACATCGATGACATCGTTGAGGTACTTCGGGCAATGAACGATCGCCCAGACCGAGAATACCGAACGGCTATGGCACCGAAAGAGGTGCGGCCCCAACGTGCATTCCGCTGCATCACCGTATACATAGAGGTGAACGGAATGAAGGGACTGGCCCTACTCGACTCGGGAAGCTCCATTGACTGTGTCAGCCCGGAATTCGCAAGGATTGCGAAACTGCCGGCAGTACCATTGGACAAGCCAGTGGGATTGCAACTCGGCTGCGTCGGGAGTCGCTCCTCGATCAACTTCGGGGTCCGCACTAAGGTACAGCTAGCGAAGTCGAATCAAGAAGTTTACCTAGATGTGGTAAACATCGACCACTACGACCTTATCCTGGGAGTCCCATTCTTGCGTCAATTCAAAATCCGACTGGATTTTGACAACGAAGCCGTCCTAGTGGGCTCTCAGATTATCCCTGCTTTAAAAGCAGGGGAGGAGGCGCGCACCGCTAAACCAACCCGAAGAGCATATACTGGAACCTCAGCCAAATACCAGTGGGCAGAGAAAAACCAGTACGAATAGCAAAGCAAGATCAGCCAAGCGAGAGTTGAGCCATCCACCACTGTGGCGGACCCGGAATCACCAAGTTTGACGGTGATATCCAAGGAAGCTCAACCAAGTCACACGCGAAAGAGTGTGACATGGGAAGACCGACAAGCACTCCCAGATAGAAATTCAGTACACATCGAGATTATAAGGAACAAGAAAACAACTAACTCACCAGGCGCCAGCGGTGAAGGACAGATAGCGACAATCGAAGAGATGAAGTCAATGAAGACATTGACCGACGACGACATCTCTCGACTGCGACGAAAGTGGATCGAAGCTGGCCAAGACATCATGAATGGGGCACCACCTCAATTACCCCCGCTGAGGGAGATCAACCACCGAATCCCAATCATAGACCCGCTAAAGGTCTATAACTACCACCTTCCCCGTTGCCCGGAAGCAGTCAAAATTGCTTTATCTGCAAAGATAGAACGATACGAGATTGCGGGATGGTGGAAGCGGACCGTGGTAACTCAAGCAGCACCGATGCTATGTGTCCCCAAGAAGAACGGCACCCTTCGAACCGTAGTCGATTGTAGAAAACGGAATGACAACACCCTTCGGGATGTAATGCCATTTCCCGACCAGGAGGAAATACGAGCCGACGTGGCGAGAGCACCTTATAGATCGAAAATCGATCTATCGGATGCATACGAGCAAATTCGCGTAGAACCAGAAGACGTACACAAAACCGCATTCGCTACCGTGTACGGCACGTTTGAGAGCCATGTAATGCAACAAGGCGACTGCAACGCACCATCAACCTTTCAAAGGTTGATGACATTCGTATTCCGAGATTTTATCGGAAGGTTTGTACATGTTTACCTGGACGACATATTCATATTCTCGGGCAGCATTACAGAACACGAGGAACACCTGAAATTGGTGTTTGAGAGGCTAAGAAAATACCAGTTATACCTGAAGGCTGAGAAATGCGACCTTTACTCTCCACGAATGGAGTGCCTGGGACACATCATCGATGATGATGGAATACATGCAGACGAGGACAAGATGACACGAATTAGGGAATGGAGGACTCCCCGAAACTACAACGACATAGAACGATTCCTAGGACTCGTAAACTATGTATCGCATTTCATGCCTGACCTGTCCGCATACACCAGCCCACTCCATACCATTCAGCGGAATGGGCATGACTTCGAATGGAGACCGATCCATCAGGTCTGCTTCGATAGTATAAAGGCATTGGCCTCCAAAGCTCCAATCTTGAAACCCATCGACCCCACCCAAGCGGAACCTATTTGGGTGGTCTGCGACGCATCCACACATGGTGTGGGTGCCTACTACAGTCAGGGAAAAGACTGGAAAAGTTGTCGACCTGCTGGATTCATGTCTAAGAAGTTCACTGCAGCTCAACAATCGTATCGAGTGTTCGAGCTGGAGACTCTAGCAATACTGGAAGCCTTGTTGAAATGGGAAGACAAACTACTAGGACGACACGTCCAAGTAGTTACCGATCACAAGGCCCTGGAATTCTTCAAAACCCAGATCAGGATGTCCCACCGTCAGACACGGTGGATGGAGTTTTTGCAGCGATTTGATTTCGAGATCACCTACGTCAAAGGTGAAGAGAATATCGTTGCCGATTGCCTATCGAGATACCATGAATCTGATTTGCCCGGTGAGTTCCACCCCATTCACAACTATGTGAATGCGGATGAACGACTTGATCCAGAAGGAGAGTCGTTACCATTTGGCAGAGTAAACGAACTCAGAGCCATGAGGGAACAGCCATCACGAGAAATCAGAGAAGAGATCGAAGACCGAGAGATAGAGGCCACCCAGATGAGGGGTGGTATATCGCTAGAAGACATATCGGAATCACCAGAAACTGGTGATGGGCCGACATGGGGAGAATCGACTATTACTGGGACCCAGATTCATCAAGTGATGAATGGGAGAGTAGACCTAAGGAAAGAAGCGATCAAAGGCTACGACACAGATCGTGTACTGAGCAAGGTCGCCAACGCACCTGATCAATACACAGCATTCCTAAAAGCAGACGATGGCGCACTATTCACCAGTAACCTGGCGAATCGACAAGTACTATGTATTCCGCATACCAAAGTGGGTCATAGATTCCTTACGGAACTAGTCATAGAGCAGGCCCACCAGACGGTGGGACACTTGGCTGCGCAGAAAACCGAAGAGTATATCCGGCAGTGGTTCTGGTGGCCCAGAATAGGTCTTGAAGTCAGAAAATACTGCAATAGCTGCGGGACCTGTCAGACAACTAAGTCCAACACCGCACTGCCAAGAGGCCTATTACACTCGCTCCCGATCCCACGACGACCATGGGGATCGATAGGAATGGACTTCGTGGGCCCATTCCCTCCGAGCGCCGGTCATGACTACCTCTGGGTAGTCATATGCCGGCTAACCTCGATGGTACATATGGTACCCATCAAGACGACGACAAAAGCATCACAACTAGCCTGGCTATTCATACAACATATTGTATGACTTCACGGATTACCCGACTCAATTGTATCCGACCGAGACTCCAAGTTTACGTCCCACTTCTGGAAGGCAGTACACCGAATTCTCGGTGTAAAGTTACTTATGTCGACCTCATTCCATCCGCAAACGGATGGAGCGTCCGAACGGGCGATCAAGACCGTAGGGCAGATCCTAAGGTCGGCAGTGAGTGCAGACCAAAAGGATTGGGTCGACAAACTGCCGATGGTGGAATTCGCTATTAATTCCGCTCAAAGTGCCACCACTGGATTCGCACCATTCGAATTGAATGGTGCCATGCCCAGGATCGCCTTCCATACCGATCACTCGAACACACCTCGCGGCGTGTTGGCATTTGCCCAACAAGTGAAAGACAATTTGCTGGTAGCACACGACGCCATACTCGAATCAAGGGTGTCCCAAACGTTCCACGCCAACAAGCGCAGACGAAACGAACACCCAGAGGAGGAGGAACAGTCGCAATACACCGTCGGAAAGAAGGTGTACTTGTCCACAAAGAATCTCAAGCTACCAAAGGGGCGGGCGAAAAAACTGTTGCCCAAATTCCTAGGACCCTATACGATCACCAAAGCCCATGCGGAGGCATCGGCTTACGAGCTTGACCTACCTAAGGAATTGCACGCAAGAGGAGTATTCCCCAAATTCCATGCAAGCTTATTGAAGCCCTACGTTCCCAACGATGAACTGCTGTTTCCCCGCCGAGAACCAAAGGCATTCTATGATTACGGAATGCCCGACGAAGAGGAGACGGTGGTTGAAGACATCATCGGTCACCACTGGGATGGGCGAAACATCTCATTCCTGGTGAAATGGGACGTAGGCGACACCACTTGGGAATCGCTTGCAACGTGCGACCCACTAGCAGCACTGGACAGGTATCTTGAGCTTATGGGAGTCAACCTAGTCAAGGAACTTCCGAGGAAAGACCAGTCACCGACAGCGGTGACCCCACGAAAGACCACATCACCCGCGAGGGTGATGACCACAATGGCAACAGGCAAACAAACATCGCAGCCTACCACCCAAAGCTCGCCTACCGAAAGGATGGCCAACCCACTGCAAACGAGCAGTGGACGGGTGGTGAGAGCCAGGAAGAGGGCCGACGAGTAGGAGGGACCGAATTGGTTCCGCGATGCTGAACGGGCGGTTGGCCCTTACTAAGCCGCGGCAACCGCCGGTACTCGAGATCCACCGGATATCTCCGGGCGGACCTCAACTCAACTATACACCTCGTCAGCCACGCGCCTATGCGGCAAACACTTCTTTTCCCACCACCAACACAATGAGCGACAACTCTGGCAAGAAACGCGGACGCTCTCCATCCAGAGGCGAATACCCACGTGCGGGACCCCCACGGGTCCCTGCTGGCGGGAGTCAATCCCACCAGTATGGGGATAGGGGTCGTGACAATCGACCCCCCCCTACTTCTTACCCTCGTGATGAGCGAACCCCTGCCCAGTACACCCGAGAAGTGAGGCCTCGTCACGAGCCTCGCTGGGTGCACAGGCATCCCTGGGGATTCCACCACGACCGCGGATGCCCCTTGTGTACCGACCACGAGAATCATGTCGAGACGGCCTCCCGTCACGAACCTGAATTGGCCCTCGCCGTGACCAACGCCATCGCTCGGGATCCCGACCGATTGAGGTCAAGACTCGACGATGCGGAAGACACACTTGAAGAAGTGCGCCGGGAACTGCAGACAGAGCGCCGCAGGGCGGACGATCTCCAGTTCGAGCTAGAACGAGAACGAAACCGCCGTCCCCCAATCCCTCCTCCACAACTGATCCCTCGGCCACTTCCCCCTCCACCACCCCGTCCCGAGCCCCAACCTGAGCCTCGGGCAGACCCCTCAGCGGGTCTGCAAAGGTTGGAGGAGACCCTACTGGAGCTACAACGGGCCCAAACATCCATACGGATGCTGGAGGATCAAGTGGCCGAAGCACAAGGCCAATTCCACAACTATCGCCTTCACTCGGCGGAACTGGTAAGCCACCTCTTGCGAGGTGGCCACAACGTTACCGCTGCCGCTGGTGGCCACGCATCGGGACCAGTCCCTCGACCCTTCTTCACGATCGAACGCACCAGCAACGGTGCTGACGGTCGACTCACCGTCCCCTCGATGGATCCTGACGTCGTCATGACCGACGGTTCATCCGAGAAACCGACACCCCCGTTGACAGAGGATCGCGCGTTCCAGGCCGATACGTCACTTCACCTTCGTCGTCTCAAGCGAGACATTTATGATGGACTGGACGACGAAGATGACTACATCCCCTCGGACGACTCTGAGGAGTCGGACGGATCTGGATCGCGCGGAGGTCGCGACATCATGAAGAGCAAGCAAAAGGGCAAAGGGAAGGCCAAGGAGAAAATCGAGTCCTCACCCAGCAAGGAGGGTGAAGACTCATTCGACGCGACGGGATTCGTAATCCCTCACCAGTTCCCGGTGAACCTGAGGACGAGCTGGAGGCACTCCGTATTGAATCGAAACCCTAGCTCCAGCAACACTACTCGTCCACCACCCGTCGTCAGACATGGGTGGGGTGATGAAGAATCGCTAGCAAGGGGTCATGATATCGGGCCAGTACCTGATTGGGGGAATCTGTCTCATTCCGGGTCAATGCGACCAGCTGCACTTGCAACAAGTGTCCTAGCTGGGCCCAGTGGTACCCGACGAAGCAATTTCGAAGGGGGGGGAGGGACCAACACATTGTTGTCTACCACTACCCCGAGACAGGAGAATGCTCATGCCTCTACCACTGACTCCACACTAGGAGAAGAAGTACCTGGTCCATTCAATGGTGTACCCTGGACAGCTCGAAGGATTCCCCCACCTACATTCCCGCCAGGAATGTCGGCGGAAGACAAGCAAGAAATGGTCCGAAGAAGTGGAGCCAATGCTGCACGACCAGCGCTCGGAAGGGGACAACTGCCTCCTAGGTTTGCAGAGGCGAACGTCACCAGCATCAGTGTCATACGAGACCTGATTGCGAGGACGACATCAGAGATGAACCCTGGCGCGCTTCTAGCACTAGAGATCCTCGGGGATCTCAAGAATGCCGCCAGTCGAGCCCCAAGACCGAGGCACGAGTTGGAAAACTTCCTACTTCATCGATTCGGGAAACGTCCCGCCTGGGCTGGCCCGGGTGGGAAGAAGGCAAAGAAAGTCGAACCAACACCGACGGGTGCTGTGGAACAAGCTGCCTCACTTGGGGGGACCGCTGGGGCCGCCAATCCTTTCATTGACACCAACATCGCCACGAGCAGCAATCAGACCACCCAGCCAGCACAGGACGTCCCGATGAAGCCACCGTCTGATGAAGGCGAGCAACATCACGTACCACCGCTGACAGGGATGGACTCAGGGGTAGGAGGGGCGGATGACAACGCTACCGAGCCCCAACGAGGACCACTAGGGGAAACTGCACCTGTGATAACAGGCAATCCTGACGATTTTACCGCAATGCTCTTGGCCGGTTTCAATACCCCCAATGTTGAAGTAGCACGACAATTCCTAGCTCTTCTCAACTCCCCTGACTCGCCTCTCAACCGACCCTCAGAGGATGTGTGGGACCCCTTCGTCAACGAGCACACGGGAGTGCATATATTTGGTATACCGCTGGATAACTCCTCCACACAGTCGCGCCAACTCCGTAATGGGTTACTGGCTGTGGTTCGTCGAATCCCCTCACCCAGGACGGTGAGGGACGTATTCTTTGTACTTCGAACGCTCCGCGGACATTGGACTGGTACCAATAACTTCATTCGCGCTGGACTGGATCCATACCCCGCTTTATTGACTCGTGATGAGATCACCAACGGTATTGCGGTGATCCACCATTTCTCCACTTATGGATTCACAACTGGCGATGTAATTGACATCGCCGCCCTTCTCAACTATATCTTGGATCACAATTTGTAATCGACGCTTATTTGGCCGTATTGGAAGGATAGGCTTTGGTTTAGAGGGGGAGGGTGCAAGGGGCCGGAAGCCCTTGCCTTATTTGGACATGGACTTATTGAACTGTATAGATTACATAATGTTCGGTGGCTTACCTTTATAAGGTAAGCCACCGAGAGTACGAACACTTTAGCTTTCTTACACAGTATCACTTTATCTATACACCGTGCTTAACGTAGTGTCTAGGTGTGAACCGTGTGAACCAGGAAGCGAACTCTTACATAGTCTCAACTACGCTTTTATTACCGTTGGTAACGGAATGATTTGATTTGAATCAGGGCACGGTTGAAAACACGTTACCGGGTTACCACTTTGACCCGCTCTTTGTCTCTTTGACATGTCCAAAAAGCTACGTTTTGGGCATGCTACCCGCGAAACAATGGGACTGAGTTTATATGTGATTCATCTCCGATCCACTCTTGGCCATACTATTTGGTCTATATATCAGCCGCTTCTGCATGCTATTGACCACTTTCTTGCCACCCTACCCCCTTCCCCTTATGGCTACACCACCCCCCGGACGGATTTCCGCAATCAAGAAAACTGCACGAGGGTACCATACGTATTCGAAAGTGATTCCTCGCTCTAGAGAGATTCAGCTCGATGTCGCAAAAGAAGCTTATGGCTCCTCTGTTGGCCCTATTCCTGCTGAAGAATTCTTAGATAGGTTTATGCCCACCTCCCGGGAGAATATGTCTAAGGTCAACAAAGTCGAAACCGACTTCTTCCATGGCATACCTACTAAAGGTTTGGAAAAGGATATGTGCAAAAGTTTTGTAAGTTTAACACACATATTTCATGCATTTCATAGCCCTTAAATAACCCTATGACGTAGGTGAAGATTATGAACAAGTCAAAGCTGTTCCCCGGGTTGGAATTTGTCGATACGTTCGATAACGAGGACCGACAGTCTGGTTGTAAGTTTCGCCCTGATGGTGGTGTGTACTCAACTGGGGCTGGGCGTATCTCTGCACTAGAGTGGCGACTTCTACAACTTTTTATCGAATGGAAGGCCACCCACACACTTGATCCGTATCGCGCTAGTGCTGGCCTTGATGAAGTCCTGGCACAGCGGGGATCGATTCCTGCAGCGCCCGGATGCAAGAAAATAACATTGTGATAACAGATTAAATGTTTTCACAATGTTTGTTGGTCGAACATTGAGAAAACATGTGGCAAACATGTGGCAAACAACCGACATGAAGAGAACATGGCAAAAACATGTCTAAGGTATGTAATCTTTTTTGAAAGTTATGAGGCCAAACATGTCAGATAACATATTAAATGTTAATTTGATGTTATTTCCTTGCATCCAGGCGCTGCAGGAATCGATCCCCGCTGTGTGGATGGTGTCTCTGAACAGGCCACAGAAATCCGCGGTCAACTATACAGCTACGCTGCTCAGATCATGGACCATCAACATCGGCAGTTCCTCTTTAGTGTTCTTATCATGGGAGATTATGCTCGCCTTCTTCGGTTCGATCCTTCTTGCATTGCTGTGTCGCAAGTGATCCCCTACCGGATCGATCCTCGTCCCCTTATCGACTTCATTCTACGATATTCTACTATGTCCCCGGTCGAAAGAGGCTACGATCCTACTGTCTCTCCTGCATGTGATGCGGAAAAGGCGCTGTTCTGGGAACGTATGAAGGAATACCTCGAAAAAGTCAAAGGGGACAACCTGCGTAAACATCCTGATGTCGAGACCTTGGGCGACAATATAGTGAAGATCCAGGTCCACGACGCGAGTGGTGGTATTCATTCGTACCTTGCATGTAAACCTCCGTCTGCGCCTATCAATTACTCTCCGTGCGGTCGTCTCAGTCGCGGATTCATTGCCACACCTGCTCCTGCTAGTGTCGCAGACAAAGACGAAGATACTTGCGAAACGGAACAGCCCGAATTGGAGAAAGGAAAACTATTCTGGTTAAAAGATTGCTGGCGATCAGACGTTCTCGAAGCCGAAGCCAGGGTGTATGCTCATCTCAAGGCAAACAACGTGCCGAATCTGCCAGAGATCTATTACGCAGGCGACGTCCTGATTGGAGCTGATCCTCAAGAGACACTAAACGATACTCTACTTTCTGACCCTAGCACCGACTCCTGGAGGCTACCCACTGGAATAATTAACCACATGATACACTATAGAATTCTTCAAGAACTCCTCATTCCTATCGACGAGGTTGAGAACGTGAAGGAACTCTTATATGCCGGCCGCGATGTCATGATCAGTGAGTTTTTCTCGTTATTATATGCTTGGTATGATACCGACCTGAATTCGCTATCGCTCGTAAAGCGTTGGCTTGTGCATTCCATAGAGCGAAGTTACACCATTGCGATATCAGCAAAGGAAACATCATGCTGCCGCAAACCCGCCGTGGCGATGGCTCACGGGGTATCCTCATTGATTGGGATCATGCGAAAAGGATCGGCCTTGAAGCCGCTGGCGATTCTCCGATTCTCCGCTCTGTAGGCGTTTCTTTACTTGCTTGTGCTACTTTCGTTAACATTCACATCCCTCTTAGGAAACTTGGCAGTTCCTTTCTATCCAATTGCTAACCGATGCCACCAAGCCACATGATATCTTCGATGATATTCAGTCTCTGTTTTGGTCACTACTCTATGTCGGGGTCAGTTGTTTCAAGTTCACTGGCAACTACAAGTCAAGGGTCTTCGACGAGGTTTTTGAGGAACCTCACGAGATTCTAGGCAAAGTTCCGTCTGGTGGCCAGATGAAGATTGCCTGGCTTTTATCACCACCAATATTATTCAAGTGCATACCTTTGGAAAGTTTCTTTACGACTTGCCGCCAGTTTCATAGGAGCTACCAGGAGAAGCTCGACGCAGCGATCGGAAGTGATACTGGCAAACGGGAACTAAACGTCTTTATAGCAGCGGTCGAGGCTAACGTCCACGCATTACTGGTTCATTTCGATACCATCTTGGATAACCCCGATATTAACTGGAGTGGCCAAGAAGCCAATGGTATCAGCTCTAAACGACGCAACGCTACTGCTGAGCAAAGGCGTATTAGGGAATCTCAGGCTTCTGCGATCAAGAATGGCATCTGGCGTGGCGGTGGTAAAACCCAAAGCCGGGGCGACGAGCAACGCGTCGTAAACCCACCCATTAATGATGTTAAACGTGGCAAGGAGCGTTCCCGGAACAGTCTCGAAGCTGATGATGACGAGTCTCCTCACTCCAAGTCTGCCAAAGTGGCTGATGATGTCGAAATTAACGGGAGAAAGACTCGGAAAGTCCGAGTCGCCCACGACGACCGGATCCGTACTGTTACTCGCCCTGCCTGTGACCGCGTCTTGCGCCCTAGGACTCGGACGTGTTGAACAATTCTGATTGCTGGTGTGTTTCTACGATGTTTTTGTGCTCCCTCGTCATGTCATCACTCAGGCTCTCTATCACCATAGTTGGTCTTGTTTTCTCTCTTTGCGAGAACATTGACCGTTATAATGATACATATCTATAATATCGTTACTTTGTTCTGTAATCTCACTGTGTGTAGACTTGAAGTTGTTCCATATGATTTGTCTAATCTACTCGTAATTCGTACTACTACTCACTTCCGTATGCCTGTGCGCCGGTCTCGACGAAAGCGACTACTCATGGGCGTGGTTTCAAGTTAGTTCTTAGTCACAATCAAGATACATACACTCCGGATAGTATATAGAACTTCCCCAAGACTACGATGATGACACTAAGTGATCGGCCCAGTCACACCTTACCGTACTAAGCTTATATGCTATATATGTATTGATGGGATACGTGACACACGCGTGACCTGTAAGTAATGTGAGCGGCCAGTCTCTCTCTGTCACGGTCTTCCTCAGTTCCTACTACTCCAAGAGCCTCTCTATTCAACTTTTCTCTATGTCTACCCCAACTCCTAAGGCATCTACTCTTCGCGACATTGCGCGGCAGACACATGGCTGCACTATTGGCCCCATGCCAGTTCAAGACTTTCTCGACAAGTTCCTGCCCAAGATCCATAATTATCATACAAGAACTAGAAAACACGTTTACGACCGCGTTCTGAATAGGAGAGGATATAAGTCATTTGTGAGTTCAGAGCCTTGATTTGCGTATCATGCTTCCATGCTGATTCCTGGGATAGTTGAAAACTATGACCGACCCGAAGCTATGTTCTGGTTTTGAGTTCGTTTCTACCAAAGCGAAGAACCGCTCAAGCTCTGAATCAAACCTGTATCCTGGCATCGCAGTTTATCCACAAGGAGCTGTGCGAAACTCTGTCCCCGATTGGCCCCACATGGAATTCTTTATCGAGTGGCGACCAGACGAGGATTTCGACTGCTACTACGAGGCATCCGTTAACGACCAAATCCTTGACGACTCCTGTGACGAGGCCTTTGAACTGCGTGGCCGAATGTTCACATACGCTGCTCATCTGATGGACTGCCAACACCGACTCTTTGCCTTTGCTGTCGACATGTTCGGCTCATATGCTCGTCTCTATCGCTTCGATCCCTCGTGTATCGTCGTCTCTGATCTCATTCACTACCGAAGGGACCCTCAGCTTCTGGACCAATTCTTTGTTCGCTACTCTGCATTGTCTCGTGTTCAACGAGGCTACGATCCGACCGTGGTCACTGCTACCAATGCGGAAAAAGCTCTGTTCCAGGCTCGCGTAAAGGAATATCTGCAACGGGCGAAAGAGGACAACCTCCGGACTCATCCTGACGTCCGTGCACTGAATCACAATGTCGTGAAGATGAAGGTGCACGATGTGAACGGACGCGCGGACTGGTATCTAGCGTGCAAGTGTAGTACGATACCGACAAATCCTTTACCTTGTGGCCGGTTTACCCGTGGCTTCATTGCTACACCTGCGTCGTCAGCACCTCACCCTCAGCACGACACAACTTATGAATCAGAACAACACGCTGTGAAGAAGGGGGGACTATTCTGGCTCAAAGACTCTTGGCGGCCAAGCTCGGGCGACTCGGAGGCAAGTATCTATTACAACCTCAAGGACAGAGGTGTACCGAACCTCCCGGAAATAAGACGTACAGGGGATGTCCGGGTTGGCTCGATCGTTCAAGAAACTATGAACGATACCCTACTTTCTGATCCTAGCACCAAGTCTTGGAGACGGTCGACTGATACAATCCGTCATATGATTCACCATAGGATCGTGTCGGGTCTCCTTATTCCTCTCGAATATGTGGAGAATGCCAAGGAGCTATTACTAGTCGGACGGGACGTACTGAATGGTGAGAACTTCTGAACTATGCAGTCTATGCGACGCTTATCTTCTCTGCTCGAAAGCGCTTGCGGGTGCGTTTCATAAGGGGAAAATGCTTCATCGCGATCTCAGTAAGGGGAACGTTATGATGACCGAGAGACGAGGCACGGACGAAGGTCCATGGGGCATCCTCAACGATTGGGATCGTGCCACACGGGTGGATATTGATTTCCCATATCGCACAGTACGTCTCCTTTTCCTACGTTTGTTATAGCTTTGTAAATGTCCTATTTTATAGGGAACGTGGCAATTTATGTCGATCGCATTATTGAGAGATGCGACCAAGCTACATGACATCTTTGACGACCTTGAATCGCTTCTCTGGGTGCTCCTTTTCTTCGCAGTTCATAACTTCAAGTACACGGGGAAGTTCAGCATGCGGGTATTTGACGAAGCCACTGAAGTTTCGGATACAGAAAACGGTCGGATAGTGCTTGGCGGCGACTGGAAGTTGACGTGGGTCCTACGGGAAGCGTACAAAATGGGTTTTGAATGCAAGCCGTTACAAGATTTCTTCAATTCTTACTCGCGCTTTCATTCAAATCACTATTGGAAGATTTCGCATTCCACCGATAACGAGAAGGAGAAGAAAGTCCTTGAAGATTTGGAAGCAGAGATCAAAAGAGATATCTACCAGCTGGTTTCTCATTTCGACGATATCCTCAATGATCCTAATACCGACTGGAGTGGTCAAGAGGCCCACAACTACCGTTCTGCAGAGGCACTTCCCAAAGCACAGCAGAATCCAGACGATAGACGTGACGAGGAGATGGGTGTTCCGGATGCTGAGAAGGCAACACGACTAGCTGTTGGAGCTGGGAAGGGGAAACGTGGTCAGAAACGGAAGCGAGGTGGCCCAGAACCAGAAGATAGTGGCGATGACGGAGGTCGTCAGCCCAAACGCCTTGCTATTGAGGCAAAGGAGCAGACTGCTGCTGTCCGGGAACTTCGTCGCCGCCATTCCCCAGCTCCGCCTTGCGACCGTGTCTTGCGCCCAAGGACTAGAAAGTAGAGTCTTATCGTTAATTTATTATTATCTATATATAGAATTAGACAAAAGTATTGATCATAGCGACGTGAGTCAGAAAGCTATCATTTTTGACCAGGTCGATACTGCCTGCACAATGAACACTCTTAAACCTCATCACACACATTTACACTGAAGAGAAGAGATAACAACCGTCCCGAGGATATGTCCTGACCTCGATATTTCGATGAAGCCTAAGTAGTAGATATTAAATTCTCTAAACGCGTCAGGTAACGGTACATGTGATATGTGACGCAAGGCAAGTTAAAGTCACACTCATCCCCTCGACAGGGCCACGAGGCACTCATTGTACTTGATACTTGAACTTGAAAAAATTATACGTAAAATATGAAGCTTTAAACGTCCAAATCACTACTACGACTACAGTACTCAACACTGTCTGTGGCCTCTTCATAATGTCTGCCCGAAGTCCTAACCCATCTACTCTTCGCGACGTTGCACGACAAACACATGGTCATACCATTGGCCCTATGCCGGCTCAGGACTTCCTTGACAAGTTCTTGCCCAAGACTCACATCCATAATACAAGGACAAGAAAAAACGTCTATGACCGTATTCTGAATAAGAAACTATACAAGGCATTTGTGAGTTGAGCTTGTTAAACTCGCATGCCAGTCTCTGACCTTCATCCCCCGGATAGTCAAAGTCCATGGGCGATCAGAATCTTTGTCCAGGCTTTGAACTCGTCCCTCTGCCTACCGAAACTAAAAACAACACGCTCTCTGGACATAAGCTGCTTCCTGGAATCGCGGTCTACTCACGGGGAGCTAAGCGCAAATCCGTATGTGATTGGCCTCTCATGGATTTCTTTATCGAGTGGCGACCAGACGAGCATTTCGATTGCTACTACGAGGACTATGTTAACGACGAAATTCTTGATGATTCCTGCGACCAAGCTTTCGAGATGCGTGGTCGAATGTTCACGTACGCTGCTCAACTGATGGACTGTCAACATCGGCTCTTTGTCTTTGCTATCGACATGTTCGACTCATATGCTCGTCTCTATCGCTTCGATTCCTCGTGCATTGTTGTGTCTGATCTCATTGAATATCAAAGAGACTCTCAACTTCTGGACCAGTTCTTTGCACGGTATTCTGCCTTATCTCGTGTTCAACGAGGTTATGATCCTACTGTAATGCCTGCCAACAATGCGGAGAAGGTTCTGTTCCAGGCTCGCGTGAAGGATTATCTAGAGCGAGCGAAAGGGGAAAATCTTCGGATTCATCCCGACGTGCAAACACTCAAGGGCGATGTGGTGAAGATAAAGCTCTATGATATGAACGGATACTCAGACTGGTATCTAGCGTGTAAATGTAACACGATACCGATCAACACTTTACCTTGCGGTCGGTTCACTCGTGGTTTCGTTGCTACACCTTCCCTATCAGCCTCCCATGCTAGACCCACTACATCTCGCAAATCTGACGTCAAGAAAGGGGAACTGTTCTGGCTAAAGGACTCTTGGCGGCCAAGCTCGGATGCCTCGGAGGCG
Organism: Cerrena zonata; assembly: GCA_038087015.1. Lineage (NCBI taxonomy): Eukaryota > Fungi > Basidiomycota > Agaricomycetes > Polyporales > Cerrenaceae > Cerrena > Cerrena zonata. The sequence goes on from JASBNA010000011.1 coordinate 965,760, forward strand.
AGTATCTACTATGATCTGAAGGCCAAAGGAGTACCGAACCTCCCGGATATAATCCTTACGGGAGATGTCCAGGTTGGTCCAATTGTTCAAGAGACAATGAACGACACCCTACTCTCTGATCCTAGCACCAAGTCCTGGAGACGGTCGACTGACACGATTCACCATATGATTCATCATAGAATTGTGTCGGGTCTCCTTATTCCTCTGGAATATGTCGAGAATGCTAAGGAGCTATTACTAGTTGGACGAGATACATTAAATGGTAAGTTCTTCGGGTCTGATCCGTCCATACGACACTTACACTTTCCCTATAATAGCGCTTGCTGGTGCATTTTACAAGGGGACAATGCTTCATCGCGATCTCAGTAAGGGAAACCTTATGATGACCGAGAGACGAGGCACAGACGAAGGTCCATGGGGTGTCCTCAATGATTGGGATCGTGCCACACGGGCGGATATTGATTTCCCTTATCGCACTGTACGTCTTATCTTCCTACACCCGAACTTCGAAGCTTGGTAAATGACATACTTTCATAGGGCACATGGCAATTTATGTCGATCGCATTATTGAGAGATGCGACTAAATTGCATGACATCTTTGACGATCTCGAATCGCTTCTCTGGGTGCTCCTTTTCTTCGCGGTTCGTAACTTCAAGTACACAGGAAAGTTTAACATGCGAGTATTCAACGAAGCCACTGAAGTTTCGGATACGGAAAACGGTCGGATAGTGCTTGGCGGCGACTGGAAGTTGACGTGGCTACTGCAGGAAGTATACAAAATGGGGTTTGTCTGCAAGCCGTTACAAGATTTCTTCGACTCCTACTCTCGCCTTCATTTGGATCACTACTGGAAGATTACATTCTCTAAACGAAACGCGGAGGAGAGGAAGGCTCTCGAAGATTTCGAAGCGGAGATACTGAGGGATATCTCTCAGCTGGTTTCTCATTTTGATAACGTTCTCAATGATCCTAATACCGACTGGAGTGGTCAAGAGGCGCATCATTACCGTTCCACAGAGGCACCTCCTCAGGTACAGCAGAATCAAGCCGATAGACCTGACGAAGAGATGGGAGATCCGGACGGCGAGCAAGAGCCACAACCAGCCGCTCAATTTGCGAATGATGAGCGTGGTCAGAAGCGGAAACGGAGTAACCTAGAACCAGAAGATAATGTCGACGATCTCCATCGTCAGCCCAAACGCCTTGGTATCGAGGCAAAGGAGCAGAGGACTGTTGTCCGGGTACCTCGTCGCCGTCAAGTCACTGCTCCACCTTGCGACCGTGTCTTGAGCCCAAGGACTAGGAAGTAGAGTCTTACTCCTATTTTATTATTATATATGCGTAGCATTAGACAAAAGTACCATTATAATAGGAGGCTGCAGAAAGTTACTTTTTTCGTTCACTTATCTCACTTGGCGCCTGCAAGTTATCCGAGAATTAACTTGAATTAACTTGGTTTCACTTACGCTTCGGTCACCTAAAATTCACTTGCTCACTTACACCCACTTGCAGTCACCGTTGTTACACCCCCAATTGAGGGTTTAAACTTTTTTTATCCGCCATGTTGACTAGGTGTTGCTGCATTGTTATGTCGGCAATGAGTAAACATTCACCGCATCCCTCATCCTGAGTACCCAGATGACTAATATCCGAGTCGGTGAGTACATCCAATTCAAAAATAGGTCGCGATGTGAGCAAGCTATCTCCATAGATTTATGAAAATATGACCTATTTTGAGTCATATCTCAGATTATATCACTTAAGCGAAGGAAAGTAACATTGTTAGGTAGTTTAGTTCAGATGCATCGAGACGTAGTGAATATGTTCAGGTTTTGATTGATAATGTATATGTTCAGGTTTTGATTGATAATGTATATGAGGCAGCATGCTAAGGACAAACAGTCAAGTAGTCAGTATTGAAAGGGGCGGGAAACGGCTGAAAAGGACTTAGGACTTTTAAGTGAGAAACAAGTGAACGTACAAATTTTGGTGGAATGGCCCCAATTTCACTTTCGACGTTTTAACTGGAAAATTGACAAAATTTCCTATCGATTTGGCTAGGATGATGATGTATATGTACTGCCTGCACAATGAACACAACCTAGATAATTGAAGGAGGAAGACGACAGCCATTTGATATTTCAAGTGCTCATTGAGAAACACCGCCACATGATATTCGACGATCATTTTCCATCACGGTATCGAGCTTAGGCTTGAGGTTGAGGTTTCTGCCAGTACTCACTCATCTCACTGGATCCCATCGAGACTAGCTCAAGACCAACAATGGAACATGCCTTTCCTCACGATGTCACTTTCATTGCTATATAAAGCTTGTTCTCGTTCTCGCCGACTCGGACGACCTCCTTGACTTCCGCCAGGTCACTTGCGCCAACGCTAAACACCAAGTCATTTCTATCTTACACCGACCGAGCTTAGATACTAACCTCTTCAAGCTCCAAGTCGTAACTCGAATACTGCAGTTGCTCGCATGCGCCTTGTCATGTCTTCTACTTACCTTGATCAAAGATCATAAATGACACGTGTCAGTTGTATATGCTTCAAGTCTGCGCCTCTGTCTATTACCACAAAAAACGGATGTAGCCCTCAGCCTAGGCTATGCTCTGCTTTGGATATCTATCTGTTTGTCGTTGAACGATATAGCGCATTTTCATGTGTAAAAAGTGACGAGAGAGGTGAGTGCCCAAGATGACGATTTATTAATTAGAAATACAAGATTGGTGAATGGGAAACAAGTTAATCAAGAAGGCGAATGTTATAATTCGTAACACCCATAACCACCGACCACAGTATCAACTTCGATCCCACACGGTATGATATGATGATACCAATCATGGAGCGCACCTCTAGGATAAGGCCCATATAGGTATAGATTTCCATGCGAAATCAGCGCAGGTAGTGACACAGGGTGAGTGATCCGTGTTCTAATCGTTATGGCGTGTATTTGCTGATCTTGCACGTATCTATTTATGTTTATCACGCTACCCTTCCTGAGGACCCCTTTCTAACCCATGAGCGTATAAATCCGCGGGCATCAGTGTCAAAAGCCCTCGATTTATCTATCTGGTGAGCTGGAATGAATTCATTTTATCAACAATAGCGGGACTTATTGATGTAGGCGAGAAGTAGTCTTTGTCTATACATCAAGACAAACCTTGGCCAATGGTTGGAAAATGGCGCCGACTCATAAGTATTCTCTGATCTACTCTTGGTCATCAGTACTTTCACAATAAATTAGACAAATTTGAACTCGAGGGAGACCTTGGTGAGTAGCAGTAACATTATTAAATTGACTGGCTGTGACATAAGTCACATAGATCATTAGCGCGTGCCACCGCGACCGCCAGTGTTCCTTGCTACTGTACTGCCTACGTTGGAATTGGTCAACGTGTCTCATTCAATACTCAACACTAAATTGCAGCTGCTTATTGCTTCACCATGCCCCCTACCATTCCCATCCCAGAACATCGTGTATCATCCGAGTTCGACTCTGATGCTAGAAAGGCCTACCGACATGTTGCGTTACATACCCAAGGCTGTACCGTCGGCCCCATGCCTGCTCAGGACTTTCTGGTCAAGTTTCTACCCAAACCAAAAGCCCGGTACCCCAATCCCAGGAGCAAGAAAAATATCTTACACTGTATACCAACCCGACGTAGATATAAGCCTTTCGTGAGTCTAAGCTGTTGATGTAATTAGGAATTCTTGACGTATTTCTCGGGACAGGTCAAGACGATGGGTGACATGTGCCCTGGCTTTGAATTTATTTCCCTCTCAGCTCTCACTGAGAACGACCCTAATCTTGGACCCAAACTCTGCCCTGACACCGCAGTCTATCCGTCTGGTGTTAAGAGGACGTCTCCCTGCGATTGGGGACTCATGGACTTCTTTGTCGAGTGGAGGCCAGACCAGGACCTTGATGGCTATGATGGCACTTTTGAGAGTAGCCAGACTCTCGAGGATGAATCTACTAGGACCAAAGAACTCCGTGGTCGAATTTTCTCCTATGCTGCTCGTCTGATGGACTGCCAACACCGCCTCTTTGTCTTTGCTGTCGATATCTATAGGGACTGCGCTCGCCTCTATCGTTTTGATCCATCCTGCATAGTCGTCTCGGACCGTATCTATTTCCGGAATGATCCTAGGCCCTTGGATGAATTCTTTGCGCGTTACTCAGCTCTATCTCATGCACAACGGGGTTACGATCCCACCGTGACTCTTGCGAACGATACGGAGAAAGTGCTATTCCAGACTTGCATTCGAGACTACTTTGAACGGGTACAAAGAAATGACCTACGGACACATCCCGACGTAGCGAGACTCGATGGCCGAATTCTGAAGATACAAGTGAACGATATCAATGGTGGGGCTCATTGGTATCTAGCCTGCAAATGCAGCACTATCCCTGTCAACAGTCTACCCTGTGGTCGATTTACTCGTGGTTATATTGCGGTACCCGTCCCATCGGATAGATGTAACGATACTGAAGATACCGATAAAGGGAAGCTTTTCTGGCTCAAGGATAGCTGGCGACCAGACTCGAGTGAATCCGAGGCAAGTATATACTACGAGCTCAAGGCCAAGGGAGTACCCAATCTTCCGGACGTTAGATGTGCAGGTGACATCTTGGTCGACTCGTGCACCCAGGAAACAGTGAACGATACCGTTCTCTCCGACCCCGGCACAGAGTGTTGGAGACAGCCCACCGGTACTATCCACCACATGATCCATGTACGGATCGTCGCGGGGCTCCTAATTCCGTTCGACCATGTCGAGAACGCGAGGGAACTGTTGCTCGTCGGGAGAGATGTCTTGTACGGTATGATTCCATCTTTTGTGTTCTTGACGCGATACTAATGAGTTTCTTATATGTAGCGATAGCCACCGCATTTCACAAAGCCAATATCTTCCATCGTGACATCAGTAAGGGAAATATCATGATGACGGAGAGACGAGGCGGTAGTGAGGGGCCATGGGGAGTTCTCAATGATTGGGATCGAGCTGGAAGGGTCGATGCGGAGGAGACTAATCGAATCGTATGAATGAATTATTCGTGCTACTATAACACTTACTAATGGTTTTGCAGGGAACGTGGCAATTCCTCTCCATCTATCTATTAGATATCCTCCCGAAAAGACACGATATCTTCGACGACCTCGAATCCCTCTTATGGGTTCTTCTGTTCTTCGCTATTCATTTCTTCAAATATCGTGGACGTTTCACCATGTGGGTGTTTGAAGAAGTTTATGACTACTTCGATTCATCTAGGGGTAAAGTTCCGACAGGGGGTAGCGCGAAACTTGGGTGGGTCCAAACACCGCAAACCAACTTCGAGTGTAAACCGCTGCAGGACTTTTTCGATTCATTCCGCCTTTTTCATCGAGACCACATACGAAAGCTTTCGCTCTCGACCGATAACGAGGAGAAAATGAAGGCTCTTGAAGAATATGAAGCTGAGATTCAGAAAGACATCTATGGCCTAGCTTCGCATTTCGATAATATCCTCAATGATCCCGATATCGACTGGAGTGGGCAGGAAGTACACGGTGCTCAAGTTGAAGAGGTTCCACCCCAAGGACAGCTTAATCAAGACAGTAACCTCGACGAGGAAGTAAACGTACCTGAACCCAAGCTGCAGCCAAAACCCCGGATCAAGGCTCCACCAGCGAAAAAAAATAAGCGTGGCAGGAAGCGGACCCGAGACGATCTTGAACTTGAAGATGATGACGGCCACCGACACAAACGTGCTGCTCATGTCAACAGCAAAGACGATGGGGGGCAAGACGTTCGTCCACCTCGGCGGCGCCGGCAAGTACTACCAGCTCCTCCTCCTAGGATTCAGAAGTAATGTTCCAATTTGAGGTTGCTCTAATGTGCTACACCCAAAAAAGAACTCTGCCTGGTGGCGGCAGCTAGTACAGGAGCCTAGAAGATCATGACGAACGACTTGAACTCCGCGACCTATAAGGCTGCTCTAAACAAGCTGCCTCCTGTAGCTGCAAGACTCGGGCATGCACGGTCCCAGAACGATCAGATATGACCAGTTGCTATTGCTGAAAGCAACGAAGTCGACGAAGCGTACTAGACAATGAAACCCTTTCGCCTCGTACGGATCGTCAAGATTATGGCTCAGATACTCCATAACTTGTGTCCTACATAGAAGACTCAGAAGGAATATGTAGAGCAATTTTTGTAATTCTGTAAATTTTATTCTGTATCTATCCTATTGGTTTCTCGCATTTCATACTGATTTGGTGGTGTGTCTTTCAATATTGTATATCCGTGATGAGCCTGTTTCGGGGTGTATAGAGCCCATTTCTTTACAGTACTGACAAGTATTTATCGGGTCTTTCCAAGTATCAGTATAAACACACCGAGTCGATTGACCCGATTCAGTAGTCTGACTCAGTTGAGTGTTGCCACTTAAAGCTTAAAGAGTGACACATATAATGCGTGACCTGTGACCTGACCCAACGCCTTAGTCGTCTAAGAGTCCTTCTATTGAACTGTGTAGTAGCCCCTTGTCACTGTACATCTCTAGTCTGCTTCGTTATTATGTCCGCCACAATTCTTGACCTGTCCAACCTGCGTGACGTTGCACGACAAACACATGGCCATACCATTGGCCCTATGCCAGTCCAGGACTTCCTCGACAAGTTCCTACCTAGGATTCACAACCACAATACAAGGACGAGGAAACATGTTCACGACCGCACTCCGAATAAGAAAATGTACAAGTCATTCGTGAGTTGAGCTCGTTAAATCGTATGTCAGTCTCTGACCTCGATCCCCCGGATAGTCCAAGACCATGGGTGATCAGAATCTTTGTCCGGGCTTTGAACTTGTTCCTCTGCCTACCGAAACGAAAAGCAACACGCCCTCTGGACATAAGCTACGTCCTGGAATCGCGGTCTACTCACGGGGAGCTAAGCGTAACTCTGTATGTGATTGGCCCCTCATGGATTTCTTCATCGAGTGGCGGCCAGACGAGCATTTCGACTGTTACTACGAGGACTATGTCAACGACCAAATTCTTGATGACTCCTGTGACCAGGCTTTTAAAATGCGTGGCCGGATGTTCACATACGCTGCTCAACTCATGGACTGCCAACACCGACTCTTTGTCTTTGCTATCGACATGTTCGGCTCCTATGCTCGTCTCTATCGCTTCGACCCTTCGTGCATCGTTGTCTCGGATCTCATCCACTATCGAAAGGACCCTCGGCTGCTAGACCAATTCTTTGCATGCTACTCTACTTTATCTCGTGCTCAACGAGGTTATGATACTACTGTGATTCCTGCTACTAACGTGGAGAAGGTCTTATTCCAAGCTCGCGTGAAGGAATATCTGGAACACGCGCAGAGCAACAACCTCCGGACCCATCCCGACGTCCATGCACTCAAGGGCGACATAGTGAAGATGAAGGTACATGATATGAACGGACGCTCGGACTGGTATTTAGCGTGCAAATGCAGTACAATACCGACTAATCCTGTACCTTGTGGCCGATTCACTCGTGGCTTCATTGCCACACCTTCGCCATTAGCATCCCTTGCTAAATCAACCACAACTCGCAAATCTGACAACACCAAGAAAGGGGAACTGTTATGGCTTAAGGACTCTTGGCGGCCAAGCTCGGATGTCTCAGAGGCAACCATCTACTACGACCTCAAGGACAAAGGTGTACCGAACCTCCCGGATATCAGACGTACGGGTGATGTTCGAGTTGGTTCAATCGTTCAAGAGACAATGAACGACACTCTCCTCTCTGATCCTAACACCAACACCTGGAGACGATTAACTGATACCATCCGTCATATGATTCATCATAGAATTGTGTCGGGGCTCCTTATTCCTCTCGATTATGCCGAGAACGCCAAGGAGCTATTACTAGTTGGACGAGATACATTAAATGGTAAGTTCTTCGGGGGTCTGATCCGTCCATACGACACTCACTTTTTCCGTGTAGCCCTTGCGGGCGCATTTCACAAGGGGAAAATGCTTCATCGCGATTTCAGTAGGGGAAACCTTATGATGACCGAGAGACGAGGCGATGATGAGGGTCCATGGGGTGTCCTCAATGATTGGGATCGCGCCACGCGGGCGGATATTAATTTCCCTTATCGCACTGTACGTATTCGTTTCCTACAGATAGAACTCAGTGAATTAATATATTGTATAGGGAACGTGGCAATTCATGTCGATTGCATTATTGAGAGATGACGCTAAACTGCATGACATCTTTGACGATCTCGAATCCCTTCTCTGGGTGCTTCTATTTTTCGCCGTTCATAACTTCAAGTACACGGGAAAATTCAGCATGCGAGTATTCGACGACGTGAACTACATTTCGCGTACAGACAATGACCCTGTTGCACTTGGTGGCGACTGGAAGTTGACGTGGCTGCTCAGGGAAGTACGTAATATGGGGTTTGAATGCAAGCCTCTACAAACGTTCTTCGAATCCTACTCCCGCTTGCATTTGGATCACTACTGGAAGATTTCATTCGCTGGACAGAGCGCGGAGGAGAAGAAGGCTCTCGAAGATTTCGAAGCGGAGATCCTGAGAGATATCTCCGGACTGGTGTCTCATTTTGATAATGTTCTCAATGATCCTAATACTGACTGGAGTGGTCAAGAGGCGCACCATTACCGTTCCACAGAGGCGCCTCCTCAAGTACAGCAGAATCAAGGCGATAGACGTGACGAAGAGATGAGGGATGCGGACAGCGAGAAGGAGTCACAATCAACTGCTCGTGTTACGGAAGGAAAGCGCGGCCAGAAACGGAAACGAGGTAACCCAGAGCCAGAAGATAATGGTGAGGATGGAGTTCGTCCACCCAAACGCCTTGCTATCGAGGCAAAGGAGCAGAGGACTATTGTCCGGGTACCTCGAGTCCCTGCTCCGCCTTGCGACCGTGTCTTGCGCCCAAGGACGAGGAAGTAAGACCCTTACGTTATTTATTATTATCTATATGTAGAATTAGACACAACTATCTATTGTGAATCAGAGAATTGATAACCTTGTCCGCCTCTTTCCTGAGATTTACATAACGTACGAAACATCGACAACCGAGATAACGTTGATTGATACAGTCACTGAGCATCGCGTCGGGTCACGGAACGCGTGACAGAACGCGTGATAGGAGTATTTAAAGTATGGGCTATATAGTGTCCCAAAATTATTTTCCGCACTAAGTACCAAGATTGAGTGATTTCGCGGTAAGTTGGATGTTCATGGCACTTTCCACGGAGTGTCTCAACAAATTTCCGCACTCTGTTGAAGACAGTCGTTGCGCGCGACAACATTTTTGTCAGAAGAATCGACAGTTATCCGACTGTTGTCGTTCTGAGTTCTCTGGTAGCCTCATAAATATGAGGTAAATGTTCTTTTCCATACAAGTCTTGATACTAGTGAGCAAAGGACAACATCATATTATAACAATTATAATAGCAATACTAGTATCGTATCACTGGAGATATAATATAACAATCTTTTGTTATTCTTACTACCCAGCTTCTTAGTCTCTTAGGTGATCCCAAATATTGGCTGAGGCATGAGACAGTATTTGATGAGCAATGTAAAACTTGTTGTCACAGAAATCTGACTCGGCGTACAATCAGCCTCAACTTCACGTAAAGTTGTTGAGTGCACCACAACTTAGCGCGGAGTTTCCAACTCACTTACCGCGCGCGAGCTAAATACATACCGCGGAAGACCATAATTTTGGGACACTATATTACCCATATTAAAGTCACAAAAAAACCAATCATTAACTTACCACTGTTACCCAACTTATCATATACTGCAGGACACGAAGGGCCGGACCATCCAAAGCTACTAATTTGATATATAGTCAATTTCCCCTTGTTTCATTCAGCAGTGATAATACCTACACACGTTGAGATAACGTCCCCATTAAACCACAATTTGGAGCGGCTACTGGTGTGAGCAACTATTCGTTTTCTCCTTTGGATCTGCCTCCAGGTATGACACGAATTACTCTTTTCACAGCCCCATTCCTCTCGTGAAGCTTTTAGAGGTACTCATACATTGCCGGTTAGAACATCTTGCTTCGCTTCCAGCCCTGTGCCTGCCTTACTCTCAAAGATATGTCTGGCTACGCTATTGGTCCCATTCCACCTCAAGTGTTTCTCAATCGATTCTTACCAAAAAATGGTCTTCCTAATCGCAGAGTCCACAAGGACACCTTCAAAGAAGTTCAATCTACTTATGATGGAATAAACGAAAACTACATATATCTTTCCTTCGTAAATGTTCTCCATTTCTCGCTCTGTCGCTTTACTGACCAAACTACAGGCAAAGATCATGAACGATAAAAAGCTTTGCTCTAGTTGTCTTTTCATCCCCACCATATCCAGTGCCGATGAAAAGCACGCTCGTTGCGACGTCCCCCCTTATCCAAACATTGCCGTCTATCCAACAGGAGTTACAGATAAAGACTGGTCTAGCATGGAATTCTTTCTTCAAGTCAAGCCCGAGGAATACTTTGATCCCTATCGAGAGGAGTTCTCTAGCGATGACGATGGCCTAGAAAATCCCTCGGATGTATCGAGTAGGGCTCGAGATGAGCTCTTCACTTACGCTTCTCTTCAGATGGGACACCAATTCCGACTCTTTACCTTCGCTGTTGGGATCTATGGTTCTCGTGCTCGCTTCTTCCGATTCGATCCCTCTGCATGCTCTGTCTCTGCCAGCTTCAACTATTACGAAAATCCAAAGATGCTAGCAGAATTCCTCTTGCGATACAACACCTTGACGTTCACTCAACGTGGGTTTGACCCCACGGCTTTTCCTGCCACTGAAGAAGAGAGGGAATTATACCGCTCCCACATCAAGGATTATCTTGTGCGGACGGAACGTGAGAACCTGCGGCAGTACTCTGCGATTGGACAGATTGGCAACGAGTCTTTCCCAATAACAAAAGTGCAAGTGACGGATCTAGATGGCAGCCAACACTGGTACCTAATATGCAAACCCAGCTCGATCCCCTTTAACCTGGCTCCTTGTGGTCGATTCACTCGTGGTTTCATCGCCGTTCCAGCTCAGCCTCCTATCCATGATAAACACTATAGGAATAATGCGGGTGACTTCACAATCTCTGGCGACCAGAAAGGGAGGCTCTACTGGCTTAAAGACTGCTGGCGACCGGCCAACGGCGAATCGGAATCTAGTATATACCGTTATCTTGCAGAGAAGAATGTCCCAAACCTTCCCGAGATCATCTGTGGAGGAGACGTATCGATGGACGGAGAGATTCAAGAGACGGAGAACGATTCGTTTCTGACTAACCCTAACGCGATCTGGAGGCGACCAACCGGCGAGATTCAACACATGATTCATCACCGAATCGTACAGGGACTGCTCATCCCTCTATGGTATGCTGAGAGTGCCAAGGAGCTCCTGCGTGCTGGTCGAGATGCTCTGAAAAGTAAGTATTGCATGTTCACTACGTTATCTCTCCTGACGTTCTATCTATTCAGCCATGGCAGGCGCGTTTCATGATGCAAGAGTATTGCACCAGGATCCTAGTGTCGGCAACATCATGTTAACGGAGAATCGGAGCAACGGGACAAGACAATCTGCTGTTCTGAACGATTGGGATCGTGCCAAGCGGATTGATTCTGATGATTCAGTCAACCATCATATCGTACGTCTTTTCCTCATACCTGTGAGTAGATCTTAATGCCAGTAATAGGGGACGTGGGAATTCGCGTCTGTGGAGTTGTTGCAAGATGGACGGGCGCCGCACGAAATATTTGACGACCTTGAGTCACTTCTTTGGGTTATTCTCTTCATTTCTGTTCGACGCTTTAAGTACGAAGGGCACTTCCTGGTCGGGATGTTCGATGAGAGTCATAGGCCCCGTGTTCCAGGAAAAAGCAAAGAACGCAGTGGGGGACTCTTGAAGTCCTGGTGGCTCACAGGTGATGTTTTGACGCGTTTCAACTGTCGCCCTCTACAGACTTTCTTTGTCACCTATCGCGCCATCCACGACAGGCGCCGTAAAAAGTCACAATTGGTCCAAGAGTCTCAGACACAGGACGCAAAAGAAGAGCTGGAACGGTACAAGGCGGAAATCCAGGAAGATCTACATAAACTTCTGGCCTTTTTTGACGACATTATCGATGACCCTTCAGCCGATTGGAGTAACGGTGACCCTATCCCGTTTGCAGTCGAACCGAAGGAGACTGAAGAGGTTACATCAGAAACGGGCAAGGTCTCTATCCAACCTGTTCAGGTTCGTCGCAGCAAAAGACTGAGACGAGAAGAGACAGAAAATCAAGACGATGCTGATCCCCCCCGGAAACGTGCTACCACTACTCGAATTGGTGGGGACGGAATATCCGCACCTTCTCGCCAAAAACGAGCTGCTAAGGTTATTCCGCGGAAAACTTATAATCTACGTCCTAGGAGAAAATGATAATAAACCTTTAGCTCCAATTTATATGCTGTATTGTATGCGAATGATCTCATGGTAAGTGGGACTCCGGATCCGCAGGAAGGTCATCTTGTCCTCCAGTTCGACTGGCATCAATGCGCTACTATTGTCAAGCTCAAGTAAACGGCTAACGAAAACGTGACTGTGTGACAATGGGTAACACGACTTCAGATACCTTTCCTAACTTCAAGTTCAAGTTATACATACTGTACTTAGTCTTATATATCGCTCTCCAATTGACTTCTTCACGATGTCGACCAAAACTTTCCACTCATCCACCCTTCGCGACGTTGCGCGACAAACATACGGCTTCACTGTTGGCCCTATGCCTGCTCAGGACTTTCTTGACAAGTTCCTGCCCAAGATGCACAAGAACAACACAAGGTCGAGGAAACACATCTATGATCCCATTCCGAATAAGAAGAGGTATAAGTCATTTGTGAGTTGAACTCCTTCGTTCACCTATTGAAGTCTGACGTCGAACCCCCCACCCCCGGAAAGCCGAAGACCATGGACAAATTGAACCTTTGTCCCGGCTTTGAATTCGCTACTACTCTGCCTGAAAGAACGAAGAGCACTCCGAGGTCTGGGCCCAAACTACATCCTGATATCGTGGTATACCCACAGGACGCTAGTCGAAATCGTAACTCTGTGTGCGATTGGCCCCACATGGAATTCTTCATCGAGTGGCGGCCAGACGAGGATTTCGATTGCTACTACGAGGCCTCTCTTAACGATCATATCCTTGATGACTCCTGTGATGAGGCTTTTGAAATGCGTGGCCGGATGTTCACATACGCTGCTCAACTGATGGACTGCCAACACCGACTCTTTGTCTTTGCTATCGACATGTTCGGCTCCTTCGCTCGTCTCTATCGCTTCGACCCCTCGTGCATCGTGGTCTCTGATCTCATTCACTATCGAAAGGATTCTCGACTTCTGGACCAGTTCTTTGCACGGTATTCTGCATTGTCTCGCGTTCAACGAGGTTATGACCCCACTGTGGTCCCTGTCACTAGCGCGGAGAAGGATCTATTCCAAGCTCGCGTGAAAGAATATCTAGAGCGCGCAAAGATGGAGAATCTCCGGACTCATCCTGACGTCCATACGCTGAACGACAATATAGTGAAGATGAAGGTACATGATATGAGCGGACGCGCGGCCTGGTATCTAGCGTGCAAATGCAGTACAATACCTACCAATCCTTTACCTTGTGGCCGGTTTACTCGTGGGTTCATTGCTACACCTGCCTCGTCATCATCTCAGCGCAACGCAACTCGTGAATCAGGACAAGACGCTGTGAAGAAGGGGGGTCTATTCTGGCTTAAGGACTCTTGGCGGTCAAGCTCGGACGACTTGGAGGCTAGTATCTACTATGACCTCAAGGGTAAAGGTGTTCCAAACCTTCCAGATATCAGGCGTACGGGTGATGTTCGGGTCGGCTCAACCGTTCAAGATACAATGAACGATACACTGCTCTCTGATCCCAGTACCAAGTCTTGGAGACGGTCGACTGATACGATTCATCATATGATTCATCATAGAATTGTATCGGGTCTCCTTATTCCTCTCGAATATGTCGAGAACGCTAAGGAACTATTACTAGTCGGGCGGGACGTATTGAATGGTGAGGTCTTCTGAGCTATCTAGCCCATACAACGCTGATATTTTCCGCCTCAAAGCGCTTGCGGATGCATTTCACAAGGGGAACATGTTTCATCGCGATCTCAGTAAGGGAAACCTTATGATGACCGAGAGGCGAGGCGATGATGAGGGTCCATGGGGTGTCCTCAACGATTGGGATCGTGCCACGAGCACGAGAGCCGATCTTGAATTTCCTTATCGCACCGTACGTACCTTTTCCCCTATTAGATATTGATCAGCAAATAACAGACATTCATAGGGAACGTGGCAATTCATGTCAGTCGCATTATTGAGAGATTCGGACAAGCTGCATGATGTCTTCGACGACATTGAATCACTTCTTTGGGTTCTACTCTTCTTCGCCGTCCAGAACTTCAAGTATACGGGGACGTTCAGCATGCGAGTATTTGATGAAGTCGTCGAAGCCTTTCATACGGAATACGGGCGGACTGTGGTCGGCGGCAACTGGAAGTTGACATGGCTCCTACGGGAAGCCTATCATATGGGGTTTGAATGCAAGCCACTGCAAGACTTCTTCGATTCCTGTGCTTCCTTTCATATGGAACACCATTTGAAGATTTCAAACTCTACAGGAAGCATAGAGGAGAAGAAGATCCTTGATGATTTCGAAGCGGCAATCCTGAAAGACATCTCTCAGCTAGTTTCCCATTTTGATAACGTTCTCAATGATCCTAATACCGACTGGAGTGGTCAAGAGGCGCACGCTTACCGTTCCACAGAGGCACCTCCTCAAGTACAGCAGAATCAAGACAACAGACCTGATGAAGGGATGGGGGATCCGGACGGCGAGAAGCAGCCACAACCAGCTGCTCAAGATGCAAAAGGCAAGCATGGTCGGAAACGGAAACGAGGTCACGTGGAACCAGAAGATAGTGTCGACGATGGAGGTCGTCAGCCGAAACGCCTTGCTATCGAGGCAAAGGAGCAGAGGACTGTTGTCCGGGCACCTCGTCGCCGTCAAGTCCCTGCTCCACCTTGCGATCGTGTCTTGCGCTCAAGGTCGAGGAAGTAAAGTCCTAGCATTGTTTTATTATTATTCAGTATTTATACGTAGAACTAGACACAAATTATTTATGGTGAAACGGACAATCTGTGTCTTTCCCGCTCACATATCGTCTGATCTTGACTCATAATCGACAACTGAGATTAAACCATTCCCTTTCCTACATGTGCCCAAGCACCCGTACTAAGTACCGCAGGTACTTAGATAACTTCACACTAAGTATTTACTTCGATGCATCCAGTATTGAAATTGACGGAAAATACTTCCGTGGCGCGGCGGCGTCTGTCGGTAATTCCGAATCGATCGTGGTGATTGGTGAACCAGAGCGAGTTTGCTTTCAACGCTGCCAATGCAACTGGGCTCTCACAAGCTCAAGTACTCCTCTAGGAGGCGAATGTCTAATGACTGCTCAGGAACCTATTGCTACTCACCATGAACCCACTCCCCATCGGCCAATTTCTACCAAAGCTATGTCGTTTCATGAATTTGGTCGTTTTATCTCCTCCCGAGACTTGTTAAAATGGCCTTCACCCACTAGTAGCAGCAGTTCTCGCCTGGCACACAGAAGTCCAAGTTGAGGGATGGACCTTAATACTTCTTTCATGATATGATGACCAAAGGACTGGAGAAAACGTGGCACCACCCTTTCGTAAGTCAGATGTATGCAGTCATTATCATGTTGACATTTATAGCAGGTGAAAATTATGAAAATCTCGAAATGATTCCCCCGACTAGAACCCGTAATCCCGGTCAATGAATCAGACTCAAGTCCCAAGTACGTTACATATCTTGATAATATTGAAGGCTCCAGTTCGGGTGAACAAATGGACTCCTCATCGAGTTGAAGACCGAATAAGAACTCGATGGACCTTGTGGAACTTTTTTCTGCAAAGGCGTCACTGTCAGTAACAATACCGACGGATCTACGTGAATTTGTGGTCAGATATACAGTTATGCTGCGCTGTCGATCTTCTCGAAAACACACTCGAAGATCTTGTTTTGATCCCTCTTCCGCTGTTGTCTCGCAATCAGTCTGCCGTCGAAAACTTTAAATGACTGGTTGAGTTCTTTATATGCCCAGTGTGGATACGGTCTAACTGTCGCTCCTGCGAACGATGTACTTTACCATGCTCATGTCGAGGAAAGGGTCAACGAAGATAAACTACGAGCAAACCCGGACACTAGGAGCTTGGACAACAGGATAGTGAAAGTTCAAAATTTCAAGTCAACGACTTGAAAACAAGGTTCTAATTCTGTCGGTCTCTCCTCTTGCGAGCTAACTTGTGATATTTTGGCTAAATTTGCTTCCTAGAATGCTGGAGATGTGCATGCAGATACGGAACAACATAACTCGGACAAAGGGAAGCTCTTCTGATTTATGCTGGCTCGAATCGGAGGCACTTAACAAGCATTCACTACTATCACCTCGAGGTCAAGGGCGTACTAAAATGACACGACACGTGCTTTTCTCATTAATTATTGCTGGTCACATCCTCCTTGTTGAATTAAAGCCACTGGTCTCAAGAGATTGTCAATTCTTAGAATTCGGTTCGATGCTATACCTCAATCGATTTTGGAAATTTGGTGGACCCGGGTCATCGTGACCTGTGACGTGACACCACATTTAACCGCCAGTAGCCACTATTATCATATCCGAGTCCTGAACATGTTCTTAGGGCCATAGATTATTCACTCTTTCACCATGTCCAGCGCTCCTGGATCCTCTATGTCTCCTAAAATCGATTTTGACACGAGAGACAAACATCTAAACGTCGCGTTACACACTTACGGGCGCACTATAGGCCCCATGCCTGTCCAGAACTTCCTCGATATATTTCTACCCGACACTCGACCCACTGCTGCGCGGAGAAGGAACCATTTTCTTCACCGCATCCCAACTAGAAAGAGGTACAAACCTTTTGTAAGTGGAGCTTCTTCGTTTGCGTACGGATTTTTGACATCGGTTTTGCGCATAGATTAAGGCACTAAATGGATCGAAAATATGTCCAGGCTTTGACTTTGTATCTCTGGATGTCAATGTGGAACTTCTCTCAACCTCTGTACCTCAGCTCGGTCCCAACATCGCCGTTTATCCACGGGGGGGAGGACCAAAATCACATTGTGATTGGTCACTTATGGACTTCTTTATCGAATGGAGACCAGACGAAGATCTTGATGGCTATCGTACTTCCTTTGGCAACAAACAAATCCTTGACGACGATTCTGAAGCAGCACTTGAAATCCGGGGGCGAATCTTCACTTATGCTGCTCAGCTCATGGATTCTCAACATCGCCTCTTTGTCTTCGCTGTCGATATCTACGGCCCACGCGCTCGTCTCTATCGCTTTGACCCTTCCTGCATCATCGTTTCGGACATTATCTACTTCCGAAAAGATCCCAGCCTTTTAGAAGATTTCTTTCTGCGATACTCTGCGTGTTCGTCGGTTCAGCGCGGTCATGATCCAACTGTGACTCCTGCGAATGACGCGGAGAAAGCTTTATTTCAAGCTTCTGTCAAAGACTATTTCAATCGTGCGCGGAGGAACAATCTACGGACACATCCCGACGTAGCGAGACTCGATAACAAAATCATGAAAATACAGGTGAACGATGTGAATGGCGGGGTCTACTGGTATCTAGCCTGTAAGTGCAGCACTGTCCCGGTGAATAGTTCTCCTTGTGGTCGGTTCACCCGTGGATTTATTGCGATTCCTGCCCCCTCGGATGGGCATAACCCAGAGGATGCCGAGAAGGGTCGGTTGTTTTGGCTCAAAGATAGTTGGCGGTCAAACTCGAGCCAATCGGAGGCCAGTATGTACTACGAGCTCAAGACGAGGGGCGTACCAAACCTCCCGGACATCAAATGCGCAGGTGACATCTTGGTCGGCTCATGCACCCAGGAGACAACGAACGACATTTTACTCTCTGACTCTAACACTAAATCCTGGAGACGGCCGACCGATGTAATCTCCCACATGGTCCATATTCGACTTGTTTCAGGGATTCTCATCCCTCTCGAACACATTCGAACGCAAAAGATCTTTTACTCGTCGGACGCGACGTCTTAATTAGTAGGAGTCTATTCATTGTGTCGCTGATATTACACTAACCTATTCCTTGCCAGCAATTGCCACAGTGTTCCATAAAGCAAATGTCTATCATCGCGATCTTAGCAAAGGGAACATCATGATGACGGAAAGACGAGCAGAGGGTGAGGGTCAGTGGGGTGTTCTTAACGACTGGGATCTAGCCAGAAGGATTGATGCTAAGTCTACCGGCCGCACCGTATGTGTCGTCTCGATGTGTCTGCATTTTCAATCCTACTAATAACTGCTTGCAGGGAACTTGGCAATTCATCTCCATTCCACTTCTAGACGATGCAAAGAAGGCACATGATATCTTTGACGATCTGGAGTCTCTTCTTTGGGTCTTACTCTTCTTTGCAGTTCATTACTTCAAATATCGCGGAGCTTTCAATATGCGAGTCTTCAATGAGGTTTGCGAGTACTCCGATGAAACGAACGGAACAATATTGATGGGCGGCGACTCGAAGCTTCGGTGGCTCCAGTCGCCTCGAATCACCTTTGAATGCAAGCCTCTACAAGCCTTTTTCAACTCCTTTCGCTCCTTTCATAGAGAACGTCATTGGAAAATTGCACTTTCCACGGATAACGAGGAAGAGAAGAAGGTACTCGAAGACTACGAAGCAGAGACCCAGAAAGACATCTACAAATTGGTTTCTCATTTCGATAACATTCTCAACGACCCGAATACTGATTGGAGCGGTCAAGACGCAATTGGTATTCTTCCCGAGGAAATTCCTCCTCCTGAAGACGATAAACCCGATGAAGAAATGGACGAGCCAGAGGTCCACCCTCAGCCAATCCCAGAAGTCAAAGGTCCACAAGCCAAGGGCAAGCGTGGCCAAAAGCGAACACGAGACAATCTTGGACCCGAGGACGATAACGATCGTCGACGCAAACGCATTGCTACCTCTAAAAGTAACGAGGACCGTGGAACAGAAGGTATGGGGAAGTCTGTTACTCATGCTCGTCGTCGTCGAATTCCTGCTGCTCCTTGTAATCGCGTCTTACGTCCTCAGACACGACAATGAGCCTTGTCGTATCAATGTATCAGACTCAGAATTCGTAGAATCAGACAAAAGTATCTATACGAACCCCTTTTTAAAAAAACTTGCTATACCTGGCAGTAGTATCATGATATGTTGTTTAGATAAATTAGATTACGCCCAACTGAGACGAATTCCTGTTTCAATGTTTGAACCTTGTCAGCTCAGCCTGCACACGAATTGACCAAGAAGGAAGGTGTTGTGATTTGAGTCTGTGGGCGTTTATGATCGTGCGAATTGTTGTCACCCAAGTTGCTAACCGCCACAACAGGCCCAACGAGTCAGGCAAGAGTGTTTATACCATCCAAGGTTCTTTCCTTGACATCTATAAACCTCGTACTTACACGAATTCATGAACAGCAGAACATTCCCCGATTAGCCAATCTCTGAGCAATAACTCAGGGTCTTGCCGTACCCGTGTTATATTGGGTGCTCTGTCTGCATCCGATGAAATTTCTAACTATAGCCTATGTAAAACGTATGAAACCGTTGACCTTCATCTGCTATGTCGGGTAATAATCCACTTTCTGAATCCCTAGCATCAATCCTCACGGAAAGAGAAGGTCAGTCCCAACCACGCTTTTATTACTGGTGGTGGCAGAATGAATTGACTTAGACCGGGTCACGGTTGAGAGCACGTTACCTGGTTATCAGCTTGACGCACTCTTTGTCTCTTTGACATGTCGAAAAAGGAAAATGCAGCAATGCCACCGGCGGAACAATGGGGGCTGAGTTTATATGTTCATTATGTCTGGCCCCCTTGGCCATACCACTTTGACTATATATCGGCTGGTGCTGCTTGCTACTGACTACCTTCCTTCCTCCTATCCCCTCTCATGGCTACGCCACCGCAGAAACCCATCTCAGCCATCAGAAAAACTACACGAGGATACTTTACATTCTCAAAAGTGGCTCCTCGCTCTAAAGAGATACAACAAAATGTGGCAAAAGATGTTTTCGGCTGTGCTATTGGCCCCATGCCCCCTCGAGATTTCCTAAACAAATTTATGCCCACCACCCGAGCGACTAGGCTTAAGGTCGAATCAGACTTCTTCCATGGCATACCAACTACAGGCCTAGAAAAGGACATGTGCGAAAGTTTTGTAAGTCACCTCCATATACTTGATCCATGTCATGATGTCCCTGACATGAAACTGTGAAACAGACTCGAATTATGAATGAGTCAGACCTGTTTCCTGACTTGGAATTTGTCAATACATGTAATAACAAGGACCCCAAGTCTAACTGCAAGCTTCGCCCCGACGGTAGTGTGTACTCAGCTGGATCTGAGCGGAACTCTGCACTAGATTGGCGACGTCTACAACTCTTCATCGAGTGGAAGATTGACAAGGCATTTGATCCGTTCTGCGACGATGACATCCTCGATGGTATCTCCGATAAAGCCACAGAAACTCGTGGCCAAGTCTACAGTTACGCCGCTCAGATCATGGATCATCAACATCGGCAATTCGTCTTTGGTATTGTTTTCATTGCTGACTATGCTCGCCTTCTTCGGTTGGATCATTCTTGTACTGTTGCATCGAGCCCGATCTACTACCGGGAGAATCCTGGACCCCTTGTGAACTTTCTTGCAAGCTATGCTGCTATGTCTGCGGCTGGAAGGGGCTACGATCCTACTGTGTCTCTTGCCTGTGATGCGGAAAAGTCACTGTTCCAAGAAAGTATCAAGGAATACTTCGAAAGAGCCAAAAGGGACGGCCTCCGCACACATCCCGATGTAGCGACCTTAGGCGACGATATAGTGAAGATCCAGGTCAACGACGCGAAGGGTGGTAAACGTTGGTACCTTGCGTGTAAACCCGCCTCCATTCCTACCAATCACTCTCCGTGTGGTCGTTTTAGTCGTGGTTTCATTGCGATACCTGCTCCTTCAGGTGTCGAAGACGAAGACGATGATACTCGCGAAACGGAACAGCCCGACTCGGAGAAGGGAAAACTTTTCTGGATAAAGGACAGCTGGCGATCATCCGTGGTTCCGGCGGAGGTTGACATATATGCTCATCTAAAGGCAAAAAACGTGCCAAATATACCAAAAATCTATCACGCAGGCGACGTCTTGGTTGGGACTAGTACTCAAGAGACACTAAACGACACTCTACTTTCTGATCCGAGTACCAACTCCTGGAGGCTACCCACTGGAATAATCTACCACATGATCCATTACAGAATTGTTCAGGAGCTTCTCATTCCTCTCGACGAGATTCAGAGCGCGAGAGAACTTCTCTGCGTCGGGCGAGATATTACGACTAGTAATGTTGCTTTGTTTGCGCAGTTGACAGAATACTGATTTGACTCTGTTGATTTTCTATAGCACTAGCTGTTGCATTCCAAGAAGCTGGCGTGGGTCATCGCGATCTCAGCAAAGGAAACATCATGCTCACAGAAAACCGTAACAATGAGGGTCCATGGGCAGTTCTCATCGACTGGGATCATGCAAAGATGGTCGGTACTGTATCGGTCTACCACACTCTTCGTACTGCACGTATATCCCATTTTTCTAGTCTCAGTGATATAACTGATTGTCCTTTTGTATATATATAGGAAACCTGGCAGTTCATTTCCGTGCCACTGTTGATGGACCCCACCAAACCGCATCATGTCCTCGACGATATCCAGTCGCTGTTCTGGGTTCTCCTCTTTATGGCGCTCCAGTGTTTCGAATACACGGGGCAGCATAATCCACAAGTCTTCGACGAAGTCTCTGAGCGTGTTGATGAGATCCTGGGTAAATCTTCATCTGGTGGTACGGCGAAGGCTTCCTGGCTTGTCAAACCATCAACAAGATTTTGTTGCGAACCCTTGGAACGGTTCTTCCGGAATGGTCGTGATTTCCACGTAAACTACCATGACAAGCTGCTTCTCGCGGACGATGAACTGGCCGACTTTCTTGGAGAGGTTGAGAGTGACATCTATGGATTGCGTTCTCATTTCAGCACTATCCTGAATGATGCCGATGCTGACTGGAGTGGTCCAAAGGCTGTGCGCCCTATGCCTAAGCGACTAAACGACCATGCGGAAGCAAAACTGATCAAATTGTCCCAGCTCGCAGCGATCAAGAATGGCGACTGGCTTGGCGGTGGTCGAAACACAAATAACGCGGAGAAGGTAGCAGGCACCAAACGCTCACACTCACGAACCAATAGTGCTAGTAAGAAGCGCACTCGACACAACCAGGAATCCGATAATGATGATTATCGTTCACCAAATCTTGCCGTCGTTGCTAAAAGTGGGAAGCAGATTGGGAAGATGCAGCTTAGATGTACCCGTACTCGCCAAGTCCGAGGTGCTCCTATTACTACTACTTCTGACCGTGTTTTACGGCCTAGACCTGCGGCTCGGAAATCTTACAAGGAATAAACTATCGATAGTGTGACTACTACAATGATTCTTTCTAATACTATTTCGTCATGTTTTATAATTTTTGTTGTCGTAGAATGACTAGTTGAACTCATCACGGTTCCGACTTGGAGTAGCCAGGCCTACTGATATCACGATTGTCATCAACAGTAAGCAGGATCAGATCCTGAACGATTCATTGTATGAGACTAAGAAGAATTCGAAATAGTGCGAGATAAATATCTAGATTTTACCAAGGTCTACATCAAAAAGTGACGAGAGGACGTGATTGTGTGGAAACACCTATTGCTGAATGCAGAAATCGAGATGAAAGCACATTCGGGCTTCGATCTAATGTTATGAAGAACGCTAGTCGAGCAGCGAACACGATCATGGTGTCAGTAAAGAGGAAGAGGGGTCTCCGAACCTGAGTTTATGAGACAAACAATGAGTCATGATTATGACAGATATGGAGAGTACCAGCAATGATAAGGGCAACATTATTGCAAGCGGCTTCCAGGAGAAAGAGAGTAATGATTTAGTATAATAACCCCTCCACTGACGAAGATGTCCGGTGGTCCTAGAGCCGTCAACATGTTCTCCCAATGACCTCCCTCCACAAGTCTACAGAAAGACTATTAGGGCTACTGTAATACATAGCGCGGCCCTTCGTGTATTGGCCGTGTTCTGATTGATGTTTGTTTGTTGGTGGCGACTAGGCGGCCGGCGCCTTGATAACAAGGGCAAGGTTTACCAGTTACCCCCCACTCCCTGTCCCTCCCTTTCATCCTCTATCCTAGTATCCAGTCCACTTCTTACGATGTCTACAAAAACATATAACTTATCCACTCTTCGCGACGTTGCGCGACAAACCCACGGCTACACCATTGGCCCTATGCCAGTCCAAGACTTTCTCGACAAGTTCCTGCCAAAGGTTCATAGTCACAATACGAGAACTCGGAAGCACGTCTACGACCGCATTCCGAATAAGAAACTATACAAGTCATTTGTGAGTCGAGTTCGTTGAATCGCATACCGGTCTCTGACCTTCATCCCCCGGCTAGTCCAAGACCATGGGTGATCAGAATCTTTGTCCGGGCTTTGAACTCGCCCCTCTGCCTACTGAGGCGAATAACTGCACGAGCTCTGAACATAACCTACGTCCTGGAATCGCGGTCTACTCACGGGGAGCTCAACGTAACTTGGTATGCGATTGGCCCCTTATGGATTTCTTCATCGAGTGGCGACCAAACGAGCATTTTGACTGTTACTACGAGGACTATGACAACGAGCAAATCCTTGATGACTCCTGTGACCAGGCTTTTGAAATGCGTGGCCGGATGTTCACCTACGCTGCTCAACTGATGGACTGCCAACACCGACTCTTTGTCTTTGCTATCGACATGTTCGGCTCCTTCGCTCGTCTATATCGCTTTGACCCCTCGTGCATCGTCGTCTCTGATCTCATCGAATATCGAAAGGACCCTCGGCTGCTAGACCAATTCTTTGCGCGCTACTCTGCTTTGTCTCGTGTTCAACGAGGTTATGACCCCACTGTGGTCCCTGCCACTAGCGCGGAGAAGGTTCTATTCCAATCTCGCGTGAAAGAATATCTAGAGCGGGCGAAGAAGGAAAATCTCCGGATCCATCCCGACGTCCATGCTCTGAACGACAACATAGTGAAGATGAAGGTCTCTGGTCAGGAAGGTCTTTCAGATTGGTATCTAGCATGCAAATGTAGCACGATACCAACCAATGCTTTACCTTGCGGCCGGTTTACTCGTGGTTTCATTGTCACACCTGCCACACCAGCACCTCACGCTCGGCGTGGCACAACCCTCAGATCTGAACAACCCGACCACAGGAAGGGGAACATGTTCTGGCTTAAGGACTCTTGGCGGCAAAGTTCATACGAGCCAGAGACAAGCATCTACTATGATCTCAAAGACAAGGGAGTTCCGAACCTTCCCGACATTCGATGTGCGGGAGATGTCTTGGTTGGGTCCACCGTTCAAGAGACGATGAACGATGCCCTTCTCTCCGACCCTAGCAGCAGGTCCTGGAGACGGTTGACTAACACGATTCACCATATGATTCACCATAGGATTGTGTCGAATCTCCTTATTCCTCTCGACTACGTGGAGAATGCGAAGGAGCTGTTGCTCGTAGGACGAGATGCCTTAAATGGTGAGGTTCTCCGCGTTGCTTAGTATACACGACACTAATTCCTCCACCTGACAGCAATCGCAGGTGCATTTCACAAAGGGAACATGTACCATCGCGATATCAGTAGGGGAAACGTTATGATGACCGAGAGGCGCGGTGATAGTGAAGGTCCATGGGGAGTTCTCAACGATTGGGACTGCGCCAAGCGGACGGATGCGGACGTGAGTGGCCGAACGGTACGTCTACAATGTTCTCAGACATGCGTTAGTAAATAACATATCATATTCTGACAGGGAACGTGGCAGTTCATGTCTGTCAACTTATTAGGGGATGTGACCAAACGTCATACGATCTTCGACGACCTTGAGTCTCTTCTGTGGACTCTGCTCTTCTTCGCCATCCACCGCTTCAAGTATACAGGGAACTTTAGTATGCATCTATTTGACGAAGCCCGCCAAGTTCCAGACCAGGATGGGGATTGTATAGCGATTGGAGGTAGTCGGAAGCTCTGCTGGCTTCAAATACCCAATCTCAAGTTTGAATGCAAACCGCTGCAAAATTTCTTCGCTTCATACCGTGGATTTCATTGGGATCACACTTTGAAGGCTTCTCGAGCTGATAGAAACGAGATGAACAAGAAAGTTCTTGAAGATTTCGAAGCGAAAATTTGCAGCGACATCTATGCGCTGGCTTCTCATTTTGACAATGTCCTCAATGACCCCGATATCGACTGGACTGGACAAGAGGTCCATGATATCCGACCGAAACGACGGCTCCTCAGGTGCTGCGGAATCACGTCGATAGACCTGATGAAGATATGGGTGATCCGGAAGAGGACCCATGCTCAGTCACTCAAGCGGAGAAAGGGAGGCTTGGTAAAAAACGGAAACGAGGTAACCCAGAGCCAGAAGATGATGCTGAAGATAGAGGTCGTCAGATCAAACGCCCTGCTATCGAGGCAAAGGAGCGGCGTGCCGTCGTTCGTGCACCTCGTCGTCGCCAAGTCCCGGCTCCCCCTTGCGATCGTGTATTACGCCCAAGGACTAGGAAATGAACTCTGAGCCTCATTGTTGCTATTATCATTATTATTATTATTACTATTTACGCGTAGAATTAGAGAAAAGTATCTATAGTACCTCATTAATTGAGTATTCGTTTCCCGTTGTCGCATTAGGCCCTTGGTTCGAACTCCAACCCAAGCTCTGAACTATAGATGATGGTTCCTTGCTCGTGGCCTTCTCTAGACCGAAGTAAGACGAGATGGTAGTATTGTAATCAGGCAAACTTAAAAGTTCGGAAAACCCAAATACTTATGGTGAGTGTTGTTGGTTGTGGGCGGATATATTCCTGGCCGTGAGAACAATCATCTAGGCTACTGCCACCAGTGTGGATGCAGCTACATAACTTGAAGTTAACCTAACTCGTCGCTGCCGCACTCGCATATAGAATGGCCACTCGTGTCGATAAAATTCCACTTTAATCTGACAATAAATACAGTCGCATGCACATCTCCCATTGCCCAAAACATAATCACGAGTGGCCACTAATTCTTTTACTATCCTCCGGATTGACTGAGTCCGAGTCTGTGTCGCAAGATTCCTCACTCTAATTCTCTCGTGGCTCTACAGCTATATCATCATTTACCCTAGGGCAACACTCTATAAAAGATCCTATTATACAAGATATGTCAGGTTACGCTATCGGTCCCATCCCACCTCAAACGTTTCTGAACCGATTCCTACCAACACAAGGCACGTTCAATCGCAGAGTCCGTAAGGACACTTTCAAGGACGTTCCATCGAGCTATGACGGCGTAAACGAACGTTACATGTGTCGTTCCTTCGTAAGTTATCTGCACTTTCGGTCTCTCTGTTTCTTTACTGAAAATATGGTATAGGCGACGGTCATGAACGATAAGAAATTTTGTCCTAATCGTCTTTTCGTTGCCACTACCTCTAGCGTAGATGAAAACCACGCTCAATCCAAAGTCTCTGCCTATCCAAACATTGCCGTCTATCCAACAGGAGTTACAGATAAAAACTGGTCTAGCATGGAATTATTTCTTCAAGTCAAGCCCGAGGAATACTTTGATCCCTATCGAGAGGAGTTCTCTAGCGAAGACGATGGCCTGGAAAATCCCTCGGATCTATCGAGTAGGGCTCGAGATGAGCTCTTCACTTACGCTTCTCTTCAGATGGGATACCAATTCCGACTCTTTACCTTCGCTGTTGGGATCTATGGTTCTCGTGCTCGCTTCTTCCGATTCGATCCCTCTGCATGCTCTGTCTCTGCCAGCTTCAACTATCACGAAAACCCAAAGATGCTAGCGGACTTCTTTCTACGATACAACACCTTGGCGTTCACTCAACGTGGCTTTGACCCCACGGCTTTTCCTGCCACTGAAGAGGAGAAGGAATTATACCGCTCTCACATCAAGGATTATCTTGCGCGGACGGAACACGAAAATCTGCGACGGTATCCGGAGATTGAACAGACCGGGGATGGGTCTTTCCCAATAACAAAAGTGCAGGTGACCGATCTAGATGGTAGCCAGCATTGGTACCTAATATGCAAGCCTAGTTCGATACCCTTTAACTTGGCATCTTGTGGTCGACTCACTCGTGGCTTCATCGCTGTCCCAACTCGATCTCCTGCTTGTGACAGATATTCTATGCACAACTATGACTCATCAACCTCTGGCGATCAAAAGGGTAAACTCTACTGGCTTAAGGACTGCTGGAGACCAGCCAATGGCGAATCCGAATCTAGTATATACCGGTATCTTGCAGAGAAGAATGTACCAAACCTTCCAGAGGTCGTCTGTGGAGGAGACGTAGAGATGGACGGAGAGATTCAAGAAACGGAAAACGATTCGTTTCTGACTGACCCTAACGCGATCTGGAGGCGACCAACCGGCGAGATTCAACACATGGTTCATCACCGAATCGTACAGGGACTGCTCATCCCTCTATGGTATGCTGAGAGTGCCAAGGAGCTCCTGCGTGCTGGTCGAGATGCTCTGACAAGTGGGTACCGAACATCTATTATTGATTCTGTTCTGACGTTCTGTTTATTTAGCGATAGCAGGAGCATTCCATGATGCAAGGGTCCTGCATCAGGATCTTAGTGTCGGCAACATCATGTTAACGGAGAATCGGAGCGACGGGGCCAGACAATCCGCTGTTTTGAACGATTGGGATCGCGCTAAACGGATCGATTTCGACTCAAACAAGCATCATATAGTATGTCTTTTCTCAATGTTTGTGCGCAGACGTTAATGTCATATTACAGGGGACTTGGGAGTTTGCGTCCGTAGAATTGTTGCGAGAGGGACAGGCACCACATGAAGCATTCGACGATCTAGAATCTATCATGTGGGTTCTTCTCTTTATTGCTATCCGACGTTTCAACTACGAGGGTGATTTCCACATGGAAATGTTCGATGAGGTCCACCCGCCATATCATGCGACGAAATACAAGGGGCGAAGCGGAGGACTGTACAAATCCTGGTGGCTCACGGGCGGTGTACATGGGGATTTTGTCTGTGACCCTCTGAATACTTTCTTCGTCACCTATCGCACTATTCACGAAGAACGGCGTAAGAAAACAAAACTAGCCCGAGACTCCAAGACCCAAGACGCAAAAGATGACCTGGAACGGTACAAAGCGGAAATCCAGGAAGACCTGTATGCACACCTGGTCTTCTTTGACGATATTCTTGATGATCCTGCTGCCGATTGGAGTGACAGTGTCCCCGTTCCGTTTGCACCAGAACCGAAGATAATCGAGGAGATTGCTACAAGATCGGATACAGTCTCCATCCAACCTATTCAACTTCGGCGCAGCAAGAGGCATAGACGGGACCCCATAGGCTCTCAAAACGATGACTCTCGCCCACAAAAACGTGTTACCATTGCGAGTAATGGTGCAGATGGAAACCCGCGGAATACCGGGCCTTCTCGCAAAGGACAAACTGCTAAGGTTATTCCGCGAAAAACCTATAATCTACGTCTTAGGAGAAAGTGACTAAGAGCGACCAGTATGTTATTAGACATCTACTTTTATTGATATCGAATACAGTCTCATGATAGGGATTATGCAGATCTTATTTTCTATCGAACACACGACTAGACACCTTTAACTTGAATTCTTGCGGGTATTGAGGAAAAGGAGATTACCGTTGAAGAACACGAGATCTAGAGGGTGGCCTCTCATTTAACGACATTCTTAACGACTCGGATACTGATACCGACTGTAGTTATCCAGGGGCAATCGGGATGTATATTAAAGAGGTGATTGGTGTCGGTGAGCAGCAGGTGAGGATGTCGAACTATGTAACATTGTTGCTCGCGCCACGATGATGTTGCGTCAATGGATGAGCAGGCAGAGGCCCGTGGGGAAGCATATATTGCTCCTCGCCATCGCTGCTGACCTTTATAATCGTGTCCTACGTTTTCCATTCTGCCCTTACGGTCACACCCTCAATCTGAGTTCCACAGTAAATCATTACTAGGTTCGACAAATGTCGTGTCGCAGAGTCACCGAGACAATGCTTTACATTGATATAGAGACAATTTCCGCAAACAATTCAGGCCACAAACGAAATGCCGGACCAAGGCAGATGGCCAAAAGGACGAGATGGACGCATACAAGTTATCCTCCGATCGCAAGTTTACGAACTCTAGAGTACTTGTTAGAATCGAGGCAGACACGAAATAGCAAAGACGAATTTGTAACGTTGGTTGAAGTTGCCTAACAGCGTCGGTAATACCAACCAGGTTCACCAATTTCCAGGGATGCCTTCGATACAGCGTCCCTGAGTGCCTCTAGCTGATCGGGGTCGGGTTCAGAGCTGACACCTAAGAACCGACTATTTTTGCCGGTCTTGGGGTTCCATACCATAGCAAAACGAGCGCTACGATCTATATCCTTGACTTCAAGCGTGAGGTCCTGCATAAACTGTATGAAGCCTTGTCTTTGCTTGCCAGAGACTTCCGGGCTATCATCGTCGGCGCCATCCCACAACGGTAAGGAGCAGTGTCCATGTCATACTCGTCTATTAGCCAGCCATACATATAACCCGGACGAGTCACCCTGTCTTTTCCCCGGGTAGAAGCCTGAACGGTCTGAGAGTCGCAAGACTGACCTAGAATGATCGGGCCGTTTGTACTGTTATTTACTTCTGACGCGCTGCTTGGCACTATTAGGGAGTTACGTCGTGTAAAGTAAGGCTTGAGAAGAACTCACATATACGACTTGAGATGGTACCAGGGAACTTGTTCAATACTCTGACATGATCCCACTCGACGACCAGGATGTTCCGATGTAATGAGCATGTCCGAAATCATATGTAGTCATGACATCTTCGTCATCATTCCCCAAACAGGGCACACACCTTCCTTTTCGGGACACGTCAGGCTCCCTATAGATTTTCTCTTCTTCGCCATCGTCCTGACTTTTTACATATACTGTACTCCATCGATCGCAGAGATCCATGCGCGTGTTGGACACGAAGAAAAGGAAAAGGGATACAAGGATACTTTCTATTCAAAAGTACAAATCAGTGAAGATGTCAACAACAGTGGTTGTTGACGATCTCTAAAAGTACAAGGACAAGGCAACAGAAAAGTAGAAAAGGTGAGTTTGTTGTACGGATTCAGTGTTGAGTATAACATTGTCCTAATATGATTCCAATACAATCGATATCTATAAAACCTGCTGAAGCTAATACCAACTTCGCAGGCTTTTCTTCAACTTCACTGTCTCCAAGAAAATGCGTCACTGGTTAAGTGACGTTATAAGGTTGAGTTTTTGTCCTGGGGAAGGACTCCTGGAAGGGCTCCTTCATCCATGGACAGGAGCACGGCTTTATAAAGCCGTTGACCTCCAGGCGCAGAGTGAGAGGACGAGCCGCGTTCAGCATGCCTGTTGCCAACATCGGCGAGAGGAGCATTTACACTGTGTTCGGCGGTGATTATGGTGTTATCGACCGTAGGAGCCTGAGGATATCGGGTCACGAAACCTCCGATAGAAAGCTCGAAACGCTGAACGATGCGTCTGTGTCTTGGGTTACAGGTAGGGCATTGATCGCATGTATTGATGTAGCCATAATCATCCGCGTCCTCAGAGTCACTATCCAAGTCGTAGGCACCCTCGTCGCGCTGTTTCGTTGAGCCGACGCTGGTCATCGACCTGTCGACACCACCATCGTTGTCGTTGTCGTCGTTGGTGTTGGGTGAAGGGGAGGCAGGTCGACCAAGGTATGGGTAATCAGACTCGTTGTTCTGGATTCGAAGCTTATTAATAAAGTTCGAAATTAATGACCGGCCTATGCACACAGAGATCGGCTTAGTACTTACGCTATGTCCGTCGTTGAGGCAGAAAGACTGAGGTTGGAACCAAGAACAGCTGGTCTGCACGGACGTGTTCAGGCAGGGGTGCATATCGACGCAACGGTATAGGTAGCTGGAAGAATAAATGATGGAAGGTATGTGACCGCAATTCAAGCGGATAGAGATGTTTGAGAAAACTGGGGGGTAGGATACGAGGTCTGCAATGGATTATATATGCATATTTCCTCTGCTTGCCACTCGCTTAGTCCCACTGACCCTCCCCCCTCGCTCTAAACTCCGACATGTCAATCGTTACCACTTAGGGTCTCTATTGCGAACCTCCAAGGGGCGAAAACGCGCGGGATGGATCCATTGATCTCGCATTGTCCCATTCCCCATCACCGCGAATTCCCCTGGGGTATCCCCACGCGTGCCCCCTTGTTCGCGCGGATAGGGGCACACTGCCATGCAGACCCTCGGCTGACAAGCTCATTCGGCAACGAACTGGGATGTGTTGCTTCTTGCGATCATCCGTCGCTGTAGATCTTTAATATGTTATGTTTGAAAGATTTCACACCGGGAACACCTGGTAGACCTTAGCCGTCACTTCTCGTTGGTCTACGCTCGGGGGAAGATCAGGGATGGTTCTGAAGGTCCATGCATACACCACACGTCTCTGTTGACTTGGAAACTATCCTGGTATTATTGTATTTGGACTATGATCAATGCGTTCAGAGTTCGAACGGACATTACTACAATAGTCTCTCTGTTCCGCGTTAACTTCTGGTGTTCAATATTCAATATCCATATTCAAACTCCAATCACGCCATGTCCAGAGCAACAGCGAAACCCAGGGAAACACCTTATCTGAGTACGTCAAGCAACATCGTTGACAACCCTATTTGTAACCTAAAATCTGATTACATCTAGACAATACCACATAATATTATGCTAAAATACCGATCGCTATAGCGAGTTGTGCGACCACCACATCTTCCTGTATTTTACTTGCGCTCACTGCCAGAGTCATGCCCTCTGTCATACTCCCTCATGCTCTATCACGAGAGTTGATGCTTGAGGGGTTAAAGGGGCACGCTACCTTGAGACCACGCAGACCTTCTTACCCGACAAACGTGAGTTGCAAGTTCAAAAGAATTCATGACCTTCTAATCATATTTTTCAGTCAGATGTCAGAGACTTCATCTTTTAAACAACCTCCCGGCAGGTGTGCATTCAACGCGGGATAGGCGTACGGTCAGTTATTAGATGGTCCACAACTGAGAGAGCTTGGTCAAATGAAGTCTTTCATGCCCAAAATGCACTCGACGACCCGCGATACCGAACAACTCGAGCCTTTTAATCTTTCACTCGACACATTCAAGTAAAGCTGCGGAACGTACGAGAATCCGATAAAGATCCAAATAGCATCTAGTTTTAGCTATATCATTGAGTTTGAGTTTCAAAGTCTACGAGCCCGCTGAGGATAAAGTACAAGAGGCTAGGAGTACCTTAGTAGAGATGGCTGTCATGATTCTTGAGAAGTCGTGTTGGATTACTATCTATGGCCATCCAACATAATTAGCTCGTTCCACTTCGTTCATGGTGTCACTTTTACTTTGGGTTTGAGGTGCTGTCCTATCAACGTATCAAATGTAAAGTTAGACCAATGTATCTATATAAACCCTTTGGGGCCGTACACAAAACAGTAAAGACGAACTTGTATTGTTTTTTGAAGTTGCCTAACGCAGGTAGTACCAACCAGGTTCACCAATTGTCAGGGAGGACTCTGATATAGCGACTCTGAGTGCCTCCAGCTGATCAGGAGGAGGTTCGGAGTCGACCCCCAAGAAACGACTATAGTCGCGGGTCTCAGGGTCCCATACCATAGCCCAAGAAGCGCTCTCGACTATATCCCTGACTTTTGATTCGAGGTCCCACATGAATTCATCGAAAGGGTCGTTGTCTTCCTCCTCATTACCGGCAGTAGTTGTCAATGCCAAGCGGTCAGGAGCAGAGTCCATGTCATCTGCATCTATCAGCCAACCATACATCTGTTTCCTACGAGGATTCCTGTCTTTTCGCTGGATAGAGGTAGCAGTCCGACCCTGAGTCCCTGGGTCTAACATAGACGTGGGCTCCTGATGAGAGTCGTGAGACTGATCGGAAATGTTTGGGGCTTTTGTACCAGTTTTTACTTCTGTCATGCTGCTTAGCAAAACTCATTATTATCAGGGAGCTATGTGATGTAAAGCAAAACTTGGAAAGAACTCACATATAGTACTTGGGATGGTAACAGTGAACTTGTTATTCTGAGATGGCGATACTTCAGTGTTTAATTTGATTTATTTGTACGTCACCTCATCGGAAGCGAGTCTTAGCGATCTCAATTATCATCGGTCAAGACCATTGACTATCGCCCCGGCTGCGATTTCGGTGCCTCATCTGAACTTGTATTTAAGTGCTAATTTCAGATTATCAATGGATATTAGCCAGCCATACATCCAACCTTTGCGGCAGCGAGGGCATATACAGATGTGAAGGATCTTGCGTCGACCAAGGACTCGGAGAGAATTCGAGCCGGAGATCCGCCATCAGTCACAGCACGTGCACTGTGACAAGCGTATTCGTCTTAATCTCCTTCGAGAATCTCAGGCTATAGCTAACAACCGTACAATCGTTGGGAACAGTAAAAAAGAGGCAATCACCTCCCTTTTCGACGATATTCGTCAAACCTAATAAAATTGGCTCTACTAGTTATGTGAATCTGTGGGGCGAGGTGCAGCCAACACCTTGGGGCAAGCGTAGCTAACGGCGAAATCGCGACAATCTCGAACCAAAAGATGACGATGATCGTCAACGCAAACTCATTACTATAACTTAAAATGAGGATTGGAGAACAGAGGGTACGGGAAAAATATATTGCTCCTCACCGTTCTACTGACCTTTATAATCGTTTCCGCCCTTACGGTCACATCTCTAATCCGAGTTCCACAATAAATAAATTAGGTTCAATAAATATAGTGCAACGAAGCTATAGAGACGAAGCTTTATGTTGATACGCAGACAACCTCCACAGACAACTCAGGTCCCAAACGAAATAATGGACAAAGGCATATGACCAGATAGACTAGATGGACACATACTAGTTATCCTCCAAGTTTACGAACTCTGGAGTACATGTCAGAATCGAAGCTTACACGAAATGGTAAAGGGTAAAGACGAACTTGTAACGTTACTTGAAGTTGCTTAACGCAAGTAGTACCAACCAGGTTCACCAATTGTCAGGGATGACTCCGATATAGCGACCCTGAGTGCCTCCAGCTGATCAGGAGGAGGTTCAGAGTTGACACCTAAGAAACGACTATAGTCGCGGGTCTCAGGGTTCCATACCGTGGCGAAACGAGCACTGGGGACTATATCCATGACTTTTGATTCGAGGTCCCACATGAATTCTCTGAAAGCTTGGATTTGCTTGGCAGTGTCTTCCCGGCTATTATTG
Source organism: Cerrena zonata (assembly GCA_038087015.1). Lineage (NCBI taxonomy): Eukaryota > Fungi > Basidiomycota > Agaricomycetes > Polyporales > Cerrenaceae > Cerrena > Cerrena zonata. The sequence goes on from JASBNA010000011.1 coordinate 1,000,395, forward strand.
TCAGTAGGTGTCGGTGCCATCCCAAGTCGGTAAGGGGCATGGTTCATGTTAACTTCGTCTATTAGCCAGCCATACACCTGTTTCCCACGAGCGGGCCTGTCTTTTCCCTGGGTAGAGACGGTAGTTTGAGTCTGAGTCGCCGAGCGTTGTGTAGACTCGGGCTCCTGGTGAGACTGATCTGAAATGATCGGGGCGTTTGGATTTACTTCTGTCATGCTGCTTGGAAAAAATGTATCATTATTAGGGAGCTACGTAGCGTAAAGCAAAAACTCACATATGGTACTTGGGATAGTACCAGTGAACTTCTTGTTGTGAGATGATCCCGCTCGACGACTAGTCGATTTTATACTTCTAAGGTTTATGTAATTTGATTTATTTGTACAACGCCTCATCGGAAGCGAGTCTTAGCCAGCTCAATAATCATTATTCGACGTGGGTTGAGAGAGCAGTCCCTCTCGTCTGTTGCTATCTGGATTATCCTATGCGTCCCTTTAGCTACATATATGGCAGAACCTATATCAACAGGAGTTGCATTTATCATGATTTATTTACCTTCTTGAAACGTCCGAGAGTTTTGCAGACTCATTGACCTCCTTGACGAACAGATGCTGTAGATAACACGTTTCGTCCCTCAACTGCGAACGGCATTCCTATGAATGATCCATGTATTCAACCTGCATGACACTAGAAGTGTTTATATTACTGTGCACATCTCTATGTAACACCAAAAGATATCAAAGTCACTCTATGTTTTCGGCAGCGAGATACTCGGCATAGATATCCCTGGCTGAGTGGTACTCGACCTACCCTGGGTCTGCCGTTTTGCCTGTGCTTCCTTCTTGTTCCGTAGTTTGCGAATATCGTCGTCCTTGAGCTTGATGGAGAAGACCATGTCGAGGAAGGCTTCGGGGGTGGTGGGGAGGATTGAGGAGGGCGGGTGGGTGAGTTGTTGGATAAGGTCGTCACGGTTGGCGGCGTCCATAATTATGCGTTTGCAACAAGAGAGGATGGCGATACCGACCCTGAATAAGAACACAACACCTATGTTGCCGGTTAGAGATGTGTTATTGGGAAGGACAAGGAAAGGAAAGGTACCTTCGAATAAAAATATATCCCAGACACGATACTGGTAATCGGGTGGTAATGCATCTACAAACAGTGAACAAAACCTGTCGAGAAAACTCAGTACCACGGAGGAAGGTAAAGGTCGGATTACATACCATGAACGACATAGTTGGACAGGATGGATGGCCATATCAACAAAGACTCTTTTGGCCGCGATAGAGTCATGAGCTTCAGCTGCCTTGCCGAACAGAATCGCGTCTACCTCTAGTTGAACAGCATTCGACGAGAAATACGGCCGGATGTGCGTGTCCATCAAGGAGATGAATGTCCAAAAGGCATCTTCTTCCGGTGATAGTTGTAAGAGACAACCAGCGATACAAGTTAACCCGTTGTTGTATTGAACATCTGGTACCATGATCAAGTACGCTTGAAGTAGGTTATTTAGCGACTGCGATGAGAGGCCTGGATGCTCGATGATGTACTCTTGGATGTCACGTTCGATGCTTGGTGAGGCTGCTACTCGTTCCCGCTTCCCTAGCTGATCGTAAATCTTGTCTACGCGTTTCGATCTGCTATCGGTCAGATGCGCCCAAACGAGGTAACGGACCGAGGAAGGAACGCCGTCTTGTAGAAGCTTTCGGATTTTCTTGCTCTTTCGTGCTTGGGAAGCAGGTATTGAGGACATTGATGATATCCATTTCAGTTCGCGTTGACGATGTGCTTCAATGTCTGAGCCCTCGAGATTCTTGTTCGCTTGCATGACTGGTGATGCTGTGAGCATCGAATTTGGTTTCGAACGAGATGTTGATGCGGATAGTGTTGAAAGCGCGGGACTACCAGCACGTAGGAAGGAAGAATGGTCAGCTCGTACTGGACTGGGTAACGGCTGAGAGATATCATCGGTAGAAGGTGAGAGAGCAGCGGTTGGTTGGACGAGTTCAAAGTCCATGTCTTTCACTTGAACTGTTCGTTGCTCCTCGCTAGGTGACAAACTCGAGGTGGGACTTCGCATATCTTCAGGTGGACGATCTGAGGAACTTCTGATTCTCAAAGTAGGTAACGATAACTTTGACCGAAGGGAACCACTACGACCTAGAGGGACGGTAGAAAGCGGAGGACTGAACGTAGGAGAAACTAGAGATCGTGCATCGCTATAGTGAGAAATATCTGTGTCGCCTGATCGTCGTCCTTGCATCGAGCCACGGGATTGCGGAGAGAGGTCACGAAGATTCGATGCTTTGTGCGAGATGGATGATCTACTGTGACGTAGATGTCGAGCAGGAGCACTGGGACCAGAAGGTGGTTCAGACGGAACCTCGCTCCTGGGCACCACAGGACTACTTGGATGGTGCATTGATAGAGGTGACAATGGCGTGCCCTCACTCTGAGAATCAGTTCTCGTCAGGTTCGAATCCGAGCTCCTCGACGCGAGGACGGGTGGAGCAGCCAACGGACTACTCGGAACTTTCGTTATGGTCGGTGATTTCATCGTAGGCGTGATGGGAGATGCGACAATGTTGTTCTGGGATAACGAGAGAGGTGATGGTCTATGTGAGACCGAACGAGCAGTTATAGGCCCATGCGAATGAGAAACACTCGCTCGTTGAGGTGTTACGTTCACATTCGAGACCGTCGCAGACGTCGACTTTGATCGTTTTGCAGTTTGGAGAGGGGGTGTTTGCATCGAGGTACGGGTCTTGATATCACCATCTTCCGAACTGAAAAAAACTTGATGAGTGATTGAATCTTAATGGTGCGGGGATAGACTTACCTGCGCCCCTTCTGATCCTTCGGTAACTCTATCTCAGCAAACGGCGAATCGAAGCCAGAGAAAGATCTTGATCGAGGGCGAGATGTTGGCGCCTTAGGGAAGAAGTTTGCTCTAGGGATGACTTTGCTTGCAGATGAAGACGAATCTTGTGGCGGAGGTGTCGACGTCGATGGTTCGGGAGAGGGAACAGAAACAGGAGGACTTGGTGACGGTAAGGGTGGGCTCTGGGTCAGCTGGGGTGATTGAGCAGCTGATCGTAGCGAGGAATTCGACGGTCGGTTTGCGAGAGAGTTCATACGGTTCGCTGGAATATTATTTGGAGGTTCCAGCGTAAACGAGATCGGTACAGGACCAATAGAAACCGAGAGATCTTGCTCCAACATGCCATAGATTGTCGTCCGTCTTGGTCGACCGTGAGCATCAAACCGTGAAGAAAGTGCCATGTGTATAGTATGGAGGATGGAACCAGAAGAAGGTCCTGCAGGGGACGGACTTTGAGCTGGAGCGGGAGGGGCACGTCCGTATAATGGACCAGCAGAGGCGACTGGGGGTTTTGGAGCATGCGGATGTGGGAGGAATAGACTTTGTCGTGCACCCGGCGAAATGGGCTGTGAAGGCGCAGGACGTAGCTGGGGTTGTCCGGATGGAACAACAGTAGGCATCGGGGCAAGAGCAGGGGCAGGAGCAGGAAGATGGGAGGTAGAGGAGGAAGCTGCGGGTGGTGACGAGGGAGTATAAGGAGGCGGAGGAGCTGCGACAGGATTAGGATTCATGACGACAAGTTGAGATCTCAAGGCCATTTTCTCGGACACGCGAGGAGAGGTCGGGGTAGGCGAGGATGCTGAGGTGGAAGTAGATAGTGTCGAATTAGCCGAGGGAGAAAACGGTTCTGAAGTGCTTGTACTTTTTCCCGAGTTCATGACGATTCGATCCTCGCTGTCGTCATCTACAATGATAAGTTGATGCGACTGTCGATTGAGAGCAGAGACATCTGGCACAGTAATCGTAGAGGATCCCACGGCTACAGGACTCACAGGACGGGACCCGCGTTCCAGCTCGAGTCGTTGACGTAGAGCTGATGCAACTCCCGATGTGGCGGCATGTGGCGGAGACGGCGGATGGGGAGGTGAGAATAGAGACTCGTCATTGGAAGACAGTCCTGGGGAACCAAACGTCGCATGTAATAGTGGTGAATTGTTGTTACTTCCTCTATCGTCCTGGTTACGAGAACTGGTAATTTCGGGCGCAAAGGTCAGAGGAGAGGGGACGTGTTTCGATTCTGCGACCCTGGTAGCGGTTGACGAAATTGCTGGATTTTCGTTAGATCCAATAATAGGCGATTGTCTTGAAGAATCGGTTGAAGGTCGAGGGATAGATTCAGTAGAATTGAATCGTGGGCGAATGCTGTCAAGACTTGGTCGAGTCGAGTCTGAAGGCACAGGCGGTGGGACTTCAAGACCCATCCCAGATCCTACCGTATGCATAGAACCTCTCGAAAATCGAGACATCTTTGAAGCAACCGAATAACGCGAATAACGATAATTGTCGTAAATGTCAGAAGCGCCTTCCCATTCCTCGCCTCCATATTCCGAGTCTGTGTTGCCTCGAGACATGAACGAACGGATAGACGGTGACGAAGGATGATGAAAAGGACCGGAAAAAGACATTGTCGGGGACGTTGTCGCGGGTTGCGAGTCCAACGTCGAGGATGTGTCTGTCGTTTCCGTTTGTCCTGTGATAGAGTCCCTGATCGACTGTGCCTCGTCCTGTGTAGGGATTGGTGGCGCAGATGAAGGCATTGAAATCGGACTGCTAGCTCGCTCGCGTGGATCCTCGTCCGAATAGTCCGAATCATCACCTCCATTCATAAAGTCCTGTAGAAGAGCGAACCCGATGCCAGTCTCCCCGTCATCCGAAAGAGCAGCCGATATACGGGTACTTGGCTCCGAAAACAAATACGACGGATGTTCACTGTGATCATGTCCGGTGGTGGCTGTGGACAGATCTGCTATACTGGTGTCATTGGAATGATCATGATCCTGGTCAGCATTGAGGATAGAGATGTGTTTGACCGAGGTTGCCGGGCTCCCAGGAATTGATAGAGTCTTGTCAGATAGCTGCAGGGTGATATCTGGCGTCGGCGACTGGATCTGGCGGTACTCTAAGGAGTCGATGGGGTCGTCCTTGAGAGCGTCCGAGGATGTCCGAGGGACAGAAATGGGGTCTAGAGCTGTCGAGATGGAAGCGTTACTGACAGAATGAATTTCAAAACTGTCCTCGGGCGGTGTGCGAGGGGACAGGGGAACTGGGGAAGGGGAGGGAGCGCCGAGAGAAGACGATTCCAAGGATGCCGAAAAAGAGGTAGACGCAGACTGACTGCGAGAGATGCGGAGCTGCAGAGAAGGAGAGCTACGGAGGGCAATACCAGGTGAAATCCGGCCTCCTACGGTGGCTGCACTCATGGACGAGGAGGGTCGGGAGGAAGGGTTAGTAGAGGAACGTTTTGCCATGACAGGTTTCTTGAGACGGCTATGGAAGCGTACATCGCGACCTGCGAATCTGCCGACGACGCCTTCACAATAGCCCTAGTAGGCTTTAGAACGAAGTTGGATGTGTGAATTTGAATAGAGGACAAACCAGATAGCGATCTTCTTGAGCAGGGAGTTGCATCAACACTACGATTTCATCATCCTATAGATAACTGAGGAACAAACTAGGGCAGAGATTGGAAGCTACACACACCTTGAGGAACATGAGATCATCAGTCTGCTCGGCCACACAGTCCTGGAGAGCTGTGCACTTTCCAATCCCGCCCTTGGCTGCGAAGCGTGTCCAGCGACCGAGCTCGTTGGCATCCATGGTGCTAGACCCTTGCACATGCACGTTACGAATCGAAAGCAGTAGGAGAAAGCAAGAGATGAGCTTGAATGACAGCGAAACAAGGATGTCCTAGTTTGAGACAAGCTGAGGTCAGTGCGAGCCCGGAGGAGTGGGAGAGGGGGCTCACGAGATGAGAATTAAGACGATTAATGTATGGAAGGAGCGGACGAGGTTCGGACAGACAAAGGATGGAGAGCGAGCAAGAGCGAAGAGCAAAGAGCAAAGGCACAACTCAGGCAAAACCAGCAGGACCGGTACAACACTCGGAGCGCTAATAAACCCTACACGCCGTATCCCAGATTCCTCCTTCCTTCTTCGCCACCACCACCTCCTTCACTCACAATGCCCCCAATGGCGTTCACAGGGACTGTCTCCCGGGTCGGATTCATGAATAAAACGGCCTCTGTCGTCGTCACTCGCTGGACGGTGCACCCCAGGACCAAGAAAGTGCGTTGTTCTATTTCGATCACCCGTTACACACAGCTCTTATACACGCCCCTTATAGCGAATGGAAAAGCGTACAAAGCTCCTTGTTCACGACGACCAGAACAGTACGTTGCTCTTGTTCTGTCTTTGCTGTATTCCCCTCATCTCTCGACTTTTTGCAAACCTTCCAGAACTTCGCATTGATGACACGGTCCTGGTCCGGAACTGTCCGCCTATTTCCGCTCGAAAACGTTTCACGCTAGAAAAGATCCTGAAGAGTCCAGAGACGGAGCGAGATGAAATGCATGCGCGTATGGCGGCAGAAGCTCAAGCCAAGCTGGCACCTACAGAGGCACAATCACCATCGCAAACTTCATAGACATCACACCATCTTCCGCCCCCGACTATTGTAACATTACAGCTAATGCATAATGCATCTATGGATACATTTGGGTATCTACACGTTATCTGGCTTATGCTGAAATGGCTGCTGGAGCTGTCGCAGCTGGGTTGGCTTGAGACTTTTGCTGGATCTCTGTCTGAATTTCGACGATCTGTAATTTCCAATCAAGAGATGAGTCGACGCTGTAGAATTGGACCAGACGTACCTCGAGCTTCTTCTTTTCGAGCTTCGCATTCCCATCCTCTATCTGCTTCTCGACTCGTTTACTTCATAAAGCCGGTGAGTATTTGTCCGTCAAAGTAATAAATTACATACACTTCGCTTTGAATGAATTCGAGTCGTTTATCGACGTTGCTTTTGGCCTCTGCTTGGTCCTGTTGAACAAGCACAGGTCCTATGAGTTTGTAGACGGTGTTGTTTGGTGTGAGCTGTTGAAACTCCTGAAGATTTATGAGACAATCAATATCGCAATAACGGTGATCGAAATGGAATGAACCTTTTTGACAAGCTCGTTCTCCTGCTGCTGTGCACCCAAGCGCTGCCTGGCATCGATGATTGCAGTCAGGTCATTCTGCAGTTTTTGGTACTCGGACGAAGCGAGCTGAAGTTTATCCTGCAATTGAAGGAGGGCTGAAGACATTGTACGGGTAGCAAGAGAGCCGAGTACTGCACCTATTCCATCCCAAAATGGGTTTCTGGGGGCAAACAGGGCCAAACAACTTGTACTGCACTGGCTGCGGCCGAGAGAGTGACACAATCCCGAGTCTGCGTCTCAACTCTTTCTCATTGTCGCCGGCGACGGTGCAGGTTATCCCAACACTCTCATCATCATGGACACCTCTCCTACCTCTTTATTCGACTCGTATGAGCAGGACTTTCGTCAGATCATCGCCAGCATACGCGACAAGTTGGAAGGTGACGCACAGGGCGATGCTGCAGGTATATAACCAGCTTCAATTTCGTGTCAATGTCCATTGCTCATAGGTATCCTTAGAACAGAGAAAGGCGGCGTTGAGGAGGGTCGAGATGGAACTCGACGAGGCGGATGAAATGGTATGCCACCTTTGCAAAGCGATACTCATACACTAAACGATGATGTCCTCCCTAGGTTTCTCAAATGGAGATCGAAATTCAAGGCATCCCCCAGTCCATCCGGTCCTCCTACCAACCTCGCATCAAGTCAGCCAAAGCAGACCTCCAACGATACAAGAAACTCTCCAAAGACCTCCACGCCCAGGCTGCCCGTAACGACCTTCTCTCTCGTCCGGGCATGAGCCCTGGCCCTTCCTCAGATGACCCGTATGGTACTTCTAGTGACCGTACCAGGTTGTTGGCTGGGAACGACCTGCTTGAGGATGGGTCGAGGAGGCTGATGGATAGTCAGAGAATTGCACTCGAGACAGAGGAACAGGGCGCGGATATTTTGAGGAGTTTAAGAGGGCAGAGGGAACAAATCCAGAATTCGAGAGATACAGTGCGTATACCCGTCCTACGCCTCACAATTCGAAACATCCTAACTCTACCCTAGTTGTCGAGAGCAGACAACTCTATCGACCGTGCCTCCGGTACCCTCAAGAAGATGATTCGCAGGTGAGCACACCACTCCTCCCTCCCCCTTCCGTCCAACTGGTGCTCTAACAGGTGGATATAACCCATCTAGGATGTACCAACAACGCGTCGTGACTGCTGCCATCATTGTCGTACTCGTCCTTCTCATTGGCATCATCCTCTACTTCAAATTGGTTCGGTGACGGTCGAGCTTTTGTGTGTTATCGTACTTTGTTTGCTGAGTGTTTTTCTTTTCTTGGACTGCCGACGCCCGAGCCCCCTTTCTTGTATCGGAACAGTGTATTTATGCATATCATTACTACCATTTTTTGTTTGTCGCGCTGCGAGACCTTTCGTATACTGCAATAACCATCAAAACGAAACCACTCTGGCTCAGTCTGGCCAACGTCCAACCCATGCTCGAGTAAAGCACTCCGGATAACCTCCACATCCGGACTTCCACTAACAGGTACTCGCTGAAACCCAACTACCTGCTTGATATTCTCATTAGCAAAGTTGATTTCTGTATGGTCATGCGCCAAGAAGATCTCTATATAATAATCGGTGATCGAGTTGAGGTCATGGCCGAGCCCCGTTATGAATCCGTTGAAAGCATCCTCTCGCAAGGCCCGCACCTTGTCTGAAGGTGTGTCTTTGGGGATGGGGTACTCGACGTCTGCACGAGCTTGGATTTTGGCATCTGGGATATATACATGTCCGCGGTATAAGGGGTTTTGTTGTAGTCGGTTTCTAGTGGTGGTTTGTCATGATTGCTGCGAATTGTGCTCAGAGACGATATTGGAAAGGTAGTGATTCTATAACAGATTGGCAACCACCTCTAACATGAGAATATAGATCAAGCGTCAGGATTTTCTCCCTCGTAAGCGTCGCTTCGCTGGACAATTCCGAGTCGTATATGATCGTATCGACAGGAGGCATACTGTCCCTCACGTATGATCCCGTCTGGATTATGCATGATGTTCAAGTCGAAACTTTTGACGGATTTCAAAATACTACTTACCACGTCGCGAATGTACATAGTATTCGCTTCACCAAGATTCATAACGATTCGATAGAGATAGTTTATTGTTTTCGTATTCATCGAATGTAAAGAACGTACATATCTCCAACAATCTTGGTAATAAAATGGAGCATTGAATACGCGACTCAGAGGCGTCTGGTTCATGATGCGACATCGTGACAATACAAACTACGATGAGATTAGAGCTGGCCGTGGATGTGGATCCAGTCCGGCTTCTCGTCGACCGTCAAACCCATGGTATCTACCAAGAATGCCCTAGCCATCCCCACCCTTTCTGCATGAGGCACGGATTCAAACCCAACGACATTGATGAGGCCATCTGCTAGGTTGACAGTTATCTTGGTCTGCAGCTGATGTCTGAGCTCAGATTGAATATATGTAATAAGAGATATTAAGTTCCGAACTGGATCCACTTGGTCTGGCTGAGTATCGGGAGGAGCTCTGTGGATATAGCACTTCTGCTTGGCGAGATTCTTCAGTTCTTTGTCGTCCAATAACCAACCGTAGGTCCATCCTCGGTAGGTGATCACGCCGGGAGGTTGGATAACAGCGACAACGGACATCTGATTGGATTTATAAGTAGAAAGCCTCGGGTCAAGCATTATTTTGAAGCAACTCACATTTATCGGATGAAAAGGACTAGGTCTTGAGGTAGAGTATCCCTTTAAACCTCCAACTCTCGTGATGGGAGGCCAAGGGGATACGACAATGGGTGTGACTGACGATAATACGTAAGTGAGGTGCGTATGTAAGTAATCTGCAAATGTACAGCTAACAGACTACGTTTTGTATGATTTATTGTTATCATTCGACCATCCATGTGTGAGGTTGAAATCAAACCATCATCCTCCAGGCTCCTGCAACCATGTGTTCCGATATTTGTGCATGAGCTCGCTAACACTATCACATAACCGTATTGAAAGATCATACAACATAGTATCGGACGTCTGATTCACAGTTATAGAGAAAAACCGAACAAAAGCGACACAATAAACCGCGTGGAACAAACAAACTATGTCGGATGGCCATAGATAGTGATCCAGCACGGGTTCTCGAGAATCGTCACATCCATTCCTTCCAAGGTATCCCTAACTGCTTGCACTTTATCCTCAGCGGGCTCGTACTCAAACCCAATGACATAGCTAAGGTTGGCTGCAAGTTGGATGGTCACACGGATTCCCGCACGTTTCCTGGCTGTGGCCTGAATGTGTTCAATAAAGGATAAAACGATTCCAGTGTTACGATGTCGCGGGTCGTCGAGTGCGTGTTTGGATATGAAAGGCTCTGTTTGGCTAAGCTCTCTCAATTGTGGACGGTTCAATAACCAACCGTACGTCCATCCTGGGTGGTAGTTACGTCTGTCGGGAGGTTGCTTAACAGCTTGAGTTTCTGACATCTGACAGAAAATATAAATTAGAAAGTCAAGCATTCTGTTGAAGCGACTCACGTTTGTCGGATTAGAAGGTCTGCGTGTCCTCAAGGTAGTGTATCCCTTTAACCCTTCAAGCTTCAACTCTCGTGATGGAGGACGAGGGAATGAACCAAGGGGCATAACTCGGGCAGTGATACATATGCAAGGTGTGTATGTAATTTGCACGACTAGCAGAGCACGTTTATTATGCAATCTTACTCAGTTGTTGTCATCTGACCCTCCACGTGGGAGGCTGAGGTTAAGCTGGCATCCACATGTAGCCATAAACATTTGAGCGCAGGTGAAACACAAGGAGATGCGACACTGGCAGTCGCACAGCGTAGGGGTCAGTCGCCTAGCAGAATTGTGCCAAGGGTAATCAGGTTTTATGTTAGGAAATATGTTTGTTGACGATGCTGCATGACGTACTAAAGCAAGGCATTTTCCTAGGTTTCGCCGTTGCCCTGGACATAGCAAATCAGAGTTTGAATATGGATATTGAATATTGAATGCTAGAACGCGACTGTTGTTGCAAAATTGGACCTAAGTAACGTCCGTTCGAGCCCAAACATATTGAGCATAGTCCAAATAGAATAATACCAGGATAGTTTCCAAATCAATAGACACGTGTAGCGTACGCATTGACCTCCAGAACCATCCTGGTCTTCCCCCCGAGCGTAGACCAATGAGAAGTGACAGCTAAGGTCTACCAGGTGTTCCTGGTGTAGGATCTTTCAAACATAACATGTTAAAGATCTACAGCGACGCATGATCGCAAGAAGCAACACATACATATGGACCCCAGTCCATTGCCGAATGAGGTCGTGAGTCGAATGCGAGGCTCTACCTGGGAGTGTGCCCCTCCGCGCAAGCAAGGGGGCGAGGGCGGGAGCCGGGGAATGTCCCAGGGGAGGTGGCGGTGATGGAGAATGGGACAATGGCGAAATCAATGGATCCACCCCGCGGGTTCTTGCCCCTTGGAGCTTCGCAATAGAGACCCTAAGTGGTAACAATTGACATGTCGGAGTTTAGAGCGAGGGGGGAGGGTCAGTGGGACTAAGCGAGTGGCAAGCAGAAGAAATATGTATATATAGTCCGTTGCAGACGTCGTATCCTATCCCCCAGTTTTCTCAAACATCTCTATTCGCTTGAATTGCGGTCACATACCTTCCATCATCTATTCTTCCAGCTACCTATACCGTAGAGTCGATATGCACCCCTCCCTGGACACGTCCGTGCGGACCAGCCGTTCTTGGTTCCAACCTCAGTCTTTCCGCCTCAACGACGGACATAGCGTAAGTACCAAGCCGATCTCTGTGTGCATAGGCCAGTCACTAATTTCAACCCTTTAAGCTTCGAGTTCAGAACCAGGAGTCTGAGTATCCATACCTTAGTCGACCCGCCTCCCCTTCATCCAACACCAACAACGACCATGACAACAATGGTGGTGTCGACAGGTTGATGGCCAGCGTCGGCTCGACCAAACAGCACAACGACGGTGCCTACGACTCGGATAGTGACTCTGAGGATGCTGATGACCATGGCTACGTCAATACATGCGATCGATGCCCTACCTGTATTCCAAGACACAGACGCATCGTCCAGCGTTTCATCCTTTCTATTGCGGGCTACGTGACCCAATACCCCCAGGCTCCTACGGTCGATAACAGCATAATCACCGCCGAACACAGTGTAAATGCTCCTCTCGCCGATGTTGGCAATAGGCATGCTGAACGCGGCTCGACCTCTCACTCTGCGCCTGGAGGTCAACGGCTTTATAAAGCCGTGCTCCTGTCCGTGGATGAAGGAGCCCTTCCGGGAGTCCTTCCCCAGGACAAAAACCCAACCTTATAACGTCACTTAACCAGTGACGCATTTTCTTGGAGACAGTGAAGTTGAAGAAAAGCCTGCGAAGTTGGTATTAGCTTCAGCAGGTTTTATAGATATCGATTGTATTGGAATCATATTAGGACAATGTTATACTCAACACTGAATCCGTACAACAAACTCACCTTTTCTACTTTTCCGTTGCCTTGTCCTTGTACTTTTAGAGATCGTCAACAACCACTGCTGCCGACATCTTCACTGATTTGTAATTTTGAATAGAAAGCGTCCTTGTATTCCTTTCCTTCGTGACCAACGCATGCGTGGACCTGGCGATGAAGTGAGTGTAAAAAATGAGAACGATAGCGAAAAAAAAACTTGCCTAGCATGTCCCGAAAAGGAAGGCATGTACCCTATTTAGGGAGCGTGCAGTCGTAATGACAAAGATGTCATGACTATCGACATGTATTATTTGGTTCAAAGGAACGAGGCGGTTGAAACTTGAAACTCAGGTGAAAGACTCAGGTTGGAGATATATTGATACAAATGCCCAGATGACAACGTACACGGACGCTGTTTACTCTAATATCGTGTTGTTGGTTGTAGTAAGCCCATGTCGAAGTCACAATCGGCAGCTCAGAGCCGGCCTGTCCGAGTAAGTAGGAGTTTATAACAAACGTCGCTGTGTACTAGGAAGAAGAAAAAAAGCGTTTGAAGATTGCGTCTTCCTAGTCTATATGATCATAACGAAACCCTTGATTAGTCTAGTTACATCATTGGGGTTAGAATGCAACGACCTGATTTAGTGTAAGGTGTAAGATTGAACGTGGCGAATACATGCCTGCCATTTCTATTCGGGATGTGGGATGTAGGGTGGGTCGGCAAGTTATTATGTATCCTCAACATACAAACAAGCGACAAACAGGGTTAGAGAGACCTCTTCGCAAACTCGATCAACGCTCTTGTCGACCGTCCGGTCATACCAGTCTCCTGGTACGGTGACGAACGCATGGCCTATCGTAACCCGAGAGTCAAAACTAGAGTCAATGTTTACGTGAGGATAACGCACCTCCATAGTCCCGGCAATGTCGATGTGTGCCCATCTCACTTCCGGTTCTCCCGTTTCTTCAGATGGTTCGACGCCTTTGACGAATTTCTTGAGGAAGAGAGCAGCTGTACAGCTTCCACCTGGTTTGCCGCCGACCTAGAGTTGATTGGAACGTGAGATTGAGTGGATATGTTACTTGAAGAGCGTATAGAAGGGTACTGACGTTACACAAGTCCGCGTTGGAAGAGTAAATTTGGGGACCGAATTCCTCGTCGAGGGGCATTCGCCAGAATCGATCGTGTTCATGCTGGCCAGCTACGTAGAGATCTTCCCATAGCGAGTCGCTGTTCTATATCGAGGAGTGAGATGAACCATTGATACCTCGAAACATAGTCGAGTACGTACAGTGAACACGCCGGTAAATATCTCTCCTAGAGCAGTTTCCATAGCCCTGAATTACATGTACGGGTTGGAAAAATGAAGCAAAACGATGGTGTTGACGATTATCGATACTTACCCGGTAAGAGTCGCGACGTCGAGCAGAGTCTTGGGCTTGAACTCTGTTGAGCCGTAGTACAATGCGTCTATAGAGAGAGGGATAGAACGTCAATAAATTAAATAGTACTCCCGATAGAATATGCCTACCAGAGAGGACCAAACGACCCTCGGCATCCGTGTTGTCAATCTCGACCGACGTTCCGTTCATAGCATAAACGCTACAAAACCCCAAAAATCAATCAGTATCTCGATAATAATGAAACTCGTTGGACTTACACATCCCCAGGCTTATTCGCACTCGGCCCAGGCATATTCTCGCAAAGTGGGGTCAGCGTAACCAAATTGATCCTAAACACATCAAACCCCATTCAGCACCATTCGACTTTCATAGAAAAAAGCGGGACTCACGGCAAACCCAACTTGGCGATTCCCAGAGTAGCACTAACGACACAAGCCGCACCTCCCATATCAGCTCGCATCTGTTTCATGCCCGAGCCAGGCTTGAGGCTGATTCCTCCTGAATCGAAAGTGATACCTTTCCCGACGAAAACGAGTGGAGATTCGTCTCGGGTCGGGGCACCGTGGTAATGACTGAAAAGTAGGGAAGGGTATCACGTTAGTTTATGGTATGGAATCACGGGCTAACGGGTGGAGTGGAGGAAGGACAGACATTTCGAGGAACTTGGCAGGTTCGGAGGAGCCTTTTGTTACGGAGAGGAATGTGCGCTGTTTGATTGTTAGTTATAGGATATTTAGAGTGGATATTGGAGGCATACCATTCCTTTTTCGGCCGCCCAGGCTGTAAAATGGCATTGAATATTTCAAACAGTTATGAAATAGACTTGTAGACAGACCTTCGTCACGAACAATGACAGTTGTGTTGGGAACATTTGCAAACTCCTTCTTGATTCGTTCGGTGAATTTCTACATGAACCAGTTAAAACCAAGAATTCAACCAAACCTCGAATGGGAGAGCCTACCGTCGGTGTGAGCATGTTCGCAGGCAGCTCCATCAACTACCAACCATAAATAAATATTTGATTAATCCAAAGCAAAGTTCATAACATGAAACACGACATACCGTCCTAGCAAGGTTCTGAGCAGATGCATAAAGCACACCCTCATCCCACTCTTTCGACTGTACCAAAGACTTGAACGAAAGTTTCTCCGGCAGAGGTTCCGACAGCCTAGGATCAAACAGCGAAGGGTTCGGCTTAGTCTTCAAAGTGAATGAATATGATGCCAAATGAGCACCGACAGCTATATTTCCTCTCGATTAGGCTTTCGATTGCAATAGACCATGATGTTTATGAAAACGTACCAGCGGCATGAGGATCTGTCTGAGCATCGACGGTGACCTCTACGGGTTTCTCGTTCTTCTCTGCGACGACGCCTTTGACTTTACCCACTGCACTCCCTACAGCCTTCCTGATGGCCTCTCTCCTCTCGTTCCCTTTCTTTTTCTCGAAACCCTTTCCTAAGGAACTTAGAGCGATCGTGTGGTCACTATTAGGCCCAACTCCGTAGAATACGTGTGCGCCACTCGCTTCAGAAGGATCGGAAGCGTTTTTGGGAACAGATGACCAGAGCCTTTGGGTGTCCAAAGGAATAGAAGTTGGAGCAGCCGACGTAGTTTTCGACGAAGGTTGGATGGGGAGGACGTAGATGGGTGAAGAAGCTGTGGACATGGCGCGTGTGTTTAGAGTTGTTCTACGAGAGATGGGAAGAAGTCTAAGTTGGCAAAGACGGCGAGAGAGCATCGAGAGAGTTCAGCCACGAGGAGATGGGCTGTATTATACGTATGATAACAGGTGGACGCCGGAAAATTATTAGAATAGAACCTTGTGGAAAGCCAGAACCCGCGTGGATGCCCGAACCAATGCAACGGAGGGTGGTGAGTGTGGTGGAGGATGTGTTGTCGGTTTGTGCTTGCCGGAACTCGGGGAATATGTTTTGATGTCCCTGTCTTGTCGGCAAAAGTTAGATTGAACTCGTCATTAGAACATCTCTACATCTGGCGTCTGCATTTGATATTCGGAGGGTGAGAACTCGAGAGAACATGTGGTTGTGTTGGGAATGGAAAGAGACTTCCGGAATTGGGAATATCTCTCGTAGTGATGTTAGTCCCGATCATGGGTTGCCTGTCCAGCGACTCTACGTCCGGTTTTCCATGAGAGGGCCGGAGAAGGTTTAGTGAATCGTTCCAGCCCCGATTGTGTGTAAAGCTTACGTGCTCAGGGCAATAGATCATGAACTGTATTGTGTTTATCTCATGATACGTCCGATCTGTTCAATTGTCCAGCTGATCATCCGCTCGGGCCTCCCACCATCTCGAATGGACCAACCTGTCTCATTTAGCCCATATGGAACTGGATTTATGACGACGAGATAGCCAGAAAGATGCTTTGCAAATGCTACAGTGATACAACAAAATCCATTCACACCCAGACCCAATCTCGACTCCAACGATATTCGAAAAAAACATGAGAAAAGAACTTGAAGAGACGAGGCGAAAAGGAGGATGATCACAGTGAGATAGCAAGAAGAGAGGGAAACGTATGGCAGAATACCATATATAGACACTCGCATCCCACCCAGTGATGTTAAATCCCCCAAAGCAAGACCTAAAATACATCCGACAGGTGGTCATGCGAAACGACACCCTATGGTCTGCAGCCCTCGGCCCATGAGCTACGGCAGCAAGAGACAAGAAGAGGAAACGGGAAGAAAAATAATCCGTGCAAAGGTAGGATACGATTTGGTCCGACGGCGGCGCGAGATATAGCCTAGAGGAGGGCTATGAGTTGGAAGAGAGGGGGGATAGGCGATAGCGAGGGCAGACGTACCATAAAATTAACAAAAAGGAGACATTTTATGAGGATGGAGTCGTGGGTGTTTACCAGCCTGCTTTGCAGCCAGCACCTTCACAACGTGCCTGTGGAAAGAAATCGAGAACATGAGCAAGTGGGCATCAAACGACGATCGCGGACATGTAGGCCACATACCAGATTGCCGGAAGCCGGTGTAGGCTGTGGAAAGACAATCCAGAAACGTCAACAACCAACTCTAACTGTGATCTATACAGTGAATGATGTTGGACTCACAGGCACAGGCATCTAAGCAAGAGGGTGTGAGCGAGCGTAGGGAAGGGCTAAGCAAACGGACTTACGGGAGATGCAGAGACTTGAGAGATGGCTCCGATAGTGAGGAGAAGGGACATGGCAGCTTTGAGGATCGTGAATTGCATTGTGGATTCGAGTGTGCGGAGGAGAGAGAGCAGAAGAGAGGTTAAGGCTGGAGGGAGTAGAGAAACGGAAAAGCCTCGCGCCGGAAAGAGGCATGGAGGAGCGGGCTATATGACGTGAAATTCACAGGGGCGAGGCGATAAGCTTGCTGGAGATGAGTGAGGCACGAGACAGGCCCAAGAGGCACAACAGCGGCACATCATCTTCACTCTGCACATTTGCCCTCATGGTCCTCCTTCGGAAGAATGGTTCCATCCCCCATCTTCGCCTTTCCCGGCGGGTCCGTCCTCTCTCTCTCATTGATCAAGGAACATAACAAGACCCTTTCGCCCCTTGGCACCCTCCGTCTGCGCGGTCAGAGTCCTGCACAACACCGATAACCAGTGCCCAGACAAGCATACCACTCGGGCTGCATGCTCGCTGTCGTTCACTCTGCATTCCCAACTCTTGTTTCAGTCTGACGTCGTATGCTGCTATCGGCTACCAAGACGCTGCAAACCCATTCAATTTCATTCGCTTCGACGCTAGTCTCGGCGACTACACTCTTCGCTTCCTAGCATTTTGGCACTTTGACTTCCTACTTCCGCGAACGTGTACCCTCCAGGTCATCTCTAGATCTTTCAAACAATCCAAACCTTGCAATAAACAAGAAAACATCCAAAATACAGGCGTACATGAGCGATTCATATCCCAACTCCAATCATGCGGCAAGAACCTTATTCCCTGCCTTGTCCCACTCAATCTCTTGATTCAGCATCCCCGTCAGAATCAGCTCCTGGTTATACACCGGATACCCCGCCTCTGCCAACGGTCTCCAAACCGCCTTGTCGTCCGGACAACTGATCACATAGCGGTCGGAGTTGGCTTTCAGGATACGCACAGTAGGTGTCCCGGTTCCGACCTAAACGCATAGTGTACAAATATCGATTAGCATATAAATATCTTTTTACGCCGCTGACACGATAGATGAACTGAGACGAACCTTGCCACCTCCCGCGGTGATGACGTTCTTTAAGAGCTTGGTTCCAACTGGGATCTTTGGCGTAATGTAGAATGTCATTCCGGTGAACAGCTTCCCTTTGTTTTCCTTGGCACGTTCCAGGGCGTCGTTCAAGTTTACACCTAGCTTCTTTTCGTTCGCTGGGTCGGAGAGCAAAAAGTCGTCTTCGACTGTCGATATTTGGTTAGTGTCGTTTACGGCATAGATGAGATCGACGTACTGAGCAGATGGTGAGTGGAAGCACACATCTCTATCCACTTGTCTGTCACAACGATCGGAGCGTTGGTCATGGCGCAGAGGAACTTTTCAGTTCGCACCAAGTTTTTCGCGACGAGGTGAGTGCACTCTGATGGATTTGTTGTAAACGAGACCCCAAGGCGTGTCATAGACTAGGTGAATACCAATATTCGTTAGTAGAAATTGTAGGAGAATAAAATAGATAACATACCCGTTTGACATCGTCTGTGAACGTTACCTGAGTAGTCATAATCACGATACTACTCGGGTCTTTCTTGTTCAATTTTCCGCTGTTCCAAAATATTAGTATGATCTAACGACTGAAACAAAATGAAAACAAACGTACCCAGACTGAGCTGCCTTTCCATCCTTCTTCGCCCTCTTCTTCTCCCTCTCGTCCTCCTCATCCTCACTCTCCCCTCGATCTCCCATACTCGCTCTCTTCTTCCCCTTATCTTTCACCGCCGTACTCACACTAGCAAGCGGCGCACTCTCCTCCCAACTCCCTTTCATAACCCCTCTCTTCAGCTGTTTCTGAAACTGGTTCATATCCGGCATAACCTCCTCCCTCAACTTCTTCGTCGCCTTTGTCGCCGCACTCCTCCTCGACGGACTCCTCTGCGCCGGGGTTTCATCCAACCCGACTCCAGAGGGTCGTCGACGATGAGTGGTGGTGCCGGTGCTTGGACCTGGGGATGGGGTTTGACGCCGTTTCGCTTTCGACTTTGGTGTTTTGTGGATTTTGGGAGGAGGGGAAGGTGAGCGAGTCGAGGGTGAGGGCGAAGCAGAGGGAGTTTCGTGTCGTCGTTTACTCGTTGATGCTCCGTTGGTATGCACCTTTGTCCGTCCGCGTGAATGTTCTGCATTGGCCTTTGCGTTCCTCTTGGGTGAATCCAGGTTTTCGAGAGAGTACGCTTGTTCACGAGTAGGTACGACGACGGATAGTCTCCTCTTTGGAGTCTTTCCGGGTGTTGCAAGGCTTTTCCTTCCTCGCTCGTCTTCGTCCTCGGTATCGATCTCGATAGGAACGTGTTCCTTGCGCTTCGACTTGGGTTTTGGAGCATCATCCTCGGAATCATCGTCGATGACCTGTTTCCTCTTCTCCTTCGCGGCGGCTCCGCTTGTCGAAGGTCGTCCTCTCTTCTTGGGAGACACCACTTCATCCTCGGAATCGGATTCAACAGCTTTGCCCTTACGAACTTTCGACGGAGTCTTCTTAGGACCAGAAACAATCTGGATGTCCGAGTCTTCGTCGTCACCGAGAGGAGGGAGAACCTTCCCTTTACCCGCTCGAGCTCTCGACTGAGACCGTGTTATCCTATGTGAAAGCTCAGATCCATCGTATGGGACTTTCTTTGGTCGTCCAGGTCCTTTCTTGGGCTGGTGTTCCTCATCATCAGAGGGCTCAGCTGGACGAGGTCGAGATTCCGATTTCCGAGGTCGTCCCCTCCCTCGTTTCGGTACCTCTTCGACGTCTGACTTTGCTTCCGGTCGGGGACGAGACTCTGACTTCCTAGGTCTCCCTCTCCCCCTCTTGGGTGGACTCTCTCCTTCAGATTGGTCTCCCACTCTTGGTCGGGAAACCGACTTTCTCGGACGACCACGTCCCCTCTTCGCCGAAGCCTCAACGTCCTCCCCATCAGCAGGTGGGTTCTTTTTTGGTCGTCCTCTTTTCGGTGTGGGTTGTACAGGAGACTTGTCTTCTTCCATGATATCATCCTCATCGTCGTCTGTTCGACCATTCTTCGCGGGTGTACTAGAGGACTGAGCTTTCGTCTTCATCTTTGCTCTCACTGACGGGGTTTGAGGAGCCTTGGTAGGTACGACGACGACGATACCAGGGTCGCTCGACGGGGAACGTTCGACTCTACGTTTCTTGATAGGACGGGTTTCGGTAGGTTTAGGAGGCGAGGCTTTTGCTTTGCCTTTTCCTTTCGACGAAATGAAAGGATCATCGTCGTCGTCGTCGTCGTCGACATCCATGTGGTCCAACTCGACCTCGAGAGCACCTCCGACGCTGGTCTCTCCTACACCGTTCATCACCACGTCCTCGTCCGCATCTTCGAAAACAACATCTTCGACCTCCTTCGCACTCGCAGTCCTCGCCAAAGCGAGTGTCTCCTGTTCTTTGCCCTTGCCCTTCTTTGCGGGTGTTTTCTTCGGACTGAGTTCCCCGTTCAACACCCTCTCCTCTCGACCGACGTCCTTCTCTAACGCATCCAATTCCTTTGCATCATACCCAATCCTCCCGATTCCTTTCTCCCCAAGCATGGATCCAAAATCGACGCCTGGTGGGAAGCATGTATATTTCTCGTTTGTCGTCGTGAGGTTTCGCCAGTTAATAAAGCAGTCTTCGAGCCAGAGGTGGTTGACGACTGGGATTCCCCAAGCCACTGCCTTTTCGGTTTTCGTTCCTTGGTGGCTGGATTTTCATGTTAGAGTGTTAGAGCGCGTGATGAGAGAATAGAAATGGGGACATACTAGGCTGCGATCACGACGGTGTTCTTGCCGGACATACTTGGCGTAAAGTCGCCTCCGAGAGTGGCGATGAGTTTCTTGAGGTATTCGCGGTCTTTACCCGTGTAGTTCGTGATAGTGATTGACTATAATAAAAAATAAACATGCATGTACGATAGAGTAGAGTAGTAGAGACGTACGTGGTTGGAGAACCCCTCGACCGTTCGTTTGGGGATGGGATAATGAAGTAGCTGGTCTGTCGGTCTCGAGATCTTGCCCGTCGATCGAACATACCATAACCACGAGAGAGAACCTATCGTTTTCTTCAAGCGGAATGCCTATATGCGGCGGCTAATGAACATCAGTCCTAGTTATCGTAACTTGGAAACTCACCTTGACATAAGTCGGGCCTGCTCGATACCGCGTGACTACGATATCTGCCTCCTCAATACCTCCCTCTCCGTGGACAACGACTCCACCTTCTCGCTCGATATCCGCCTCGTGAGCTCTCCGCTGACTCTCTGTCAAACCCAACTCTTCATCAAGCAACAGCTTTCTCTCCTTCCAGATATTCCGCGGCGTCGCTTTCGAAAAGTCGGGATCCTGACTAGGTGAGGTCAAGAGAGTCTCATAGAGAGCCTTCTTCTCCGGCGACATCGTAGCAGGGGTCAACCGCTTTTCCTCGTTTTGCAGACTTTCCCAACCCACTTTGAAGACGGTCGGCGCAGGCCACTCGTAAGGCCCCGTCGCGAGTCCTCGTACTCCCAACCTGACAGAGTCGTCGAACCAATGGGGGACAAGGACCTTGATATTGATCGTCTTTTGGAATTTGACGGCGGTCTCATACTTTGCACTTCCCGTACTAAGTGCAAATAGGTGAGTGACTTCTTTGGTGAGACCGGAGCGCCATTGACCACCGAGAGCAGTGATACCAGCGGACAAGACTTCGAGGTCGGACGGAGCGAGGTCGGTCGCAGCAGCAGTGATACCAGAGAATAGTAATGCAGGGTCAGGAGAATAGCTTGCAGGATCCTGCGCAGAGTTGATGATGATTGTGCGTTCGACCCAGAGAGATGTTACGAGATGAGCATGAGTATCTGAGGGGAGACCGTCGAGGGACTGAGATTCGGTGTGTGGGAGGACGGTGGTAATGAAATGTGAGAGAGTCGGATCGTTTGGTGGTACAGATTGAGCACCGTTTGCATTGAGTAGTGCAGCGAGCTGTTTTCGCTTGTTGTCTTCAATCGAATCGGAGATAGCATAGAATACATTTGAGAATAATTGTGGTGTGTTTGACGAGTCCGCCATAGAGTACGTGAGCTGCGGACGCGCGGTGAAAGAAGACTCGGTGAGATGTCTACTCTATTACTGATTATAGCACGTACAGTGAAGCTTAAGAAATAGATAGAATGTCGAGAGTAGAGGTGCTTATGATAAACAAGGGTGGATTTGAGTGGCTCCAAGTAGATAACAGTTATGGAGCTAGAGGTGTAGCAAGAACAGGCATGCGGCAGATCCAAGACAAGAGTGCTTGTATTATTGCGAGCAGCAGAAGAACAAGCGAGGCAGCTTCCAAGATTTGCCTTTACGGATGAAAGAGCGGATGAGGACGAGCAGACAAGACGCGGGAGCAATACAAATACGCTTGTCACAAAACACGTGCTGTGACATATCGCGGTCCTTGCTAGCACGAGTGAGTGACACAGCGGGGATCCCTCGCGACTCAGTATGCGCCACCGACTCCCTCGATCCCTGAAGACTCTTACGAAATATCTCCTCACTCTCCGATAGCAACAACAGCTGATAACTGGCTATATGCCTTGAGATGATCGAGGGGGCAGATTTCCGTATCGTTATGCAGAGTTTGCTTTTGTGCTGCCCTTCCATCGAGAGGACCCGGATTTGGTACGTCGTCTCTCTCTCTCTTGCTCATTCACTCTCATGTCTCTTTTTAAACTCTGATATAACTGTTCTCGTTCGAACTAGACATGCCATCCTTGATACAAATTGGTATCGTTCTGGCCTTGCCGGGATTGCTCGTACCTTGACTTCCACGCACGGTGGCGAACGTTGCCCTTTGGTTGAGTGTTTACTTGTACACGACTTGATTTGTTCCTTGAGTCAAGACAGATGGACATCTTGACTTTAGGTACCGGATCGGAGGAATTCCAATGTGTCGGACGCTTCTCGTTCGTTCGGATTGGGGGTACGTCTGAGTCCTTAGTATTACTTGGACGGTTGTTGGATGAGGTATATTTTGTACGCCTATCGTCATACCCATACCTTCGATATGTTACGACTAAATAGGAGTTTTCAGACGATGCCTTGGAACGCTGCTTATCCCCGCTCATAACAAATGTGTCTTTGTCGTGACAGATCGCCCTGGAAATACGTCCGTTATTACTGCTCCCGCACGTCAGTGCCTATACTCGATGCTGAGCTTAGTGGGATGGTACCTGGGCGATCAACCTTCGTTCTCCCGTTGAGCACGGAGGTTCGCTCATACAGTTGGTATAAAGGACGTTCGGTACGACAGTGTAGTTCTTTTCAGACCGCCTTTTGGTGTTTGTCGTTACTTATCTCAGTTTCACAGCTACTAGAATGCTTCTTAATCTCATTTTGATTGTTGTAGCTACTGTTGTGGCTAAAGCGGCTACTCCTAGTCAACACCAGATATGCCGTTTTGTCTGTCCGGATACCGTTGGTGGAAGTCCTCTCATCAACGAAGTTTTGGGCACAGACGGTTCCGCTGTAGCCTGCGAGTGGTTTGGGAATGGACTTGGGTTTCGGGCTGCGAGTTTCGATTCGGTTCGTCTCTTCTTTGCTCATCGTTCTTGTTTTTCGAGCTCTAATGTTAACACTCTTCTATGGGTAGAACGGGGATGTTATTCCTGGGAGTCAAACGAGTAACAACCAATTCACGACTCGAGCTGGTCAACATTGCGTCGAGGTCACTGATGGTTGGACTTGGGCGAATACCCAGGTTTGCATCAAGGATACGGTCTCTGCGCGTATCCTCCAACGTGATACTATTGCTCCTTTGGATAGCAATTCGCCTGAGGCGTGTACGGCCGCTTGTGATGCTTTAGGCTTTACTTTTGCTAGGACGGAATTTGGGTCTGAATGTCATTGTGGGACCGGGTTCACGTCGTATGTATCTTCAGTGATCATGATGAGATCTTTAATCCTAACGCTTCGTTTGACGGGTTCAAGGGCAATCACACCTGTACCTCACACTCAATGCAATAACCGTTGTACAGGAAACAGTTCAGAAACATGCGGAGCAGGCGATCTTATCGAGGTCTTCCAAGGTCCCGATCCTCCTCGTGCAGCTCAACTCCCAGCCGGTTGGTCCGCCTTCGCCGATGCACCCTGTGCTCAAGACTCCGCTGCGAGGATGTTCACCAATACTTTGATTGCAGGCCCCGTCCTTGCTGCGACGGATACACCTGCTGCGTGCGTGGCGTTCTGCATCGATAATGGGTTCACGAAGGCAGGTGTGGAGGGTGGTGATGAGTGTTATTGTGGGACGGAGTTCAGGGAGGTGCCGGAGGCAATTGAGCCTACGTTGTGTAATTTGCCTTGTCAGGGTGCACCTGGGATCAGTTGTGGCGGGAATTTTGCGATTCAGTTGTACATTGAATCTTGAGTGGTAAACGTAGTCGTCGAAGGGTTATGATGTAGATTACTGTGATGTGGCCATGTCCGTGTTCATGTTTTAGGTGACAACGAAATGAAATTTATTAGCATCTTTGTTTGTTCCTCGAAAACACTTCGGGATCGAACAATCCGTAGTTGAGCAAATTGACACGAGTAGTCTATCATATGTACATCTGTACGGTCGCTATGCTCAGAGTTCATATCGGTAGTTGGGATGCTACGGATATTATACAGCAAGTCAAGAAGAAAATAAGCACTTCATTGCTCAAAGATCTGCACCACTCAAGATTCGACATACAACTGAATCGCAAAATTCCCGCCACAACTGATCCCAGGTACACCCTGACAAGGCAAATTACACAACAGTAGGCTCAATTGCCTCCGGCACCTCCCTGAACTCCGTCCCACAATAACACTCATCACCACCCTCCACCAAGTGAACCCATTATCGATGCAGAACGCCACGCACGCAGCAGGTGTATCCGTCGCAGCAAGGACGGGGCTTGCAATCAAAGTATTGGTGAACATCCTCGCAGCGGAGTCTTGAGCACAGGGTGCCTCAGCGAAGGTGGTCCAACCAGCAGGAAGTTGAGCTGCATGGGGAGGGTTAGGACCTTGGAAGACTTCAATGAGGTGCAATGGTTGTTGCATTGAGTGTGAAGAATGGATGCAGGAGATCTATTATGCCGGATGAGAAGAAAAATAGGATCATTATACTATAATTCTAAAATAAACACTACACTTAACTCAAAACCTATGCTTATACATATCTTAATATTTGTGCTTAACTAAGAACTGTACTTTTTTAAGACCTGGCTTGTGTATATCTTAATACCTGTGCTTAACTATGACCTGCACTTAACTTAAGACCAGTGCTTACTTAACACTAAAAACTGTGCTTGCTTAGAAATTTGTGCTTAGTCTAAGACCAGTGCTTGCTTCAAGTTAGACCTGTGCTTAACTAAGAACTGTGCTTACTTGATAATTTGTACTTAACTTAAGACCAGTGCTTGCTTAACAACTGTGCTTGCTTAACAACTGTGCTTACCTAGAATCTGTGCTTATTATAACACCTATACTTACTTAAGAACTGTGCTTAGCTTCAGACCAGCTAATCAAAACTTGCCTTTTCATTTTTTTTGTCATGTTTCAAAATGTATTTTGCAATTTCTGACCTCAATTTTTCTCCCATGCATACTATTTTACTATATTTGGAATCTCCTCTCTTCTGCCCACCTGGACCTCACACATTCCTTATCTTACAAGCCTTATCGATCATGCCATCAAACTAGCTTATTGGGCTGCAAAAGCCCTCTGTGTAAGGGTGTCATACTAGGACACCTGCCTTATCCGGAAGGAGGAGTTGAACTGTATAGTTACATGCGGTGGCTGCCTTATAAGGCAGTCCACCGCTAACGGACCAGTAGCTTAACATCACTGTATCATCGTACTGTCTATATAGACCGTGTCTGACGTACGGTGCCCGTGTGATAACTAAGCGTACTCTTACACTTTTTTACGTCTTCGGCAACGTAGACAACATCTTATTCTTATGCCTACTTTGACACAAAAGAAACAACGTAAGGCCAACCAAGGTGGTACTGCACCACCTCAAGGTGGCCCCGTAACAAGGTCATCTAATAAGAAGAAAGAACCCGTAGTGGCTCCAGAGGAACCACCGGGGGTGGAACCGCGTGCAAGCACGCCAACGCCACCTATCGTAGAGGACGACGACGATCTCTACACTGACCCACCCGAAACGGGTGGAAACAGCGTAAGTATAGAACCAGGTGAGAATGGTGGACCCACCACCACAACACCAGAAATCAAACAAGAAAGTAGTTCGTTGAGCGACAAGGAGTCAGAAGTGACTCATACTCGCAGCGACGGAAGAGCCCCTACACCGGAGCCCAAACTTTCTCCTCAAACGGCTCATAATGTTATTCGTCCCGATAGGTTGCATCTTGCAACCCGGTTAGGACGAATCGCAAATCGCAACACAACTAATCGTGTGTACGCGTATATATTCAACCGTCTCATGACGATGCAACAAGACCTCGATGCTGTGACCGAGCTCCAAAACTCGACTATGCAAGATGTACTCGACGTAATGGAGAGAACCGAAGGCCCACTGGGTGCTCATGGCACCAGTGCGTTGTGTGAGGATCCTGACGACGACCGTCCACCTGCTCTCTCGGAGGACGTGATGGCGGGAATCTTGGACCCCTATGCGACAACGATGCAAGGAAGGGTGGAATATGTCCCACCCACCTTGCCCCCAGGCCTAGGCCTCGATCGAGGAGCCCAAGACAGTAGGGTGGCATCACAACCACCCCGCAGGTCACATGGCCCTAATAGCGAGACCAGACTACGAAATGCTAACCTAGCAGGAACTGCTGGCGGAGGACCCATACCAGCAGCAATCCCTCCCCAGGAAATGCAGCGTCCTCCACCCCCGCACGTGAGACACAGCGGTGGAGGACAAGGAGGAGGAGGAGGAGGCGACGGCCCTCCGGGAGACGGAGGCGACGACTATGGAGGTCAGGATGAGGATGACGACGGCAACGAGAGTCGAGAATGGACTCCTCACCTAAGAGAAAATGGAGGTGGTAATGGTGTGACTGAGAAGGGAAGGGCGACAAAGTCACCCACTCCAACCGGAGGCACCAATCCACCCCATTCGTACTATTATCGGCAGGATACCATACAACCAAGTAATGTAGTCGGTAGAGATCAAACACCTTCCATGGCCGGTGCCAGAGACAGCACCGAGATTGAGACAATAAGGTCTACGATCAGAGAGAAAGTGGGAGACCCACTTCCTGATCAACTCCCAATATTAAAGAACTTGAAAATAAGCCAACCAGCGGGCTACAGCGGACAAGACGATACCGACACCTTTGACGTGTGGCTGTCCACCGTATGCCGGTGGCTGAGGATCTCCAGGATCGTCGGACCGATCCTAGACATTGAACGTGTACACCTGCTTGGTACTGTATTAGAAGGGGAAGCCCTTCTGTGGTACCATTCGGTTATCGACAGCCCACATCGGATTAAACGGTATTGGGACTTCGAAAGCGCTATAGTGGCACTTTACCATCGGTTTATACACCAGTCCACTAGCCTTACTGCAACAGAGAAATTCGAGGCAGTACAGTACACCAGAACTGGCGGGGCATGACAGCTCGCCACAGATCTCGGGAAGTTCGCCGGCAGAATGGTGCAATCGCCGGACGAGTACACCATCAAGCGGAAATTCTGGTTCGCAATGCCCAAAGAAATTACGAGGATACTGGGGACAGTCAAAGGGTTGTCCGCCGAACGCTCCTCGTTTGATCTACTGATCGAGGCAGCAGCCGAGATAGAGAATGCCATGAGAGCGGAGCGGATAGGTGATCGACTTCGAGCAAATCAGCAAGGGTCACACACCAGCACTCCGCAGGCTGGGAACAACGCTCTCAGCCATGGGACGACATCCCAGAAATCAACAGGATTCAGTAAAACCCGGCAACCATTCCAGAGACTTAGAGTTCGATTTGGCGACAAACCGACAGACAGAGGTGGAGACAATCGTAGGCCCGAGGCGGCATCAAAACCCTCCTCTGGCAGTACGAGACCACCTTCGCCGAGAGTCAATAGTGGCACCAATAGTGACCCTAAAGGAAAAACACCGCGCCGAGGATGCTTCAACTGCGGGAGCATGGACCACTGGGCAAGCGATCCTAATTGCCCAGAAAGGAACAAGAAGCCCCGACCTGTGATTCGAAGAATAGCAGATGAAAGCCAAGAGGGAGCATCGATAACCCACGGCGGTGACGGGCTGGAAGGACAGCAGTCCGAGCAGCTTCGCCACATGGAACAGCATACAGAGGATAGTGACGACGGTGACTTGGAAGGATCACAACTTGATCCTGACGAGTACCCCGATGAAGAATACTTCTCATACTCAGAAAGCGAGGAGTACGGACAGGGCGAATGGATGGGTGGCATGACCACCACCCGACCATCGCCCGGAAACCCCACTGAATGGCTGGGAGGGATGAGGCTAGTCCCTCGTGCAGCGTTGCACGACGAGAGCACAGAAGCGGGCGAATCTAGTAGGACGCCACCTGAAGTTGAGGACCAGGTGGGCGACCACGAGGACCCTGAAGAAGAAGTGGTGTTTAACTTAGCTCTCCCCCATAGCGGGTACCTAGACGACATAGTGCTACCGCAAAGGGTAGTCCAAGACTACCGCACAGGATGGGCTGATCGGCTATCCCGCCTGCTCGACGACACACAGGAGCAAATGTTTGCGGCACAACAGCGGAGTAGAATAGCGGTACAAGAGGTGGAATTGAACCACCTCCGTACCATAAACCTGGCGATGGTGGAGCGTTGGACTCAGTCGCAAAAGGAGCTAACAGATGCTACTCAAGAAAATATCCAGTTAGTAAACGTGAACGGAATGTGGGTCAGGCAATGTAGCGAAATGAACACCGAGTTGAGGACAGTCTGCAACGCCATTAACACCGGTGTATTGTTGGAACGGTTGGCGCAAATGGTGCATGACATCGAGAGACGTCAGCACCAACGCGCCTTGGTACGTGAACGGGCATTTTCCCGAATCACAATAGACCCCGAAGAAGATGACGACGATATGCCCCCTCTGGTAGACGAAGCAACTTTCATGGCCGAGCGTATGGACCGAGTACATCGCGCCATGAGTGAGCAGACAGGTGAACGCCTGTTTGCGATCCTAGCTAGCCGAGATCGTGAGTACCGATCAGCCATGGCACCCAAAGAAGTCCGACCTCAGCGTGACTTCAAATGTATCACGGTGTCACTGGATCGTAGCCCAAATTTTAGGCTTCATAAAAGTAAGGTCAAATTTTATAAAAAGTCTCCTACAAAATATGATTTTAAGCACCTAAAAATTGTCAAAAAATGCAGAATTTTAGCAAAATTTGATGAATCATAAAATCCTTGGCTAATTCAGACTTTTGTATCTAATTTTTAGACTTTAGAAATATTGAATTTTTGTTTATTTTTTATTGGAGAAAAGTTTACTATACAAAATTCCAAATTTTGATGCACTTTTATTTCCCTAGAAATCATAATATAATTGTATATATCAAAATAAAGTGTTATAAATAGAGAGCCTAGAGAGAAGATATAGACTACTATTGTTGGTAAATCATAGTCTCTGTCAATTATACTATCTGATAGAGATATTCAAGTATGCAATATCACTGACCTTTCCAAATTAGCAGTTTAAATTTTATATCACTTTTGGAGAAGCAAAAGTGCATCAAAATTTGAAATTTTGTATAGTAAACTTTTCTCCAATAAAAAATAAACAAAAATTCAATATTTCTAAAGTCTAAAAATTAGATACAAAAGTCTGAATTAGCCAAGGATTTTATGATTCATCAAATTTTGCTGAAATTCTGCATTTTTTGACAATTTTTAGGTGCTTAAAATCATATTTTGTAAGAGACTTTTTATAAAATTTGACCTTACTTTTATGAAGCCTAAAATTCAGGCCACGATCCAGTGTGTATGTCGAAGTGAATGGATTGAAAGGGCTCGCACTACTCGATTCCGGAAGCTCAATCGATTGCGTGAGCCCCGAGTTTGCTAAGGTAGCCAAGCTACCTACAAGACCACTGGACAAACCGGTAGGATTGCAACTGGGATGCGTAGGCAGCCGATCCTCCATCAACTTTGGTTCGCGAACCGAAGTGCAGATGGGGACAAACCGTCAGAAGGTGTACCTCGATGTGGTCAACATCGACCACTACGACTTGATCCTAGGGGTCCCGTTCCTCCAGCAGTTTGGGGTGAAATTGGACTTCCGTCACGAGACGATTACCTCCGGTACTGAAGTGATACGGTCACTTCAAGTAGGGGAGGAGGTCCGCACGGCGAAACCGATGAAACGAGTATACACTGGTACTTCTGCGAAATACCAGTGGGCGGAGAAGGATCAGTATGAATAGCAGCCAAGTGAAAACCAGGAACCTACCGCGGTACACTCTATGTCCACGGTAGTAGAGCCGAGTCATTCTCGGACGGCAAGGTCGGCGACAGTGACGGAAGTGGCAGATGAGCATTTCACCACACTACCAAAACAGCAGAAATGGCAGTATGGCGAGGCGATAGTGGTTGAGAAAGGATACGAGCAAGAGGGGACTCTAAGTAAGCAAGATACACAAAAAACCGAAAAGAAACCACAACGAGACAATGGAGTGCCCCGCATAGGTAAAGAGCGATCGATACCATCGGTGCACTCCAGTACACTGCCAGAATGAGGACAGACGGGATACCAGACCCCATCTGGAATTAGAGAGCGAAACTGGGAGGCTGACGAAACGACAGCCGAACAATTAACGCAGATATCCACTCTGACGGAAAAGGACGTCCCTAGACTCAGGCAACAATGGATGGAAGGGTGCCAAGACATTATGAATGGCGCCCCATCCAGATTACCTCCGTTGAGGGAGATAAACTACCGGATCCCCCTGATCGACCCAGCGAAGGTGTATAATTATCACCTCCCTAGGTGTCCAGAGGCCGTAAAAGTAGCGCTATCAGCAAAGATCGAGCGATATGAGAAGGCAGGATGGTGGAAACGAGCAGTGGTGACTCAAGCAGCACCAATGCTCTGTGTACCCAAGAAAAACGGAAAACTGCGGACCGTAGTCGACTGCAGGAAAAGGAACGACAACACGCTTCGAGACGTGACGCCATTCCCAGACCAAGATGAGATCCGAGCAGACGTAGCCAGAGCAAAATGGAGATCCAAAATAGATTTATCAGATGCGTATGAGCAGATCAGAGTGCACCCAGACGACGTGGCAAAGACAGCATTTGCCACCGTATATGGTACATTCAAGAGTTATGTCATGCAGCAGGGTGACTGTAATGCACCGTCTACATTCCGGAGGCTCATGACGTTCGTATTCCGAGACTTCATAGGCAGATTTGTCCATGTATACCTCGACGATATATTCGTGTTTTCGGCATCAATTGCCGACCACGAAAAACATCTGAAGATGGTATTCGATCGACTGAGACAGGTAGAATTATACCTGAAATCAGAGAAATGCGACCTGTACTCTACGAGGATGGAGTGCTTGGGTCACATCATCGACGACGACGGAATCCACGCCGACGAAGATAAGATGACCCGAATCAGGGAGTGGAGGACTCCTCGGAATTACAACGACATCGAACGATTCCTGGGACTGGTGAATTATGTGGCCCACTTTATGCCTGACTTGTCAGCATACACGGGACCACTGCACACCATCCAGAGGAACGGTCACACTTTTGAGTGGCGACCGATACACCAGGCATGTTTCGACAACATAAAAGCGTTAGCGGCCAAAGCCCCGATATTGAAACCCATCGACCCTTCAAAGGACGAACCCATCTGGGTGGTATGCGACGCATCCACCCATGGGGTCGGCGCGTACTATGGACAGGGGCCAGAGTGGAAGACGTGCCGCCCAGCGGGCTTCATGTCAAAGAAATTCACGACCGCGCAGCGGTCATACCGTGTATTTGAGCTAGAAACCATAGCGATCCTCGAAGCCCTACTTAAGTGGGAAGACAAGTTGCTCGGACATCGAGTGAGTGTGGTCACCGACCACAAATCACTAGAGTTCTTCAAAACCCAGGGCAGGATGTCCCACCGTCAAACACGGTGGATGGAATTCTTGCAGCGATTCGATTACGAGATAACGTATGTGAAGGGAGAAGAGAATGTGGTAGCAGACTGTCTGTCTCGCTACCATGAATCTGATTTGCCTTTGGAAATCCATCCAAGGCATTACTACGTTAACGCTGATGAGCGGTTAGACCCAGAAGGGGAAGCACTCCCCATCGGGAGAGCATTGGAACTGAGAGCGATGCGAGACGCGGAAATAGGCCGAGTGCCTAGGGAAGCGACGGAGGAACGGGAGATTGAAGCAGAAGCCCTCTGCGATGCACAGGTACCGACTACGATACCTGTGCATCAGTCGAGTAACAGGGACCCTACCTGGGCAGAATCTCTCACCACTGGCGACCAGCTAGTGGAAGTTATGAGAGCAGACATCGAAATCGAGAGAGAGGCTAGAATCGGATATGTGAAAGACCGTGTACTCGCAAAGATTGTATCGAAGCCGCTGGAACACAAGTCGTTCACATTGAAGAACGGACTGCTGTACACCAAGAGCAGATCCGGAGAAGAGGTACTTTGTGTCCCCCACAGCAAGGTGGGACACAGGTACCTCACCCAAGTGGTGATCGAGCATGGACACCAGACTCTGGGTCACCTGGGGTCGCAAAAAACAGAAGAATACATTCGCCGATGGTTCTGGTGGCCCAGGATAGGACTGGAGATTCGCAAGTACTGCGATAGCTGTGGGACATGCCAGACGATCAAGCCTAGCACACAGATACCGAGGGGACTGCTGCACTCCATGCCCATCCCCACCAGACCATGGGGATCGATAGGAATGGACTTCGTGGGCCCGTTCCCGCCGAGCCAAGGATTCGACTACCTTTGGGTAGTGATTTGCCGACTCACGTCCATGGTACATCTCGTACCAATGACGACAACGACTAAAGCGTCAGAACTGGCATGGATCTTCGTGAAAGAAATTGTCAGGCTTCATGGACTCCCCGATAACATCGTGTCCGATAGAGACTCCAAGTTTACATCCAAATTTTGGAAAGAAGTGCACCGGGTGCTGGGGGTGAAGCTATTGATGTCGACATCATTCCACCCCCAGACCGACGGCGCATCGGAACGAGCAATCAAGACAGTGGGTCAAGTGTTGAGAGCGATGGTCAGCCCTGACCAACGGGACTGGGTGGAGAAAGTTCCATTGATGGAGTTCGCTCTGAACTCCTCCAAGAGCAACTCAACCACCTACGCCCCATTCGAGCTCAACGGTGGTATGCCAAGACTCGGGTTTGCTACCACCGCCGGTCCGACGGCACCAGGGGTGGCCTCGTTCACCCAGCAAGTCCAAGACAATCTGCTATCGGCTCATGATGCGATCATTGAGAGTAGGGTGCTTCAAACATACTACGCTAACCAGCGCAGACGATCGGAGCACCCCAAAGGGGAGGAGGAGTCCTCATACGCCGAAGGTAACCTCGTGTACCTATCTACAAAAAACCTGGCACTTCCCAAAGGAAGGGCAAAGAAACTATTGCCAAAATTCCTGGGACCCTTCAAAATCGTGAAGGCTAACCAGGAAAAGTCCGCATACCAACTCGATCTACCAGTGGAACTGAGGGCAAGGAAGATCTACCCCATGTTCCACGCTAGCTTGCTCAGACCATACATACCGAATGACGAGGAGCTATTCCCAAAACGAGAAGCGGCCAAGTTTTACGACTTCGGAATGCCGGACGAAACCGAATGGTTTGTCGACGATATCATTAGTCACCAGTGGACCGGTAGGACAATTAGGTTCCACGTCAAATGGAACCTAGGAGACACCACCTGGGAACCACTGGACGAATGCGATAAGCTACAAGCAATGGATCGTTACCTAGAGGTTATGGGGGTGCAACGATGGCAGGACCTGCCCCGACACCCTGAAACGGTGGATAAAGCGAGAGAGGTCCGCAGGGAACCTAATGCGACGGATCCTAGGATGGAACAACCGACGAGGCAGGCTGGGAAGAGGGTGACCGACAAGGCCACCCCCCCAGCCCATATCGAACCAACCAGACACACGTCGAGTGGACGAGTGGTCAAGAGGAGGAAGCGAGCGGATGAAGATTGAGAGATTGCCTCCACGGCGGGAGCAAAGCAAGCGCTGAATTACTCAGCGCTCAGCGCTTGATACTCGGAGAGCCCCGGGCGGAAGCTAAACCTTGTACCAACTACTGGTACACGGCGCTTCCACCTTGGTCGATTCCTCCCACACCTGACACCGCCGCTTCACTTCCTATTCAATACTCAGCGTCATCATCATGTCGGACAACAGGAAGCCGGGACCTTCCTCTCAGAATTCTCGGGGATCTGCTCGCTCACGTGGTGGCCACACTCGGGCATCTGCCCACGGCCACCGCTATGAGCCATACTCCAACCCTACCTCAGACCGTCACGATCACCACCACACTGGTGGTGGTGATCTTCGCTTACAACAAAATGATCCTCAGTGGGTGTGTAGACACCCGCTAGGATTCCACCATGACCGCGGCTGCGAGCAATGCGCTCTGCAGCGGCGGCATATCACGGACGCGATCCGCACTGACCCGGAACTGGCCTCAAGGATCGCTCAAGCCAGCCTCGACGATCCTGAGACCCTACGCGTAGAAGTAGAGGACGCTCGGCGCAACTGGTCATTGTGCCAGGACGACCTCGACGATTGCGAGCGGGAGCTTGACCGCACTCATCGAGAAATCGAGCGAGTCCGGGAAGAACTCGATCAAGAACGTCGTCTGCGACAACGCCCTCCCGCCCCTGCTATGCTACCACAAGTGCACGATCGAGGGCGCAATCTCAGTGCGCCACAACAGACTATCGAACTGCTGCAACAGCAACTTCGAGAGGCGACAACGGCAAGGGACAACTATCGTCTCCATACCGAGGAGCTCGCCACTCAACTACTGCGACTTGGACACTCAGTGGTGGCCGCATCGGGATCCGATGCGTCCACCACATTACCACGGCCTTTCTTCTCAATTTCGGATCCTGTCCCTGGTGGAGCACCGACATACGTGATTCCCCGCCAGGACACTGATGTCGAGATGGGCGACGCTAGCGAGGCGGCCCCGGTTCCGTATGCCACTCGCACATTTGTATTGGGAACCGATGGCACGCTGGTGAGGCAGCGGGCCGACATCTTCGACATGTCAAGCGATGAGGGCGAGACCATCGAATCCGACGAGTCTGAGGACTTTGACGACGATGGCGATATCGGGAGGCCCAAGGCACCAAAGAAGGCAAAGGGTAAAGTGGTCGCTAGTCGACCACCACTACCACAACAGCAAGCCCCTCCCGTTCTACCAGTTACACGTCCCTCTCGTCGACCGCCTACAGGTCCCCGAGTGGATAGGCATAACTGGACGGCCCCACAGCCATCGTGGGACTCCAACCCTCTCCCCGCAGATCGAGCACGATGGGGGGATGAGTCCTCACTTGCTAGGGGCAGTGACATTGGTCCTGTTCCCTGGACTCACACGCCCGCCACAGTGGGATGGGGTGATCCCAGCCGTCCAATGTACCAACAAGGGTGGAGCGGTGTGGGCCACATTGGCCTACCACCGCCACCACCCCCTTCATCTCATTTTTCGGAAAGAGGGGGAAGGAACCAACCTCCTCCGCTACCACCAAGATTGGTTACCAGAAACCAACCTATCTGGCACACCGAGTTCAACGGCGTAGCCTGGGTAGCTAGAAGAATCCCTCGGGAACCCATCGTGGCCAACCTCCACGGACAAGAGAGGTATGAACACGAGAGGACCCGAGGAGTAAACGCTCCTAGGCCGGCACTACAACCCGGTGAATTACCACCTGGATTCGTAGCTGCAAACGTAACAACTTCCGAGGTTCTGCGGAACCTAATGGAAAGGGCGTCGGAACCCACCAACCCAGGTGCACGAGATGCGGTGGACATACTCGGCGACCTTAGAAACGTCGCTGGGAGAGCACCGCACCCTCGTCATGAACTAGAAGACATCGTCATGAACGAGTATATCGGGAAACCCGCGTGGGCAGGTGGTAAAGCCCACCTTAAGCAGAACAAGAAGGGTTAGGGTTAGGTTATGAGTGTTGTTCTTTCTCTCCTAGGGAGATCCTAGGGAGACCCTAGGGTTGGGCGCCTAGTGGGTAGGGCAGGGCGTGGAAGGGGCAAGGCGGGGTGGTAGAAAGTAGGTGGTTCAAAGGGTGTGAAAAATAGTGTGCTTTGACGGACAGTGTGTAAGAATAGTATGCGTCTTGGATGAACATTGTGAAGGGGGAAATAAGTGGTATGAAGGGCGGAAGAGGTGCAGGTGCAAAGTGTGCTGTAGAGAATGTGTGTAGACACCGAAATGTGCGTGTACAGAGGTATCTTAAACAGTATATGGCATGTGAAAATGGCACGTGAAAAAGATACCTCTTTGGGAAAAGAGAGCGTTGTACGGAAGTGCGCAAGTATGCGTCCTAGACGCACACTTGCAGCATAGGCTTACAGAGAGGAACAGATCGTGTTGTAGGGAAGTGTGCAGGTGTGCGTCCAAGACGCATGCCGGCAGCATGTGCTTACATTGCATCACAACCGAACCATTTTGCCGCAGGTGCGAGCATTCGAGGGAGCTTGTGACCTGGCCATACATCTTCTCCCCAAACTTTGCACGTTCGTGCAATGTTTGGGACTGGGAGAAGATGTATGGTCAGGTCACAAGCTCCCTCGAATGCTCGCACCTGCGGCAAAATGGTTCAGTTGTGATGCAACGTGCACATTGGTAGCGGGCGTGCGTCTTAGACGCACACCTGCACACTTACTCGATATCTTAGGGTTAGGGCTAGCTTAGGGTGACTATGGGGGGGGGATGCGTCCTGGACGCACGGGTGGTGATACATGTTGACTAGAAGTGATGGACTGAAATATGGCTTAGTTTGGAAGTAGAGACGCTCACTATCATGAGGGGCGTGCACCGGTGTGCGTCCAGGACGCATGTCTAAGAGACTTCTATGGCATTTGACATGCGGATCACTGTGAAGATGGCTAAGACTGCTTAGTACGGGATTAGCTGATGGCACGAAGTTCAAGCGATGGCTAGGTGGGTCTATTAGGGTTCTAATTGGTTATGATTGATGTCAGGCCCGCCTCTAAGATTATAAGCGAGTGATCGGAGCGGGAAGAAATTCGCTCATAAAGCAGAGACAATGCGGGGAAGGGCAGATCTCTCCTTCTCTCAACTCTCATCACTTAACAACAGCAACAGCAGCAACAACAACATCAACAACAACAACAACAAAATGCCTTCTCCTCCTATCGCCGTCGCTTTTCTGATGTTCACCGCAGATATGCGCCGCATCGTGGGCGTTGAGGATGCGCCTTGGTGCTGGCCTACGTGGCAGAGCCGTGTGAAGTCCCTAACAGCGCCTTGGGTAGAACCGGCTGAAGGTGCGACTCACATTTTTGGCTGGACTCAGAATCAGATTCGCGATGCCAAGGCGTATGTGGACGAGTTCTGCAAAAAGCCGGTGAGCCAACGTCTCACGTTTGCGCGCACGAAGGGGGACGACTATCACGAGGCGAGGGACCTCCTTCAAAGGTCATTGGTCAAGGCGTGGGACGAGACGTGGGGACTGCCTCATTTGATCCGGACAACTTTGACGGCGATGGGGAAGGGCCGGACAGCCCTCTTGTCTGAGCATGGAGATCGACAAGTAAGTGTCGAAACAAGGTCAATGTACAGGGGAGGCGCTGATAGCTTGTATGTAGCTGCCTCCGATCGAAATGGCCGATTTGATGGCGGTCAAAGAGCACATCGCCTTTGAGCTCTTCAGGGCTGAGGGTATGAAGAAGAATTCTCGCAACAAACCGATAATCCAGGTCCTGGAGCTTATGAATAATTGGTTCTATCAGATCTGGCGTGGAATTACGATGAAGGTCAAGCGGGACCGGGCTGCCATGGAAAAGCTGGAGGTAGAGACAGCGGCATTGCTTAAAAGTAAGTAATGTGTTAAATACATTAATTAGGCTACTAATGACATGGTATACAGAGTTTGAAGGGGAGGGTCGTAACCCAGCGACATTCAGGGCGTACCTCAAGAAGTCTAAAATGTTGATGAGGTACTATCAGGACTTTGGCGACAAACCCAGCATTGAGGCGATCGAGGAGCACCGCACGAAATTGGACAACATTCGGAAGGCGTTGGCAATGAAGGAGGACGGGACGGCCGAGGAGGACATTAGTGAGTAGTGTTGTCAGAATGAGAGAACACACCTAATGTAACATATGCTTAGAACTGAGTAGTGCTTTGCGAGCGTCTTTGGTGTGGTTGAGCACCCAGGCTCAACATGATTCAATCTCGGATGAGGTCTGCGAGCAGATTCACTCGCTGGCGAACGACGAGTTCGAGTTGCCTGCACTTGACCTGGCATCGGTGAGCCTGAATGAATGGGAAAGCGGCGTCGAGGCATGGGAGAAGTTGCAGGTGTCGGAGCTCTATCGTTACTTGGGCCTGGATGAGGAGAAGCCTCTCCCGTTCTTCAACAAGTACATTGACTTGGCGGATAGCCGGGATGCATGGGCCCATCCTGCACTTGTGGAGGCGGATGAAGGGAACCCTAACCGAATTCTATTGCGTCCTCACTGGCATCAATTGGTGGGTATGTGTAAGATGTTGGACTGTCTGTTCGATGGGAAACCGGTGCTTCTAATGGATGGGGTGGGGTTGGGTAAGACGTTACAAGTTGTTGGGGTGATTGCGATCCTTGCGTATTATCAGACGGTGAAGAAGGAGAAGGGGGTATTCCCTGGGGCATTTGGTAAGTTAAAATGACTTTGTATTGAGAACCTACTGACATAGGTACTTTTCATAGCAGAGCGATTGTTCCAAGAGGGGGATAATATCCCGGAGCTGCCATCGATGATTGTGGTGCCACCGTCCCTGCGTCAGCAGGTTGAGACCGAGCTGCATCGGTATCTTACTCGGGGAGTGTTCGATATCATGCTCTATGAGGGCACGGTAGTGAGCAGGAGTGGGTACTGGGAGCATACATGGGATCGGTCCGTTCTGAACGAATGTCACCGAATTCTCCTTGCTACTGCACCGGTGAGTGTTGGGACCGACTGTGAGATTATGGGTGGTGGGCTGACAGAATAATGCAGGCTATCACCAGCGATGGCTCCAATGCCTTGGTTTACAACACATTAAGCCCCCACATTCCCCCGACTAGGACTGGTATGTTGATGGACACTATCTACCAGAAGGATTGGCTGCTGGCGGTTGTTTACGAGATGCACTGTGCGCGGAACATGAGTCGTACTTTCTGGTCTGTTTGGGGTCTGCAGATCCAGAGTCGGGGAGTGATTGGAATGACAGCGACACCAGTGATGTCGAAAATCCGGGTAAGTCAAAGTGATGTTGTAGCGAGAGTATGGATCGACTGATAGGGGATATTTAGGATCTGTGGCACATTGGCCGAATGTTGGGTATCGACGGGTTTGACGAGCAAGATGAGTATGTGGAGATGAACAAGGAATCGAGTCGTGCATTACGTGCCGATCGACGAGTGCGGGAGGTGAACATCGAGGCCTTTGTGCATGGAGAAGCTGATGGCAATGCGGTTGGAAATGTCGACGAGGTGAATCTGAAGTGGATGAGGAAGATGCGGAGGTTGTTCCAGGGATACATCGTGCGACGGAGCGAGGAGTCACGAAACTGCGACGGGAAGCCACTCATGGACTTGAAGCAATACCAGCTTGTGATCCTGGAGCTTGAGCTCTCAGGTCGGGAGAAGGAGGAGGTTGAGGCTCGACTTGCTGGGCTAGGTGATCTGCACACTGCACGAGCAGATGGGGAGGTAAGTGAAATGTCTATTGGGCGATGCGATCAAAGGCATGCATCCTGGACGCACACCACACCCCCACCTACGCGCGCCTTCCACGAGTAGGTGGGTGCCCAGCGTGCGTCCAGGACGCATGCCTTCCTGACATGGCTACTATGCCTTGGTCAATATGACCGTGTGCCCGGTGTGCGTCCAGGACGCACACCTTCCTGACACGGTCACGTTGCCTTGGTCAATATGGCCGTGTGCCCGGTGTGCGTCCAGGACGCATATAATCAATCGCAGTGGGGTGTATGCTAATTATTTTGTAGGCCTTCTACCTTGGTATCAGGCGAGCTGTTGTCCATCCAGATTTCTTCACCACTCGCGAAAACCAGCTTCGCTTTGACACGCTCGAGGACTGGCAGAGCAACTCGTCGACCAAGCTCGATGTCATGGCTAAAGTGGTGCAGTGGCACCTCACCATGGACAAACGTTCCCCAATGAAGACCGTCGATGGCGTGCTCGTCGATGGGGATGCTACTCTGCTTGACAACCCTGACGGTCTCCCTTGAGACAAAATCGTCGTCTTCTCGATGATGGTGGTCAACACGCGGATAATATCTCAAGTAAGTTTGCTCTCAAATTACTAGCTCCTTGCTGATATATCGGTCAGGTCCTCAACGTGCATGGTATCAAGCATGTTTCTATCCATGGGTCTCTCTCTCTCGCAAAGCGGACTGCTCTGATCGAGCAATTTAAAGCGAGTGACGAAAACGGTCCACGTGTGCTCATCATCTCGTCGGTAGGAACAACGGGGCTCAACTTGGCTTGGGCAAATATCTTGCTTTGTATCGTAAGTATATTCCCCTGTCTACATGGATGCGGAGCTAAAGTGTCCATATCTTTAGGATGTTCCCTGGTCGTGGCAGGAACTGGGACAGATGATCGGTCGTCTGTGGCGATTGCCGCAGAAGAAAGAGGTGATCGTGTACTAGCTCGTCGCTCTTGGTACGGCGGATGTCTTCCTCAGCGATAACTCATTTGGCAAGGGCCGGATGTTGGAGGCATTCCAAAAAGCGAGTCCCAAGCTCCTGGCATTGCTGGGCGGCGAGGATCAAGAACCGCTTGGGAACGAAGACGACGATTCGGAAGACGACGTCGAGGATACTTCTACGGCGAAGAAGAAAGGCAAGGGTAAGAGCCAGCCAAAGAAGGCGACGAGGACGAAGAAGGGCTCTTCAGTAGTGTCCAGCGTTGACAAAGGAGAAGGATCGTCGGCCATGACGAAAGCACCGGTCCCCCGCCCCAGGAAGAAGACCACTGTCGTCAACAAACCAGAGGGATCGGCTACAGCTCAAGCCTCCACTCTGGCTGAAGCATCGACTACAGAGCAAGCACCGGTTCCCTCTCTGTCTGCCAAAGGGAAGGGCAAAGAGAAAGCGCGCGAGACTGAGGAGGACGAGGAGGATGAGGAGGATGAAGAAGAGGACCAGCCCCCAGCGGCGACTCACACTGGATCGGAGGTGCAGGCTGGACAAGCGTCCCCTCAGCATCAACAGGAGCAGTCTCAGCGAGAGGAGGATCAGGATGGGGGTGTGCCTCAGGCTGAACAACCTGGACAAGCAGCGTCTCGTTCTGAGCGTGAGGATGAACCTGCCCCTTCCCCTTCTGAACCTCTTTCTTCCTCCCCTTCTTCAGAGGACGTCAATATGCAATCCCCGTCTCCGCCACCAGCACCTCGTGCTCCCTTATCAACGTCAAGCAGTAAGTAGTGGCTTAACATTTATGTCATTTACCACTAACAAACAATGTTTTAGCTCGGAGCAATGGGCGTGTGGCCAGGGCTACTAGCAAGAACGTCAGATATCACGAGAGCAGTGAGTCCGACGTCCCTATGGCTCGCAGTAAGTGTGTGTATATGTCAACGGTATGTATTTATTAATATAAAAGCAACAGAGCGTAGCCGAGGTCAGGGTAGGGGCCGCGCTGGACCAAAGGGTCGGGGCCGCCGTTGAACTCCTCCGCCTTTTTTTCGTACATTGTTGGAACCAGGACACTCGTCGGAAATTGTGCATCATGCATAGTTTCCATATCATTTGTAAGTAGCTACACTACGTAGTCTACTCGTATCTACTCGGACGTTGTTGATGATTTTCGGACATCTTTGCTTTATTGACGACTTTCGGACGTTTTTGCTTTTGCCTTATTGACGGCTTTCGGACGTTTTTGTTTACTTTCGCACTTTCGGACATCTCTGCGTATTCACGGCTTCCAGACGTTTTTGATGATTTTCGGACATCTCTGCTTATTCACGACTTTCGGACGTCTTTACTTTCTGCTCACTATGCGATCCCTTTCTATGCTTATCTTTTTGTTACTTCCTATGCTTTGCGCACAATTCTCTTTCGCCGGTCTCACATTTTCATAAGATTCAGATGTTGTTACTTTCATGTTGTTCAAGCTGGTCTTAGGACGTTACATATGCAAGTACAAAAAGTACAAATTGATGATTAGTTATATGCCTTCAAGATGTGTAGAGTTGCTGTCGCTGATGAAGAGGTACATGAGAGAGATACAGCGAGGACTACAGTCCAATACAATAATCAAATTATAATGGCTACCATACACCAGATAAGTGCGGTGAGCGGTGTGCGTCCAGGACGCACACCTGTAGACAGGATAGGATTGAGATCATATAAATTTATGATGTCACTAAGTCTTCATTTGTAGCGGAGGTTTTCTGAGAGTTGCAGATGATACGTGGTGTGGGGTGGGTATGCGTCCAAGACGCACAGGTGTCGTTATCGTCTGTGTATCATTTGCAAGTATATTTGTGAGTATAATTTCCAAAAGACTGACCACTCGGCAACCAACCACATGCATATTCCGCAATCTCAGAGTCACGCAAAAAGAAGCAGAGGGATTTGCGATATTGAAAGCATAGATGTACAACAGGTTTACGTATACAAAACTACATTATTGTCAATGTCTTGAGCCCAGATCCAGACCAGCAGCTCGACGATATCAGGGCGCAGCCTGTCATATACCCACCTCAAGTGAGCGCTGCTACTCAGCACCTCAGCCAATAGTGAGTCCACTCCAGACACCTCACGCATCATCCGTGTGGCCTCAAGCTCGAGAGCTGAGGCGAATTTGGCAGTCGCGAGAACTGCAGCGTAGTACAGGGCAAGAGACCTGTTACGCTCAGCGGTCTGGATGCCGCCAAAGTTCCGCTCTCGCAATGCTACCCAGTACCGTCTCCATCGCTCTACTCGTTCTACGACGTGCTGGGCTGCTTCGATGCAGAGCCGCAGGAAACTAGCGTGAGCCACTATTATGATGAGGCAGTTAGAATGTCAATTGCGATAGAAGATA
This sequence comes from Cerrena zonata, assembly GCA_038087015.1. Classification (NCBI taxonomy): domain Eukaryota; kingdom Fungi; phylum Basidiomycota; class Agaricomycetes; order Polyporales; family Cerrenaceae; genus Cerrena; species Cerrena zonata. The sequence continues at coordinate 1,043,764 of JASBNA010000011.1, forward strand.
GAGATATACTAAGTGCTGGAGGGCGCAAGTCGCCCAAATGTCTGGCTTCCTGAGTGTAATAGACGTTTCCTGAAGTACTGTTAGTGTGTAAACTAATACGTTAGGGTAAGAACATACCTATGAGGTTGGGCATTACCCTCCTGAAAGCAAAGGCCTCCTCGAGGCGTTGGATCCTTCCATTGTCTGCACAAATGAATAATTGTATAGGGCGAGTTTATCATGAGGCACTTACGTTGGAGAGTGGCGCCTTCCTCCACGATGAGGAGGAAATTGCCATGATCTCGGGCAAGGCATACGTTGTACACCAATGCCGGGCCCCATTGAACCCGGGCCGGAGTCTGGTATATATGAATCAGACGATCGTCGACAATACGCAGGTGCGACTTACAGTGTAGTTGGTGACCAAGGGCAGAGCCCTGCATTCCTCGACGGTGGTTGGGTGTTGCATACTTGAAGCAGGGATATGATGAGAGGTGGGATGTGGAGGAGGTAAAATACGGTATTAGGGATCCCACCCACCGTGTCTCAAATATATCTTTTGTGGTTGTAAACTTACCATTGAGCTGGTCAAGGGCTCATTTCATTATTGCGCAGGCCTCGATGCGTGTTGGTAAGCCTATGATCAATGAGTTATGAGTTCTAAGCTCTCCGTGAGTCAGGAAACGTACGGTCATCAGGGTATTTGGGTCGAAGAATCCCGCTCGGGAGCCAAGTGGGGCTTCTAACTCTCGGGACCGTGCAAATTAGACTTTTGAGTGACTCCAATATGAAATGATGTTTGGCATAATTGAATACGTTCGGGAAGAAGTGTGATTGGATAAGGCCGAGACCGCGGGCTAGACAGAGGTCCGCATTTAGCCGAATGTCCGCCGTGGGGCAGGTGTGCGTCCAGGACGCACACCGCTCCCTGGTCCACTTGAATTTCTCGCAGATAGGGATCTGTGTGCCGCTGTGCGTCCTGGACGGATACCCGCCTGCACAGTACTATGTACCGATACCTCCTGAGCTGATCTGCACCCCGCTGTGCGTCCAGGACGCACATCGGCACACAGATCCCTATCTGCGAGAAATTCAAGTGGACCAGGGAGCGGTGTGCGTCCTGGACGCACACCTGCCCCACGGCGGACATTCGGCTAAATGCGGACCTCTGTCTAGCCCGCGGTCTCGGCCTTATCCAATCACACTTCTTCCCGAACGTATTCAATTATGCCAAACATCATTTCATATTGGAGTCACTCAAAAGTCTAATTTGCACGGTCCCGAGAGTTAGAAGCCCCACTTGGCTCCCGAGCGGGATTCTTCGACCCAAATACCCTGATGACCGTACGTTTCCTGACTCACGGAGAGCTTAGAACTCATAACTCATTGATTATAATCCAGTCGTGGCCTACCAACGCGCATCGAGGCCCACGCACTAAGGGCTCCTTAGTCTTGTCCGCAGGCTAGTCGAGATCAGCCCCTAACCAGCGCAATGGAAAGTTTACAACCACCAGAGATATATTTGAGACAGTGAGCAGTGTGTCGGCTTCAACTCATGGAGCCTCCCTCAACAATCGATGAGTGTTACAGCTGCCCGCTTTTGTCCTATTACCCGGTAAGCAGCACCCATCATTCTCAGACGTGCATCCTACTGAACAGCTATCAGGCACCAGATGAAGCAGTGCTTGGGGACTACCACACTGGCTTTATGGTGTGCTATCGCCATGTGTCTGACAGGCCTTGTGATCGAGTTATCGAATTCGAGGAAAGTATATGTATTATGAGTATGTTTCAATTGCATCTGATTTACCTATTCAGGCTAACGGTTGATCGATGATCTCTCACAGAAGATGGTGCCTGGTCTAGGTTGGAAGGCACCTTTACTCTTTGGAGGCGCATCGACCATGCCACAGGCGAGTCCTGTTTACTCAATAATCAAGTCTCATGTACTTATACTACGCTTAGCGAGGCAACGATACACCGATAGAGAAGCCGTAAGTTCTGACGATCCGCGTACCCCGGGACGAGGTATGTTTTTGTAACTATCTCCTTTGCCGGGAGGTGACTTTGCTCCAGTTGCACATGCAGCTTATTTCAAGCTCATGCATGAGGCGGGGACAAATATGCTCGAGCGTGTACTCAAGTGGAAGGAGATCTGGAACCAGTGGGAAGCAGCCGACTTCGCCGGGGTTCGGAGGCAGGAGAAAAACAGGGCCTACCTCCTGTTTGACGCAAGCCTAGTCACCGCAGAGGCATATAGCGAGTTCCTCTTCAAGCAGGAGGACAAATGGAACCCAAAATACAGTGGGCTGGCCTCGGTGCTCGCCGACCTCACTGAGTTGGCCACTCGCCTCGTCTCAACGAGGGACGATCTCCTTGATTTGCGCGATCAGTGCAAGGCACATGTCCTCGCTCACAACTAGTTTGGTAGTCCTGTAACTATGTCTTGCCGTATGTCTCTCTTACGAGACTTTCTCAATATAATTGTAGCCGTTGTCTAAGATATATAGACCGAGTGTTATGCTGCTAAGCCTAAGAGATCACGCCGACATATCAATGCACTCTGTTTAGGAACATACGATCTTCCATCAGGAACATTGTGGTCCGATATTGAAACTGATGTGTACAAGGTACGGTTGCTAGGGTTCAGCAGCTTAAGCCGCATGGAACAGCCAATACCCCATATTAGGTGCACCCGTTGTTCTCCGTCCATGTGCTCGATATGCAGATGGCACCGTACACCGGTGTGCGTCTTGGACGCACATCACGCACATCTTGGTAATATCATAACATTATCTGCAACCACGCAGGACGGGGAAATATTCAGGATATCCTGTCCCTGATGCTAGTTCAGGACGCGAAGGTGGCAAAACAATATCTCTTCTTTGAGAAGCAAGTCATTGGGCATCCGCTAAGTGGTGCAAACAATTTGGCACTCGCTTGTCCGATCCTAGGCAATCCCTTAAAAGCTCGTGTAAATCATGACCATACAAATATTCTCCACACATCCTTTCCGACGCTGTCAACGTGTCTGCTATGCCTACCTTCAGCTATGGATCAAGCTTGCTTAATATCACTGCTGAATTCAGGCAACGCACTGTCTCTGTAAATACTCCCGTTGATCCTAACGCACCCTGGTCATGGCCCACCTGGCAAAAACGTACAGGGTTTGCTGAACCCCCTTGGGAAGCTGTCCCTCCTACCCAGAAACATCCCTTTGGCTGGACAGAGCGAGAATGCAGTCTGGTCAAATGTTACGTTGACTCATTCTGCAAGATCCGTACACGTTCAGAACGCCTGGAGTTCAGCAGAGCTAAAGGTGATAACACCGCCGAAGGCAGAAAACTTTACAACCAAGCGATCAACCTCTCCTTCAACGGGAAATGGAAACTCGTGGACGCTATGCATCGCTGTTTTCGGGACTCCAAAAAAACCTTCGAGTCCATACTTGCAGATCACGGTAGTCGCAACGTACGTTCGAATCCTGCATCATCATCGGATGCACACTCATACCCTCATCAGCTACCTGAGATATTCGAAGAAGACCTTGGTGAGGTCAAGGACCTGATCGCGGACAGCATATTTGGGGAGAGCGGCAAGAAGCCCGGATCGTCTAAATCTACCCCCGAGGTCAGGAAAGCTATTGATTATTGGGTATCGAACTTATGGCATGCCATGACCTCCAAATACCGTCGTGATGGCGTCAATATGGACAAGCTTGCGATTGAGGTCGCCGAGACTCTGCATAGTGTGTATACAATCCTACACATCTCCTTGTTATGTTGTATTTGTTATTGATCATCTGGTTCTGTAGAATTCGAAACCACGGATCGCAACATGGCAACATTGCATCTCTTTCTGCAGAAAAGTGGCAGATTGATGCAGTATTATCGGCAATTCGGTGATATTGAATCTCAGGCGCAGATTCATGAGTATCGCGATAAGCTCACAGACATACGCCTCGCCCTCTCGATTGATATGCAAGGCAAAACAATCCACAGTACGTACATGTTTGTCACATCATCTTTCTCACATCTGACAGTTGTCGTTGTAACAGAGATAAGCCCCGCACTTCGGCAATCTCTGATGTTGTTAAGCAAACAAGAAGATGTCGATCGTATGGATGCTGAGATCGCGGAGGAGATTATCAATCTCTCCAAAGACTCGGTTGACATTCCCGTCTTGACACTCGACAGCATCGACTTGAAGGACTGGGAAAGTGGAGTGGAGAAATATCAGACCATGAATTCGGAGGCGATCTGTGCCCTTTTAGGTATCTCTCCCGATGGGACTCTCCCTCACTTTAACAACTACATTGATGCTGTCGGTATCCGCGATCCCTGGATTGATGATTCCCTTCACAATGAAGCACTCGATGACCCCGATCAGAAGCTTCTCCGTCCACATTGGCACCAGCTCGTAGGCATGCTTAAGATGCTGGACAGTACTTTTGCCGGAGGACCCATCCTCCTGATGGATGGTGTGGGTCTTGGCAAGACGTTGCAAGTCATCGGCATAATTGCACTTCTGGCATACTACCGCAAAACTAAACAGGATACCGGTCAATTTCCCGGCATATTCAGTGTGTTTTTTTTGTTCAGTTACTGTGCCTAAGCTGATGGAGCTATCTTGTTCAACAGAGGGTAAAAAGTTCCAGGAACATGACAACATTCCTGATGAGGCCTGTTTGCTGGTGGTCCCCCTGTCATTGAGGGCGCAGGTCGAAGTTGAACTTCATCGGTATCTGAAACGCGGAAGCTTCGATGTGTTGCTGTATGACCGAGGGGCGCTGAAGATGCCAGATTACTGGCACACGACCTTCCACATGTCTAAGCATGCACCCAGCCACCGTATCGTGTTGGCCACTATGACGGTAAGCTTTTTTGGCCAGATCTCCACAGATATCATCCATCTGACCATGTGAACCCAAGGCACTGACCAGCGATGCAATTAATTGCCTGCAGTATGCATCCACAAGCCCAAATAATGCTCCCAAGGTCATTGAGAACTGTAGTCCAACTCTCTTGACGCGGAAATGGCTCTTTACGGCCGTGGACGAGGTGCATAATGCACGCAACGTTGGTCAGAGCTACTGGGCAGTCTGGGGCTTGCGACAATGTAGCCGCGGCTTTGTGGGCATGTCGGCAACTCCTGTCCTCACCCGTCCCCACGTAAGCACCCTTTACTTGACCATCGTTGACTGTATATATGCTGATTATGCTGATAACGCTGATGACAGGATCTTTATCATATTGGTCGCTTCATGGAGATCAAGGGATTCGATAACGCATTGGACTACCAGACGATGATCCGTGACATGACCAAAGCGAGTCGGTTGGATCGTAACGAGCGGGACGAACGTGGCGTCTGGAACGTGGACTTCTTCCGTGGGCAGGAGGAAGCCAACATCCCGGATCACGTCGCCCGGTACAGTATGCATTGGATGAACAAGATGCGAGCGATGTTCGAAGGCCACATTATTCGCAGGGACTCCAACTCAGTGACGTACAACGGCAAGTCGATTATCGACATTAAACCTTACAAGTATGTTGCTCTGGAGCTAGCGTTGACGCCCACTGAGCAAGACGGGCTGGACGAAATCACGACAGCATTTGAGAAGAAGAGCAGCAACAAACGAACCGAAGGCCAGGTATGTTATGATTTGTCATCTCCATATCTGAGTCGAGCATCGGTGTGCAGGAGCAGGTGTGCGTCCTGGACGCATACCTGCTGCTGCCCCCGTGATACGAAAGAGACAGCAACTTCTGTGTGCTCTCTGCACTCGGTGTGCGTCCTGGACGCACACCTGCTGCTGCCCCACACGATACATCGAGGTCTGTGTGCCCTCTCGTGTCCGTCAGGCCTCTGCGCCCGATGTGCGTCCAGGACGCACAGTATTCTTATTCTCTTGCTTCTGCTCATCTCCTAATCAACAGCACTTCTACCTCGCTTTCCGCAGACGGTGCCTGCATCCCAACTTGCACACCGGGCGTGAGACAACCCTCGCCTTCAATACGCTAGGAGATTGGGAGGCTAACCCTTCCACCAAACTCGCCGCCCTTGTGCGCGTCCTCACCTATCATCTCAAATCTGACGCTCGCAGCCCCATGACCACAGTTGACGGCGAACTCGTAGATGGACCGGATGAGCCTCTCACTACAGAGGATAACCTACCGTGTGACAAGATTGTGGTCTACTCAGCCTTTGTCATTAACACAAGGTATATCAAGCAAGTAAGTGCTGCTTCGTACTCTCACCGGTCTATCGAGCAGTCCTCATCCCGGTGTAGGTCTTAAATGTCCACGAGATCCAGTATCTGTCGATCGACGGTGGAATGACTGTTGCAAGACGCACCAAGGTTATTCACCAGTTCCGTACTAGCGGGGTGGACGGTCCTCGCGTGCTCCTCGTTTCCATCGTTGGCACTACAGGACTAAATTTACCATTCGCCAATATCCTCGTGTCTTTGGTATGCATTCCTTTCCTCTTGTGATCGCGCGCTGACATTGATCGGCAGGACGTCAACTGGTCTGAACAAGATGAGAACCAGCTGCGCGGTCGTTTGTGGCGCCAGAACCAGCCCAAGACTGTAGTCTTTTACCAACTCGTTGCCCGCGGTACCTCCGATGTCTTTCTCAACAACATTGCCTTCGGCAAAGGCGTGATGCTCAAAGCTTTTGTATCAGCCCCCAAAGGGCTTCAGAAGTGGTTCCATCCAGATTACATTGAGGACAACCTGCAGAAAGACGACTTTGATTACGCGCTAGCCAAGGATAACGATAAGGACGAGGATGAAGATGAGACCCCAAAGACCAAGAGAAAGAGGAAGGCCAAAGCGAAGAAAGCAGCTCAAATATGCGAGGATCAAGACAACACTCAGGCTTCGAAGAGCAAGAAGAAAACCAAAGCGAAGGCTAGTCCCACATCAACTGAGACAGCCGAGTCTTCAACAAATGTGTCGACTGAGGCCCAAACAGCGACAGCTGATCCTTCCCAGTCCAAAAATAAGGGTAAGCGGACCACACCAGCGCCACGCAAGAAAATCACCTATGTTTCTTATCCCCCGTAGTGAGGGCTGACTACGGACGACTCCAGGGCAAACGACTCCAGAACGACTCCAGAACGACTCCAGAAACGACTCCAGCAATGACTTTAGGCCAAAGTTGATGCAGCAACTTCCAGAATTTCATGAAAATATCAGGCAAAGTTGATGCAGCAACTTCAGTTCAGTGTCAAATGGAAAGAGTTACTGTAATCAATATCAATCTAATATGAAACAACTGAAGTTGATTCAACATATATCAAACTGGAAAAGATAATTACTGTTATATTTTTGATATCAGAAAAAAGTTGCTGCAACAACTTTCCAAAAGAACATTAAAAATGTCACATTTAGTAGAGATATAAAGTATATTATATTAGAATATATTAACCAGAGTCAAAATGAAAGTCATAAGTGATTGCTACAATTATATTTTGAATAGCAAAAATAAGTTGCTGCAATAATGTTTCAAGTAACTTTGCAAGTGAACATTGAAAATATTATAATGAGTAAAGATATAGAAAGAGATATATTGTGTTGAGATCCAGTAATCTGAATGAACACCAAAGAAATAAAGAATAAGATAGCAATGACAAAAAGTAATGATAACAAATATTGAATATCAAAGTCAAGTCAAGAATTAGATAAAAATGTCAGACAAAGTTAATAGAGCAACTTTGATAAAGTATCAAATGAAAATAGTTACTGTAGCAAATATGAATTGAATATGGAATAACTGAAATAAATATAAGGTATCATATATCAAAGTGGAAAAGATAATTATTGCAATATTTCAAGTAACTTTGCAAGTAAAGATTGAAAATATTACAATCAGTAGAGATATAAAGTGAAGCATATGATACTACAATCTACTAACTAGAATCAAAGTGAAAGTGATAAGTGATTGCTATGATTATATTTGTAATACCAAAAATAAGTTGCTGCAACAACTTTTCAAGTGAAGATATAAAAAGAGAATATGTTGTGATAAGATTTAGTAATCCAAATGAAGGTCAAAGAGATAAAGATTAAGATAACAACAATAAAAAGTAATAGTAATATCAAAGTCAGGTCAAGTACAAGTTGCAATTAATATAATATATATCAAAGATAGTAGCAATAAATATGAAAGTATTATTGAAAATTGATATAACAGATTTTGATAAGTAGTAACTGTGAGTGAAGATAATGATTAGTAAGATTGAGTAAAGAAATAGTTCAACAATAAAGTGAAATAAAGTAGATGTAAGTATAAGTTGACATAAAAAATAATATGACATAGATTGAAAGATAGAAATATATATCAAGTGAATATAAAAATAAGATAAGTGTATAAGAATATGAGATGAGAACATAGCAATAATAATATTAGAATGATATAGAAATTATGAGAGAATAATAGAAATAGTGACAACAATAGTTATTGAGATATAATATTGCAGGTAAGCAGATATGAATATTTTAACAGAATTAGTTGAGAGATGGTTGAAATAAATAAAGGTAGAGGTAAAAGTAAAGTAGAAATAAGACAAAGGTAGAGATAGATAGGAAGAATATAGTAGAAGTTGAGATTCAAGTGGAACATAAGAAATAAGATTGAAGTAGGCAGGTAAAGTCAGAGGAAGTAGTTAGTAGAATAATATAGAGAAGGAATTAGAAAGAAATATTAGAAGCAATAATAGAATTGAAGTTGGAAAATATATAGAAAGAAGGAAAGTATGAAGTAGAAGCAAAGAGTGAAGATGCAATAATGGAAGAGAGATAATATAGTTAATGTTAGATGTGGAAAGAGATTAATAGTTAATTGGTTAAATAAAATAAGATGTAATTTAGATAATAGGATAGGTTAAGTAGGCATAGGTAGGATTTAAGAGGGAAAATAATAGAAAGGAGTTAAATATTTTAATTATTGGTTCATAACCCGGTCAGGGTTAGGGAGGAGGAGAAAACCTAACGAAGCGAGCTTAGGTTAGGTTAGGGTTAGGGTTAGGTTAGGTTAGGGTTAGGGTTAGGTTAGGGTTAGGGTTAGGTTAGGGTTAGGGTTAGGTTAGGGTTAGGGTTAGGGTTAGGGTTAGG